>CM039128.1:3993091-4382250 GCA_022036555.1 Microstegium vimineum | reverse complement strand
TCAAGATCGTCGAGAACCGAATCAACAAGACCAAGATGAAATCCTGGTTCCACCCCGACGGCGAGAAGAAGACCGTTCTAGGATCACTTCCAGCAAAATGATATATGTGTGTAATAATGTATTTATTGATTAGCGACTGGGAACTTTTATGCGAGAAGAAGACCGTTCTAGGTAAGTCCAAATGATACATGTTGGCTTTGATGCAGGTTGGCTTCACCACTTTCCATAATTCAATATCTTTGATCCTTATTGTTTGAATGGTGTAGCATGGGCGTCACGGGGCATTGGATTGTATTCATGATCTATCCTCAGGATGGAATGGCGGTCATATTGGACTCCATGCAGGACACACAAATGAAAGGCTACATGCATTTTGAAGGATGTTTGCGATAGTACGTGACTACACATATTTTCTTTTAAGCAATCAAAGTATATGATTGTATCTGATGTTTGACACTAATGGCATGCACATTCAGCGTTTATAGGATGTACGTGGAAGACCCCACTGCATTGACCGTAGGTCCGAAAAGGTGAAGAACGAATGAGGCAAAAAACTCAGGATTAGGCGACAATTCCCGGTAATACGACTTGTACTACTGCTATCCTACTAACTACCACTGCTACAACCCTACTACTACTTACTCTTACATATGCATATCTTACATGCAGTGTGCCAAGCAACCTGAAGGCTCACTCTTGTGTAGATACTATGCTTGTGAGTACCTCAAGAGATGCCCGAAATTTAGCCAAAGTTAGCGACAGCTCCAGAATGCTACAAAATGGTGGCAGAAAGGAACCGTCAATCAAAAGACCAACACTCGCACAATAGCCGACATTTGTAAGTTTGTCACCGATGAATGTGCTGAAATGAGTGGGAAATTCTTCTACACGGGCAACGCGCTAGCGACATTACCTCAGTACCGTGCGTTAGCCAATTGGAGAACTAGTGGTTTAGACATGACTGACTACAAGCTGCCGGACATTGATTAGATGAACTTGTTGTAATGAACTGCTGAAAATGATTTTGCATAATGAACTTGTATATATAATGAACTTGTTGTAACTTTGTGATATCGGTTCTCTTGGAAGAAGACAACACATTCATGTAATATACTTGTTTAATCCATGTTATATAATTTGTGCTCTTATATAATCTGTGCTTGAATTTGAGAAATGTTTTGAAATCATTTTTAAAATTTAAAAACATTTTTTTTGTTTTTTTTGGAAAATATTAACCGTGGCGGTTGCTATAAGCAACCACCACGGTTAATACTAATTAACAGTGGCGGTTGGCCTAGTAAAACTGCCACGGTTAATGGTCCGATTAACCGTGTCCATTGATCCATGGTGGTTGGAAAAACCGCCACGATTAATCAAATTCAACCGCCACGGTTAATCATTTCTGTATTAGTGCAGCGAGCGTCGTTGAAAGAGTTGAAAGAGGTCTTCATAATAAATACCATGCACAACTTCTTCAGGATGATTAAAAAGAAAACAGGAAGGGATGCATATTTTAAAGGTTGCTATCTTGTCTTTGCTATTGTTACTATCTATGATGTAATAATCATGCAACTGTCGCATGTTTGTTGGAAAATTTGTATACTCTTGTTGGCTGGCGACCATAGGCTTGCCTAGTTGAAACTTGTATACAATTGCGGCCGTTCGAAATTCTGTGCTTCCAAAATAGAGATTTTCGGCCGCCTTCATGCTTATGTCCATTTGCATGGCCAAGTTTTGTATCTCTAGCTTCTCGAAGGTGTGTAATTCTCTAGCTCTTTCTTGATTACCTGGAATTTTTCTTTGCCTTTCAAATTGGCTCTGTTGCTCAGGTATATAAGCCAATCGTTCATACAAGGCAATTTTGGCAGCCTTTTCTGCAATCTGAGCTCGTGGAATGTCGTCCTTAGTCGGCGCTGGCTTCCACCTTTCACTGGTCGTCTTGGGATCTGATGACCTCTTATGATTCGAAGCCGAAGCTAATGACCTCTTCTGATTCAAAGTCGAACTTGATCTAGCGATAGGCCATCGAGATCCCAGTCTAGAGGACTTTGAAGGTTCTGGTGGAGGAGGAGGAGGAGGAGGAGTCTTCTTCTTTGGCGGTGGAGATGGAGTCTTCTCCTTTGACGGTGGAGATGGAGTCTTCTCCTTTTGCGGTGGAGAAGGAGGTGTCGGTGGATCTTGACGAGGAGAGAAACCTCTTCACGGAGGCGACGGAGATGATTCACTGTCATCCTCATCATCCGAAGATGGCTGCTCATCTAGCTTGATGAAGCGTTTGCGCTAGGCGACATGAGTGCCCAAGTTGTGAACTAGACGTGGCCTTTCTTCCTCTGGGAAATCAATATGTATCTTATTGTACTTCTTGTCCAAGATCTTATCAATGCTGACCCTGGCATACCTGAGTGGCACTGGCTTGCCATGAATGACGCTCTCTCCTCTTGGAAATGCTTGTCCGACCGCAACCTTGTCTTTGGTCCACTGCTGATGGATATACAACCTGACATTCACAGGTTCTTTGATGTCGTCCACCGGATGAGGAGCATTTACCTCTTCATCGTCAGGCATAGGGGTTGAGCCACAGCTACTGCGGCCCTTGCCGGGCACTGGGCTATTCAAAGCCGGGATTGCATGCGGCCCTTGACTCGAACACATGGTTTGCGTAGTGCTCGCCACTTGAGCAGTTATTTGTGCTTCCATGCTCTGTTCTAGCTCCTCTCATATCCTTTGGAACTCCTCCTCTCTTTGCGTTCTAGCCCTCACCCGGCTCCTATAGGAAGCGGATTCACCTTCAAATGCTTTCTCCCAAGGAATTACCCTGACTCCTCTAGTGCGACCGGGGTGCTCCTTGGTTCCAAGTGCTTGCGTGAGCATGCCATTTTCTCTATCAGACTTGCGGGCCCCTCTTTGCACTTCCTCAGTGATCGTGGAAATCTTCTGGAGGAGATCAGTGACGGGTTCAACGCTAGCGGAAAGGCTCCCGTCAGGATTTTATTGTGCCCCCCTTGCGAGTAGGTAGTTCACTGATCTGGGCTGCCAATCGCTTGTCTGAGGCGTAACGCCGCTCTGCTCTAGTTCTTCGACTCGGGCTTCCTAATCTGGAATCTTCCTTACGTACCCACACGATCCTAGGCGGTGAGGATTATTTGACTTAAGAGAGTTTGCTTTATTTCTTTCGCTTGATGCCTTGGCCTCTTCGGATAACTTGTAAGCCTTGAAGTACTCCCAGGAGTCCCTCTGCTTGCTGAGTTCACCTCCCGCATAATCTGATTCTTTTTCCTCCTTGATTAGCTTGTGCAACTTTCCCTTGAAATTCTTGAAGGAGTGACCCATGATTTTCTTGGCCCTCTTCTTGACTGTCGCTTCATCACAATCATTAGGTAAAGTGAAATACCCTCTGAGCTTGTTCCAAACTAGTTCCTTCTCACTTTCTAGAACCCTCCATGGGTCTTCCTCACTGCCATTCCATCTCATGTATTTGATCGGGATGAAGTCCCTTACAAGTGCCCCGATGGTACTCTTGTATGGGCCTAATGCTTTAATAGGCTCCATCGGCTCCCCTAGTTGGTCGAACTGAGAGATGTGCCAGTGTCTACTTGTCTGAGGGAGCTTTGTTGTACCACACTTAGTCCTCCTAGAACTCTCACCAGTACTTGCACCTTCCGGTAGAACCTGCTTCAAAATTTATGAATAAGTCCCCAGTTGAATTTTCTGGCTATATCTATCGTGGTTTTAGGTATGACCTAAGTTATTACCTCGTCTCCTTGTTCTAGGTTCAGCATATGGCTAGGGCTCCATGGTCTTTGATCCCCTTGCTGGTTGTCATCACCTCCTTGGTCACGTTCAGCACCGCCACCACTAGTTGGATCCTGTGTCACTTCGGTCGCGGGGCGACGGGTGGTGAATCAGCGCTTAATTGTCATGTTTCTGGACATGAATTTCGATTATTGGTATTAGCTCATAGGTAGATAGATAGACTCAAGAATTTCATTTAGCTATATATAAGTCATAAGTGATATAGGGGTTTACAAGCTATCTCTCTATCTCTCTATATCTCTATCTATCTATCTATTTCTATGGGTAAGTCATGCATCTCCACAAAATATAGATAAGTATATGGGCAAGTATATAGATAAGTCATGCATCTCCACAAGCATAGGATGATGACATATATACAAGCATAAGTGTAGCATAAGAAAATCCATATATACAAGCATAGGATGATGACATATTTACAAGCATATATAAGATGATGACATATATACAAGCATAAGTGTAGCATAAGAAAATCCATATCTCTCTCTATCTATCTATTTCTATGGGTAGCATAATTGCAGCATAAGTGTAGCATATCTATCTATTTCCAACCGATGACATATATATCTAAGCTATCTTTCTCTCTATCTTTATATCTCTCTCTCTCTATCTATTTCTATGGGTAGCATAAAGTGTAGCATATTGATATATATACAAGCATAGGATGATGACATATATCCAATCTCTATCTCTATTCTCCCTAATGTCTATCTCTATCTTTGTAATCTCTATCTCTCTCTATCTCTCTATCTCTCTATCTCTCTAATCTATCTCTATCTCTATCTCTCTAATCTCTATCTCTCTAATCTCTATCTCTCTCTATCTCTCTATCTCCTTCTTCCTCCCTCTTCCTCCTTCCCCCCTTCTCCTCCGTGAAGCTTCCTCTCCTTCTCCCTCCTCCGTGGAGCTTCCTCTCCTTATCCCTCTTGCTTCCTCCCTCTCCCTCCTTCCCTCTCCCTCCTAGCAGCAACTAGCTAGCAGTCCTCCACTGTGGTATTTCGTCGAACACGTCGCAGGCATGGCCAATGGAGCTCACGGTGGAGGTCGAGTGGCCGGATTCCGAGCTCCTACGCCGTCGCGGGGGAGGGCCTGAGCGGCGGCGAGGTCAGGCGTCGAGGTGCTGCGAGGTCGGGGGAGGTCAGGGGACTGAAAGGTCCTAGATGGCTAGAGGGGGGGGTGAATAGCCTAATAAAAAAATCTACAAATCACTAGAGCAAATGGTTAGATAACACTTCCGCGAAGCTTTTTGCTCTAGCTCTACTTGGGGTGCAAAGCCACCTATCCAATGCAATTCTAGTCAACTAAGTGCTTGTCAATCAATAGCAATAACCTAAAGCACTTAGCACAAGCTAGGAAGAACAACTACTAAAGAAGCTAACTAGCAAGCTAACTAGACAAGATATGAAATAGTAAATACAAGATAGGAGGTGATTGCTATACCGATGCCTTGTGATGGATGGATGTCAATAGGATGAACCAATCACAATGAATACCAAAGAGTAGCTGGGAGATAAGATGACAATCGATTTTTCTCCCGAGGTTCACTTGGTTGCCACCAAGCTAGTCCCCGTTGTGTCGACTACTCAAGTGGTGATTCGGTGGCTAATAGGCAATGACAAGCCTAGCCCACTAACTCGGGCGCCAATGGAATCCACCCAAATGAGAGTAACTCAATGACACGAGCAATCCACTAGAGTTACCCTTTGGCTCTCCACCGAGGTGGGTACAAGCCCTCTCACAATCACCGAAGTCGGCCGCAAACAATCACCAATTGCGCCGAAGCTTCTCCACAATCGCCAAGCCGTCTAGGTGTTGGCAAACACCAAGAATAACAAGAAACCACGCGGCGATGACGATGACCAAGTGCCACTAAGATGCAATGCAATAATCAATGCACTTGGATCACTCAAACTCTCACAAATATGCAACAAGAGTGAAGAGAGTGAGTTGGGGGCTATCTCAAGCAAGCACAAGTATGTCAAATGAATGGGAGGTACAAGAGTGAGCCCAAGAGGCCAGCCAAAACATATAAATAGCCACCACCATGGAACTAGCCGTTTTGCCCCTTCATATCAGCTTCCCACGTCAGTCCGGACGCAGATTAAGTGGGGGGTCCAGACCATTGCGTGTGCGTCCGGACCCTCCTCCACTTTGAAATCCGCCGTTGGCGCCCTTTCTGCTGCTGACTGCATGCATCCGGACGCGATGAACAATGGCGACCGGAGTCCTCCTTTTCTACGTCCGGGCCAATCCAGAGAGGGTCCAGAGAGCTCCAAACTCCGGACACGCGTCCGGTTGCCTCGGTCCAGACCAAGCTTTGCGTCCGGATAAATCCACCTGAGAGGAGTACAGAGAGCGTTGAGCTCCGGACGCATGACCGGAGTTAGCGTCCGGACTCTCTTTAGCGTCCCGACCTCCTGTCCAAGAGGCCGAGGCTAGGGTATGCAACCAGACACATGTCCATTGGTCCGGACGGCCTCTTGCCTATGTCCGGACCCTGCGTCCGGAGCCTGTCTGAGTGCCAAACCGAGCCTCTGCTTCTTCTCCAAGCTTCCATGTGCTAACACCTTGTGATCCATACCTTTGTTCACCTATGTTAGCCTTTACAAAATATTTTCATGGATTTTACTTTAGTTCTTTGTGTCACTTAGGTTCATTTTATATGGATGCAATGCAAACCTAGTGGCACATGATAACCGTAATCGTAACGAGTTTTCCCTTCTTGATAGTACGGCTATCTATCCTAAAGGTGACCACACTCTCTATAGTGTCTTGATCACTAAACCAAAAATGGCCTATAGATATACCTTTGCCTTGGGTCCATTTTGTTTTTCTCTTTCTTCTTTTCCTTAGTCATGGAGCACTTGATCCATCATGATCTTTCATCTAGCTCCATGTCTTAAGGTGAACCACCCTATCTTGATCATACACTTAGTACAAAGGGTTAGTCCATAGGTTTCATCAATTAACCAAAACCAAACAAGGTAAGTTGATCATCGGTGCCAACACTTGTGATTTTGATATCACCCTTGAGTTGATGGTCTCTTATGAAGTGGTGCCTCACATCAATGTGCTTGGTTCTTGAATGTTGAATCGGATTGTTGGTGAGCTTCACCGCACTTTCATTGTCACATAGCAATGGCACTTTCTTGAAGAAGTTGATCCCATAGTCATTCAAAGTTGCTTTCATCCAAAGCAATTGAGCACAACAACTACCCGCACTTATATATTCGACTTCGGCGGTAGAGAGTGCAACACTATTTTGCTTCTTTGATGACCAAGATACGAGTGACATGCCTAGCAATTGACATGTGCCCGATGTGCTCTTTCTATCAATCTTGCATCCCGCATAGTCGGAGTCCGAATATCCAAGTAACTCAAAGTTTGACCCCTTGGGATACCACAATCCAACATCTTGTGTATGCTTTAAGTACCTCAATATTCTCTTTGTAGCCTTCAAGTGACTTTCTCTTGGAGAGGCTTGGAATCTTGCACACATGCACACACAAAACATTACATCCGACCTAGAGGCGGTCACATAGAGTAGGCTTCCAATCATAGACCAATACAACTTTTGATCCATCATGTTGCCACTAGCATCACTATCCAAGTGTCCATTAGTGCCCATTGGAGTGCTAATGCCTTTAGATTCTTCTAAGCCAAATTTCTTCATCATATCCTTGATGTACTTGCCTTGACTCACAAAGGTGCCATTCTTCAATTGTTTGATTTGAAGACCAAGGAAGTAGCTAAGTTCACCAATCATTGACATTTCAAACTCATTTGCCATCATCTTGCCAAATTCTTCACAAAATTCTTGATTGGTTGAACCGAATATGATGTCATCCATATAGATTTGAAGCACAAATAGATCTTTGCCAAGCTTCTTGGTGAAGAGAGTAGTATCAACCTTTCCCATAATGAACCCTTTAGATAGAAGGAAGTCCCTCAATCTTTCATACCATGCTCTAGGTGCTTTCTTCAAGCCATATAAAGCCTTCCTCAACTTGTACATATGGTTGGGCTTCTTGTCATCTTCAAATCTGGGAGGTTGCTCAATATATACTAGCTCATTGATGTATCCATTCAAGAAAGCACTCTTCACATCCATTTGGTATAGCTTGATGTTATGTGCACATGCATAGGCCAATAGGATTCTTATTGCCTCTAATCTTGCAACCGGTGCATAGGTTTCTCCAAAGTCAAGACCCTCAACTTGAGTGTATCCTTGAGCTACCAATCTTGCTTTGTTCCTCACAACTATACCATCTTGATCTTGCTTGTTTCTAAATACCCATCTTGTGCCAATCACATTGTAGTTCTTGGGTCTTTCAACTAGTTCCCAAACTTGTTTCCTAGTGAAATTGTTGAGCTCTTCATGCATAGCATTGACCCAATCAACATCTTGTAGGGCTTCATCAATCTTTGTTGGCTCTATGGATGATACAAAGGAGTAGTTCTCACAAAAGGATGCTAATCTTGATCTTGTTTGAACACCACTTGTAATATCACCAACAATTTGATCAATGGGGTGATCTCTTGCAATGTTGGTTGGTTGGACGATAGGGACTTGATTGCTGGAGCTTGGTTGAGATGAACTAGCAACTTGTTGATCTTGCACTTGAGAGTTACTAGCTTTCATTTGAGGTTAGTTGAGCACTTGATCTTTGTCATCTTCTATGTCAATCACTTGTCTTGGCCTAATATCACCAATATCCATGCTTTTCATAGCATTGGACAATTGAGGACCACTCACATCTTTTAAGTTCTCATTATCATCTTGGGAGTCATTGGTTTCATCAAACTCAACATCATGAACCTCCTCAAGGATACCACTAGCCGAATTCCACACTCTATAGGCTTTGCTTGTGGTTGAGTAACCAAGTAAGAACCCTTCATCACACTTCTTGTCAAACTTCCCAAGTCTTGTGCCTTTCTTTAAGATGTAGCATTTGCACCCAAAGACTCTAAAGTATGCAATGTTGGGCTTTCTTCCATTCAATAGCTCATATGGAGTCTTTTCCATCAAAGGGTGACAATACAACCGGTTGCTAGAGTAGCAAGCGGTGTTGATAGCTTCGTCCCAAAAGGATTGACTCACATTGTACTCACTAAGCATGGACCTTTCCATATCAATCAATGTTCTATTATTCCTCTCAACAAGTCCATTTGATTGTGGAGTGTACTTGGCCGAGAGTTGATGCTTGATTCCAAGCTCATCACATAGCTCCTCAACTCTTGTATTCTTGAACTCACTTCCATTGTCACTTCTTACTTTCTTGATGGTAGTTTCAAACTCATTGTGACATCTCTTGACAATGTGGCAAATGTATCACTCTTGTCATTGAGAAAGAATACCCATGTATATCTTGTAAGATCATCCACTATGACAAATCCATACTTGTTGCCTCCAATACTTGTGTATATTGTTGGTCCAAATAGATCCATGTGCAACAACTCAAATGCTCTACTAGTGCTCATCATGCCCTTCTTTGGATGAGTGTTACCAACTTATTTGCCGGCTTGACAAGAGCTATAAAGTTTATCCTTTTCAAACACATCTTTCAAGCCACTTACTAAGTCATGCTTGATCAATCTATTCAATTGTTTCATCCCAACATGACCAAGCCTTCTATGCCACAACCAACCCATACTTGATTTAGTGAGCAAGCAAGTTGACAATTGGGCTTCACTAGCATTAAAATCAACTAGGTAGAGGTTCTCATATCTAAAGCCTTTGAAGATAAAGTTTGAACCATCTACACTAATTATCTCAACATCATCTACTCCAAATATGCATTTGAATCCAAGGTCACATAATTGAGCTACCGATAGCAAATTCAAGTTCAAGCTCTCAACTAGCAAGACATTTGATATGCTCAAGTCATTGGATATTGCAATCTTACCAAGACCCTTGACCTTGCATTTGCCATTATCACCAAATGTAATACTATCAATGCCATCATTGGTGTTGGGGTTGATTGATTTGAACATTCTAGAATCCCCGGTCATGTGTTGAGTGCACCCACTATCAAGCACCCAAGCCTTCCTCCGGCCTTGTAATTTACCTACAAAACAAATTAGTTTCTTTTAGGTACCCATGCTTGTTTGGGTCCTTCAAAGTTAGTGACCAAGGACTTTGGCACCCAAATAGCCTTCTTCTTTGGTCCAACAATGGATGTGCCAACATACTTAGCCATGATACCTTTAGCACTTTTGGTAAGCATATAACATGAATCAAAGTGCATAGAGGTAGCTTTAGCAAACTTGGTTTGGCTTATGTTAAGTTTGCAATATTGGTCGACATGCCCCACTTGCTTGCACTTTGTGCAATACCGGCCATTGCTTCTCACAAAGCTAGGCTTAGGAGTTACAAAGGCCGACTTGCCCTTCTTGGGGGTATAGCCTAATCCCTCTTTATAGTGGGAAAATCTTTGGCTACCGAAGCACTTTAGCAAGCGGGCATCTCCACCATATGCCTTACCCAAAGCATAAGTGAGTTCATTAACATCATTTTCAATTTTTTCATTTTCAATCACTAGTGTAGCATCATCCTTTGATCTATCACTAGTAGATGTGCAAGTGGAGGTGCTACATTGTGTTTCGGTTGGGGCAACAATGATAGGAGTGAAAAATGATTCATCTAGAATATCACAAGTTACTCCAACATTGCATGATGCAACAACCTTATCCTTGCTTTGATCAAGAAGAGAGGAGTGAGCCTTTTCAAGCTTGTAGTGAGCCCTCTCAAGCTTCTCATGGGCTTCCATTAGCCTCTCATGAGAGCCATTGAGCTCATCAAAGGATTGTTCAAGAGCATTAAGCTTCTTGTTCAACTCTTTGCACTCCTTTCTCTTCTTCTCAAAGCACTCATAAGTTTGCTTCATCATTTCAACTAGTTCCTCCTTGGAGTACTCCTCCTCATCATCACTACTATCATCATCACTAACACTATCATTATGAGATTGTACCTTAGTTGGCTTAGCCATGAAGCATGATGGAGGGTCGAAGATGGATGGCTTGTTGTTGATAGCAATGCTTGCCATAACTTTCTTCTTGGACTTCTTCCTCTCATCATCACTAGAGTCATCATCGGAAGAGTCACTATCATCCCAAGTCACCACATAGGATTCACCCTTCTTCTTCTTGGTGAAGGATAGCTTTTTATCCTTCTTGTTATGCTTGCTCTTCTTCTTCTCATCATCACTATGATCGGGACAATCCGCAATCATGTGACCGGTGCTCTTGCACTTGTAGCATCTCTTCTCATATTCTTTTCCCTTGAAGTTGTCCCTTATCTTCCTAGCACCATAGTCCTTCTTCTTCATGAACTTGCCAAACTTGCGCACGAAGAGGGCCAGCATCTCATCATCATCATCATCACTAGCTTCTTCATCATCACTTGACTCTTTCTTCTTTGCTTTACCCTTGCTCTTGGATGAAGAAGCCTTGAATGCTAAGCTCTTCTTTTCTTTCTTTTCTTCCTTGACCTCTTCTTTCACTTTCCTCATTGTATTGCTCTTCGATCATGATCTCACCAAGTACCTCATTGGGAGTGATCTTGTCCAAACCATCTCTCCTAATTATTTGCCTCAAGGTTTTGTATTTCTTGGGCAAACAACCAAGAAACCGGTTTGAGAAGTCTTCATCCTTGACCTTCTCACCCAAGCTCTTGAGATCATTGGTGATCACTTGGAGCCTATGGAACATCTCCAAGATGGACTCATCATCCTTCATCTTGAAGTGAGATAGCTTGTCCTTGAGCATGTACAACTTGGCATTCTTTACCGTTGAAGTGCCTTCATAAGTATCTTCTAGTCTCTTCCACACTTCACTTGCCTTCTCAAGATCTTTGATTTGCTCAAACACTTTTGAATCAATGCCATTGTAGATCACATTGAGAGCCATTGTGTTGCATTGTCGGTTCTCTTGCTCTTTTGGTGTGGGAGCGGCTTCATCAAGAATGACAAAGTCATGTTCGGTCACACTCCACACCTTCTCATGTATTGAGCCTAGATGCATCTTCATCTTCCTCTTACAATAATCAAATGATGTACCATCAAACATTGGTGGTTTGCTTCCAACATGGTTGAATGATATTTGAGCCATCACTAACACCGAAGGTTGTTAAGCCTTGATAATAGCGGTGACCACGGCTCCGATACCACTTGAAAGGTCCTAGATGGCTAGAGGGGGGGGGGTGAATAGCCTAATAAAAAATCTACAAATCACTAGAGAAAATGGTTAGAAAACACTTGAGTGAAGCTTTTTGCTCTATCTCTACTTGGGGTGCAAAGCCACCTATCCAATTCAATTCTAGTCAACTAAGTGCTTGTCAATCAATAGCAAGAACCTAAAGCACTTAGCACAAGCTAGCAAGAACAACTACTAAAGAAGGTAACTAGCAAGCTAACTAGACAAGATATGAAATAGTAAATACAAGATAGGAGGTGATTGCTATACCGATGTCTTGTGATGGATGGATGTCAATAGGATGAACCAATCACAATGAATACCAAAGAGTAGCCGGGAGACAAGATGACAATCAATTTTTCTCCGGAGGTTCACTTGGTTGCCACCAAGCTAGTCCCCGTTGTGTCGACTACTCAAGTGGTGATTCGGTGGCTAATAGGCAATGACAAGCCTAGCCCACTAACTCGGGCGCCACAAGAATCCACCCAAATGAGAGTAACTCAATGACACGAGCAATCCACTAGAGTTACCCTTTGGCTCTCCGCCGAGGTGGGTACAAGCCCTCTCACAATAACCGAAGTCGGCCGCAAACAATCACCAATTGCGCCAAAGCTTCTCCACAATCGCCAAGCCGTCTATGTGTTTGCAAACACCAAGAATAACAAGAAACCATGCGGCGATGACGATGACCAAGTGCCACTAAGAAGCAATGCAATGATCAATGCAGTTGGATCACTCAAACTCTCACAAATATGCAACAAGAGTGAAGAGAATGAGTTGGGGGCTATCTCAAGCAAGCACAAGTATGTCAAATGAATGGGAGGTACAAGAGTGAGCCCAAGAGGCCAGCCAAAACATATAAATAGCCACCACCATGGAACTAGCCGTTTTGCCCCTTCATATCAGCTTCCCACGTCAGTCCAGACGCAGATTAAGTGGGGGGTCCAGACCATTGCGTGTGCGTCCGGACCCTCCTCCACTTTGAAATCCGCCGTTGGCGCCCTTTCTGCTGCTGACTGCATGCATCCGGATGCGATGAACAATGGCGATCGGAGTCCTCCTTTTCTACGTCCGGGCCCAATCCAGAGAGGGTCCAGAGAGCTCCAAACTCCGGACACGCGTCCGGTTGCCTCGGTCCAGACCAAGCTTTGCGTCCGGATAAATCCACCTGAGAGGAGTACAAAGAGCGCTGAGCTCCAGACGCATGACCGGAGTTAGCGTCCGGACTCTCTTTAGCGTCCCGACCTCCTGTCCAGAGAGGCCGAGGCTAGGGTATGCAACCAGACACATGTCCATTGGTCCGGACGGCCTCTTGCCTATGTCCGGACCCTGCGTCTGGAGCCTGTCTGAGTGCCAAACCGAGCCTCTGCTTCTTCTCCAAGCTTCCATGTGCTAACACCTTGTGATCCATACCTTTGTTTACCTGTGTTAGCCTTTACAAAATATTTTCATGGATTTTACTTTAGTTCTTTGTGTCACTTAGGTTCATTTTATATGGATGCAATGCAAACCTAGTGGCACATGATAACCGTAATCGTAACGAGTTTTCCCTTCTTGATAGTACGGCTATCTATCCTAAAGGTGATCACACTCTCTATAGTGTCTTGATCACTAAACCAAAAATGGCCCTATAGATATACCTTTGCCTTGGGTCCATTTTGTTTTTCTCTTTTCTTCTTTTCCTTAGTCATGGAGCACTTGATCCATCATGATCTTTCATCTAGCTCCATGTCTTAAGGTGAAGGACTATGGGCTTTCAGGGACATCCTGCGCCGTCGCGGGGGAAGTCCGTGGGCGGCGGCGTCGGGCTGCAGTGGCGTCCTTCAAAGCGATCCGACTCTCTAGTGCTATCTGAGCTGACCTTCTATAGCACAGCAATCCTAGCATCTCTCTTTGCAGGCTCAGAACGCAAGCCTAAGCAGGACTTGCACGCATCAAGTAAGCTAGGTCTAGCCTTCAGCTCACTTACCTTCTCAAGTAGAGTGCCATACTTGTCCTAGAGAGTGACAAGATCAGACATGTGAATGGCACAAGCATCACACTCTACCTCCTCGGTAACCACCACAGACGCCTTAGCAAAATCTAGCTCATGAAGTGCGCTAAGGTACTTCGCCTTAAAATCATTCCTCTCTACAGCAGCACGCTTGTGCAACGCATCTTGACTCATCAAGGCATCGTTCAGAGACTCAATCTCAAGAGAGAGGGACTCGACGGTGGGTAGTACCTTGGGTGTGTCGGAGTCGTCATCGTAGTCGGGGCCTTCCTTGCGCTTGCCGACCTTGCCTTCTTCAATCGCAATGGTGCAAAAGTCACCATGCTTGGTGTCGGCGTAGAAGCATAGGCCGTTGAACTTCTCCTCAACCTTTCCCTTCGACTCATCGTCGCTCAAAGAAGAACCTCCGTCGGAGGAGGCATCGATGTCGTTGAGGGAGGTGAGGAAGGCTCGGTGCTTGGCCTTCACCTTGTCGATCAGCTTCTTGGAGGACCTTCGGTTGTAGCCGCCCTTGGCCTTGTGCTTGTCCTCGAAGTGGTGCTCGCGCTTGTCCTTGCGCTTGGTGAAGTCACCCACAGCTTTCTTGGGGCAGTTTGCGATGAAGTGATACTCATCACCGCAATGGTAGCACCCCTTGGCCAAGCCACCACGCCGACGGTTCAAACGGTTGTTGTGAAACAGTGAGAACTTTGTGATGACCAAAGCTAGCTCATCATCTCCAAGAGCTTCCACTTGATCCTCTGTCACAGAAATGAAAGACAAAGCAAACAAAGAGTGTAAAGGGTCAGAGGAGGAAGAAGACGTACCGCCGGGGCCAGAAACCAACGCCATAGAGGGTTTCGACTGGTTTTCAAGCTTGGCCCGGGTCTGGTAGTAAATCTCCGAGGACTTGAGCTTGCTGAACAGGTCGTCCATGGTCAGGGCATCATAGCCCGGTGACTCCTGAATGGCAGCCACCTTCATCTCTCACACCTTCCGATCAAGAGCATGCAAAAGCTTGATAGCCATCTCATGATCATCATAATGCAAGTTGGCTCGATTAGAATGCATCTTGTTGACGATAGATTGGAAGCAAGTGAATATCCCGTCAACAGATTTGCCGGCCAACTGAGAAAAGTTCTCGTACTCTCTACGGTATGTGTCGAAGAGTCTGGACTTAATCTGAGTATTACCCTCATGATATCGCACAAGTGTTTGCCAGATCTCCCGTGCCGTAGTGAGACTCGAAACTCTCTCAAACTCAGGAAGAGACAAACTCGAGAAGAGGATGCTACGGGCTCTTGCGTTTGAAGCATGTTGCGTGATTTGCAGCTCATTAATCCAAGCGCCAAGAACCACGTAGTCAGCACTCTCACAAATCTCCCAATACTTCGTATCAATCCCTTGGAGGTAAGCGGACATGCGCACCTTCCAATAGGCGAAGTTTGTTCCATCGAAGAACGGAGGTTTGCCAGCACCTCGCTCCATGTCGCCTACGCGGATCAAGAACCATGTAAGGTGGATTGATCCTTAACCGGCTTTGATACCAATTGAAGGACCGAGAACGGCGACCAGTGGGGGTGAATGGGAGCCAAATAAAAATTCCTTTCGGAAACTTCTATTACTTAACCCTTGTCCCAAAATCACGCCCAAAACTTGAGCTCGGATGAAACGACGCGCACATGACCTAACAATTAGGTGGACACCTTAGGAAGACCCCTAGAGGTGCAGCGGAGCGGTCAGAGAAGGTTGGTGAAAGATCGAAACCACGAACTCGAAACACGACCCGAAAGAGGTGCTCTCAACCTCTAGAGAGAAGAGGCAAGAGCACACACAAAAACCACTTGTGAGAACTGGTCTCAAACGTGCCTCATCATGTTCCCTACGTGAATACGAATCCAACGCAACAAACGGAACTTGATTCGGAGTCCGGATGAGTGAGATACAATCAAAACAGTTCTGCAGCTTTTGCGGACTGTCCAGGAGTGAACCGCGGACTGTCCGCCCTTGCTGAAAAATGGCCCCGGACAGTCCGCCGTTAAGCCGAAAAACGCCCAACAGAATGTCCAGAATCAGTGTAGTTCGGCGGATTTGCACTGCGGACAGTCCGCGAAGAACCCCGGACAGTCTGCCGGCAAAACTCAAAAAATCACCCCGAGAAGCTGAGTTTCTGCCCCGACTCCCGGACTGTCTGGGAATAAACCCCGGACTGTCCGCGGTTGGCTAGACAGACGCGATTTGGGGGCGATTTTGAATCACCTCTCCCCCAAATCACTTCCAAATCTTCACCAATAGCCACCAAACTTTGTGGGCATGATCCCAAAGCTATGGAGGAGCTATCCCTAGAGAATCATCGCTCAATTTGGATCAAATCAATGGGGCGAAAAGAAATTCGGGAAAAGTGCTCAAGAACAAGAACATGAAATAGAATTTGCCCGATCTATGTGTTCAAGATGTTTGGGATGAAACCCTTCGGTGCAAATCTTCTACTCGTGATCCCGCACAACTTGGTTCAAACGGAATCGCAAAACTCCCTCTCAATCAAGAGAAATCATCGCATGAACAAAGAGGATTAAGAGGAGCAAAAACGCGATTAGCGAAGAACAATCACGAAATCGAAGCCACCATGGCTTACGGAGGTTACGGCCTCTAATTCCTCGCAACAATCACAAGTTCTTACACCGGTAACACGGTGGATCTCAAGCAAGAAGAAAACTAGGGAGAGGAAAACCTAGGAATAGGTGGGAGAAAAAGTAATGCAAGAGATGAGAATGACGATACCCCTTCATCCTCTATTTAACAGGGCTTTGGATATTTCCCAAAGACCCCCCTAGATACATGAGTGAACTACCTAGCCTAAGCATTGCAGTCCAAGCTCCGGAAAATATCTTCCTCGATTTGAATGGATGGCCCCGCTTCCTGCCAGGAGTTGCCGTCGCCTCGACACAACCTCTAGGATTCCGCCACGTGCCATCCCCGCTTCCTCAGAAGCTTCGCCTAGGTTTTGAGGCCCAAACCCAGGAAACCCGCCACCGGTATCTTTGGCCTCAACTACCGAACCCCGAGTTTTGAGGCCCAAACTCGGAAACCGTCCTCGGATGGTTTTGAGGCCCAAACCACCAAACCGCTCGACTCGAGCCACCTTGTCCTTTCCTGGTCGAACTCCGAGTCCCCTGAGCCGCTGCTCGACTCGCGCATCCACCGTCTTGACTCGGTCGACTCGGTCTACCTCCATGTCTTCTCGCACTCGCCGGTGCTAACCACTAGCCACCACAGCTAGTCCGCCGGTGCCCATGGTCCCTCAGTCTGAGCCCCACTTCCGCCCTTCACCGCTCTCAGTCCATCGGTACTGCAAGCCTCTACTCGACCTTCTCCACGCCATTGACCACTATCACTAGGCATAGCACCTGCACACCACAGCCGATAGACAGGCACACATTTGCTTTCGCAAAGGGTTAGAAGAAAGCCACTCAAACTGAACCGCTCAAGTGTTGGGCAATCACTCATCACAAAACTAAACTACATGGGTACTTATCCACCATGTGTTCGCACGCGCGTCGGAAAATTTCGGACGCGTGCTAGTTCTTTAAATAGTCGACCACATCACTGCCGGTTCTTATTACAAACCGGTAGTGATGTACCCTATCACTGTCGGTTTGTAATAGGAACCGGCAGTGATGAGGGCACATCAGTGCCGGTTGGTTTGAACCAGCAGTGATGGTGTGGACATCACTGCCGGTTGGTTATTAGAACCAGCAGTGATGAGGGAACATCTGTGCCAGCTTGTTTGAATCGGCAGTGATGAGGGAACATCACTCCTGATTTTTAAACCGGTAGTGATATGTGATTTTTAAAAATTTGCCCTTTGCTCTAGAATTCAAATTACTCCTGATTTTTACTATAACTTGAAAAATTCCAAACATAGAAGTTGCATAATTTTTCATTATCTATAACTTTTGCTGAAGGAGCATATTCAAATTCTTTATAGTTTTTGAATTCCATTTTGAATTTGAATAAGTGTTTAAAATTCAATTACCCCCTTTGTAATTACTTCAAAAATTTGAATAGAAGTTGAAAATCTTCCAAAATAGCTTTTGCTAGTTTTGAGGAGCCCTACATTATTTCTTATACACTCAAGGTCTTATTCTTTATAGTTTTTTAATTCCATTTTGAATTTGAATAAGGGTTTAAAATTCAATTACCCCCTTTGTAATTACTCCAAAAATTTGAATAGAAGTTGAAAATCTTCCAAAATAGCTTTTGCTAGTTTTGAGGAGCTCTACATTATTGCTTATACACTCAAGGTCTAGTTCTTTATAGTTTTTAATTCCCTTTTGACATGGCATACATCAATCAACAACGTGGTACAACTCATCAATCTAACTATTAAGGATTACATAGTTTATGATTACATAGTTTATGATACTCTAAATATTCAAGGAATCACGATGCAGGAACGATGATGGCCTCATCATGGTCACTCCGGAGGTAAGTAGGTTCGTCACCCTCTTCAAGGACATGTAGGGTAACGTCCGCCCCAAAAGGATCCATTTCTTCATAACCTTTGTACTCTTCTTCGTTTGTCACTCCGTCGACACCGACAATCTTCCTTTTGTCTTGCAATACTACATGTCGTCTTCCATTTGTATTGTTATCCCTTGCATAGAAGATTTGCAAAACATCCTTCGCAAGGACAACGGGGTCATCTCTGTATGCGGTCTTGGATAGATCAACAGTAGTGAACCCATCCTTGTCGGTGTTGATTTCATTCAGTCGGACCCACAGACAATGGAAAATAGCAACTTTCAACTGATGTCCATAGTCTAGCTCCCATATCTCATCTATGAAACCATAGTATGTTGCCACCACCGTGCCGTACTCATCGTGGGCGTCGAAACGAACACCACTATTTTGGTTGGTGCTCTTTCCATCCTGTTTTTTTATGTAAAATGTAAAACCATTTATTTGATATCCTTGGTACATCATTAGCGTAGTCGAAGGTCCAGGGGATAAGAGATCTAGCTGACATCCCATCACCATTCCTAGCCTTTGGCGTCAAAACCAGTCACCGAATTCCTCCTTATGTTTTTTCTCAAGCCAAGCCTGTGACCTACCGATGTGCTTATTTTGCAGTAATTGCTTGTGCTCATCAATGTATGCCATCACACCGTCGGCTTGCTGGAGAATATCGAAGTGTGCTTGTCTGAAGGAGGCCACTTTGTCTATTTTGATAGCTTTCTCACCTATTGTTCCTTTGCCCCCTAGTCTTCCATCATGATGAGATATTGGAACTCCGACCCGCTTGATGTCCAGATAATATGTGGAGAACTCAATAGCCTCCTCTGTTGACCATCCTTCTACCATGCTCCCTTCTGGTCTGAATTTATTCCTAACATACCGCCTAAAAACTTTCATCAGCCTCTCGAAAGGAAACATCTGGTGTAGGTACATTGGGCCAAGGGCTTTTATTTGATCCACAAGATGAACAAGTAGATGCACTGAAATGTTGAACTAAGTTGGTGGTAAATGCATCTCAAGCCTGCATATAATCTCGGCTATCTCCTGCTTTAGGTGGTCTAGCCTGCCCACTTCAATTACCTTTTCAGAGATCACGTTGAAGAACGAACACAACTTTATGATTGGAGCGTGGACCTTGTCAGGGAGGATACCTCGCAGGGCAACTGGGAGCAGCTGAGTCATTATGACATGACAGTCATGGGCCTTCCACCCTCGCAGTAGATGTGTAGCATCAATCCCGTCCAAACACTCGACACACCCAGTGTATCCTTTTGTCTTCTCTCTAGACAAGCAACCTCGCCCTGGTAGGTCGGTGATTGTAGTGATAAGTACAGCCTTTACCGTGACATGTTCTTTTTTATACTCATCCCAAACATCCTTCACACCCGTCTCCCACATCTGTAGTAGTTCATCGATCACTGGTTCTAGAAGCACATCAATATCATTACCAGGTTGTTTTGGTCCTTGGATTAGTAATGGCATCTGGATGTATGACCGTTTCATACAAAGCCAGGGTGGAAGGTTGTATATACATAGCGTCACTGGCCAAGTGCTATGATTGGCTCTAACCTGGTCAAACAGGTTCATCCCATCCGTGCTCAAAGCTAACCACAGATGTCTTACCTCTTCACCGATGTTCTTATAGAACATAGTGTTGATAGTCCCCTAGTCCGACCCATCGGCGGGATGCCTCAACATTGAATCTTTCTTTCGCTCTTCGCCGTGCCAACGCAACAGCTTGGCTAACTTTGCATTTGCAAACAACCTATGCACTCGTGGAGCTATTGAAAAATACCACACGGACTTTACGAGCCCTCCTTTGGTCTTGCTTCCATCATTTGATGGCCCTTGCTTGTATCAGGGAGTTTTACACTTGGGACATGCATCCAAGTCTTTGTATTTCTCTCCACGATACAATATGCAGTCATTGAAACACACGTGGATTTTCTCAACCTCGAGGCCAATTGGGCAAATCATTTGGTTCGCAAGGTAAGTCTTTTCTGCTAACTCGTTACCCTTCGGGAACAGTTTATGTAGTATACCTAACAAGTTATCGAAGCCTTTATCACTCAACCCATTCGTTGATTTGAACTCCAATAGCATGATGTTGGCTTCTAGTTTGCTTATTGGGCAGGCCGGATACAATGGTGTTTTTGCATCCTTTCTCATGTTCTCTAGTTTTTTCAACTGTGAAGCACTAAGGAGTCCCCCATGCACATCATGTAGAAGCTGTGAAATGCCATCATTTTCCTCTGTGTCGTCAGCTAATGTATTCATAAACACATCATCATTGGTAGGCACATATTCTGTGTAATCATGAACAACCAATAATGCATTCAGGGATACACTAGGCATGGGCACATCATCATTGCTTTCTTGTGCAACATTTTGACCAACCTCCCCATGCAAAGTTGTTGACGGTAATTACGAGCTATTTTATGACCATCAAAATACCGACAACAGCCTCATAATCAAAGAAAATCAAGCATAACCTGAACATATTGTGCCAAATAACTAGTTCCACATGTCCCTTGATTATTTGATGCAGGTAATGACAAATGGGGTCTTTTGGGAGCTAGTGGGCCCACTTAGGGGGTCAGCCGAGCACCCTGTGGGGCCACAAGGCATCCCAAGTCCCCATGATCCAAGATCCACCCTCTAGATCACTCTCTAACCCTTGGATCCCAATGTGTTACTTCTCAACGGTTCAGATTCACATCACGAGGATCCATAGGCCCACATGAATGATATCAACATGACAAATCAACTCAGAACCAACATCTACCACGTATGATAGGTGGGGCTAGTAACCAGAGGGCAGAGGTGGGCAACAGACCACAATATGTGGTCGGCGGACCTCAAGGTGGGCCCCACCAGCCCCCACTTGGTCCCTGACCAGTGGGCCACCATCTAGAAGGCCAAGGAGGGCCCACATGGCAGTATGGGTGGTCGGCCGACCACCCATATGGCGGTTTCACCTCCCCATCTGCCTCACTCACACCCCATATGATGGAAATCACCACCCTTGATCATTAGGCAGTTCTAAAGTCGGTTGGATCCAACGGTGGTTGATGAAGGTGACGCAGATCGCTGATGTGGCAACGGAGTAGCCCCTACTCCACCTCTAGCTATAAATAGACCCCTAGAGCTCCCTATTCCTTTCATGCCTCATTGGAGAAACTACTCTCTAGTCTCTTAGCGGAGCTCTTCAATAGTGTTATGTTGGTTGGAGGAGAGTGAGGAGATCCTTCTGGAGAAAGCCTCGGGTCTATCAGGAATCTTCTCTGGAGTTCTTCCTCAGCGGATGTGAGTCTCTTGTAAGTTCAACACTTGTAAGTGACTTCTTCTGAGTTCTTTATAGTATTCAGTATTCTAAATCTGGTTTAGCTGCTATACAACTTTTCACGCTTGATCATCGCTTTGCTCTGAGTAAAGTGCTTTAATCTTAGGTCAAGGTTAGAGTAGTAAGATTAGTGTAGACGTGGTGTCTAAGCTTAATCTTACCTTTGTAAACCGCTTATCCCGCAGATTGTTTGTGGATGCTAGTAGAAAGTGACATCTCTATCTAGTCTTTGTATTCCACCACACGTGTCAGATAAGTTATTAAAAGGTAAGGCTTCAATACAACTTGACAACGTGGTCCGGTTAGAGTTTTGCCCTCTTTCTGATCTATCTCGTTGCCTCTTGCAAGTAGAAGGGTCGATAAGGCCAGTATAACCAGCTATCCCTTGTTAGACATCTGTGCTATATTGAATCTCTCAACCCAGTTATCATAATCTCCCTTGATCGATCATAGGACATATCTTTAATCCTAGTTAGATCACTATCGTTCCCTGAGGAAAATACGATACCTGGAATACTCCCGGTGAAGTGCTACATCGGTATAATCTGTGCGCTTGCGAATTTATCCAATAGTCATAAGAAATACCAACAAAAGTCCAAATTGTGTAGTTTCTCATGAACCCCCTTGTGATCAAGTGAAAACGTATATGCTCCACGTCGTCCCATTTTCTTGTATTCTTGCAGTCTTTGCATGGACAGAATACAAGATGAGAGTCCCCAGCATTGGCTTTAGCTCGCTTGATGAAATCGTCGACGCCCGTCTAGTACCGTGGGTATGTACATAACAGATCGTACATCCACCCTCAAGCTATGTCTGCACTGATAAAATGAACAATATTAATAGATGAAGTACATAAACATAATGTATGATCTGTCGCGGACATTTAGGGTTTAGGTTTTCAATACGAGCATTTTGAACAATATTATTTGAAGCACATAAGCATATAAAATGTATTCTTCGATATAATTTGAATTTTGTCGTGCTATAAAAAGTGAGACAACAAATAGATAACAATGGAGTATTAAATGTTTAAATGCATGCATGGAGTATTAAATGTAAGTAAAAAATATAACTAATTACAAATTTATACATAATTTTCGAGACGAATCTTTCAAACCTAGCTACTCAATGATTGGACAATAATTACCCAATAAAAACAAAGAGCTACAATTTTGACAAGTAATTTTGGATCTAAAAGCTAGGAAAAATACACACAAATTGCAACAACCCTCTTCTTGATCATGAAATGAAGTATAGCTCTAAACTATGAATTTACACACAAAAGCAATTTAAACCTACAATTCTATAAAAATATGCTTGTTACTAACCAAGAGATAGAAGATGTGAGCATCCAAGAGTGAAAAGGAGCCAGCAATGGAGGTCAAGAAATCCACCAGCCGCAACAATGGAGAGATGGAGCTCCTCACGTACTGTTCTGCACTGTTGGGACAGAGGAGGGAGAGGAGATTGAAGCTTTATACGTACTGTACACAACATCACTGCCGGTTCAAGACACGAACCGGTAGTGAAACACCACATCACTGCCGGTTGGTGGATTGAACCGGCAGTGATAGGGCCGAGAGGCATCACTGTCGGTTCAAGCCACGAACCGGCAGTGATGTGGTATTTCACTGTCGATTCAGCCCCTGCCCCCAATAATTAGGGGCCTGTCAGAGCCTGAACCAGCAGTGATGAGGCATCACTGCCGGCCCAAACACAACCGGCAGTGATGGGCCGACAGTGATTATCGTTTCTGTAGTAGTGTTGGGCAACCGACATGTCCATGGACACGACCGTATGGCGTACGCCAAACATGGGCGCCGTGGTTCAGGGATGTGTTCGCCGTCGTCATCATGAGCCCCGCTACGGCCATGCTCGGCAACAATTTAGGGCCTTTTTGAGACTGCTCCACAAACTCGGCTATGCAAACTCCACTGTGGAGTAGCTCCAAAAAAACTAGAGTATGTGGAGTAACTCTTTAGGTGCTCTCACAACTCCACTTTTTTGTGTGGAGCTGTGTGCGTGGAGCTAAAACCGTTTGGCTAAAAAACATGGAGCGAAGTAGTCCCAAACAACCCCTTATTCGCAACTTTCTCTTCAAAGATTATTAATCAAAAACCAGTGTTGTTCCTAAGTTTTTCTAGGCCTCGGTCCAGAACAAATACAGAGGCCTAGTGTGTATTTTGTTCGAAAAAGTACAAATACACGTCAATTAAGGTGATAATACCAAATGCACTAAAACTACTCATGAAATTTCTCAAAGTTCATAAAATAGTTAAGGTCCCGTTTAGATCCATAGAATCAAATTCATTTTAATAATCATAATTTAGACACATTAAATAAACTGATATAGTTATATATGGATTATATTTCTATATATGGATTAAATAAACTGATATAGTTATTTGCTGCATTTCTATCGTAGATGAGCAAGTTGAAGAGTGTGTTATTGATCAAAACTTGTGCCAATGCTAATGGTATTCTACATATATAACCCCACTTAATAAATTAGTAAGAAGGATAAAAGAAACACTAGTAGATTTAGGCCGGCCTCAATGAGAATTTCATATCTTAGTTTTCAAGACTCACACATATATGTGGTGGAAACATTGTAAAAGGTTGCCTTAGTATTCGAAGAAACACTCTACTTAGCTGGCCTGCAACCCTAAGTATCAAACAACACATACATAATTTATATCCCTGTTGTTAATGGTACATAGATTAGCTATACATGTTGGATATTAAAAGTGTTGACATGGTACACTACTACATAAATGATTTTGTATAGAACTTGAGTTTTATTAACCGTGACGGTTAAACACATAAACCGCCAAGGTTAATGCTGGGATTAACCGTGGCGGTTATTTTTTATTAACCGAGGCGGTTAAAACAACCGCCACGCAAAATCCATTAACTGTGGTGGTTGTCTAATAAAGTCCGTCTCGGTTAAACTAAGCCCATTAGGCCCAGAAAACATGTGACGCTATATATACGACACAAAACCCTAGTTTCCTATCACTCTCTCCCTCTCCCACCCCCACCCGGCGGCTCCCCTCACCCGCACGCGGCTCCCCTCCCGCACCAGCAGCGTGCGTGGCTCCCCTCCCCCACCCACGGAGCGCACGGCTCTCCTCCCCCACCTGGCGGCGCGCGCGGGTCGCGCAGGTCCCCTCCCCATCCCGGCGGCGTGCGTGAGTCCCCTCCTCCTCACGGTGGCGGGGCGGCTCCTCTCCCCCAACCGGCGGCGGCGCAAGCGGCCCGAGGCGGCGCGGGGCCAGCGGCGGCGGATCTGGCCCCTCCCACTCCTACACGGCCCCTCTCCTCCTCCTGGCGGCGGGGCGGCTCCCCTCCCCCAACCGGCGGCGGCGCGGGGCCAACGGCGGCGGATCTAGCCCCTCCCACTCCTCCACGACCCCCCTCCTCCCGGCGGCAGGGTGGCTCCCCTCCCCCAACCAGCGGCGACGCGAGCGGCGCGGGGCCAGCAGTGGCAGATCCGGCCCCGCCCCCTCCTCCACGGCCCTCTCCCTCCCATCCGAGGCGGGGGCGCTCCTCCATGGCCCTCTCCCTCTCCCTCCGAGGTGGCGCGCGGCCAGCAGCGGCGGCGCGGCTACCTCCTAGTGGCGGTGGTGTGGCCCAGATCCAGAACGGCGTCGGCGGCGTGGCCCAGATCTAGGTATGGCTAGAGGGGGGGTGAATAGCCTAATTAAATTTTCTACAACAACACTTAGCAAACTTGTTAGAATAAAACACGGCGTAAGCAAGTTTGCACTAGCTCTAAGGTTAGGCAAGCCACCTACCAATTCTAGTTACTAGCAAGATATGTTCTATGTCACACTCAAGAGCTAGATCACTAGTGCTACTAGACTAAGCTACACAAGCTAAGCTAGAGGCTCTACTTTTCAAGAATGTAAAGAATGTAATGCAAAGCTAGTGATAGAATGGTTATACCAACGTGAAGAGATAAGCCAATAGATAACCAATCAATCACAAGATGAATCCTCGGTAGAGAGACAATGAGACACAATATTTTTTACCGAGGTTCACTTGTTTGCCAACAAGCTAGTCCTCGTTGTAGCGATACACCCACTTGGAGGTTCACGCGCTAATTGGCAATCCAAGCCAAACCCGTTCAAGGGTGCCGCACAACCAACACAAGATGGGGATCCCCAAGCTACGAACAATCCACTAGAGATACCTTTTGCGAACTCCTGCGGGGTAGGTTCAAGAACCCCTCACAATCCACCGATCGGAGCCGGAGACAATCACCTTCCTCCGCTCAACGATTCTCGTCGCACCAAGCCGTCTAGGAGGTGGAAACCTCCAAGAATAACAAGAGCTCCGCGATGACGACGATAACCAAGTGCCACTAGTATGTGATAAAAAAGCAATGCACTTGGATTCACTCAAACTCTCATGAATATGTCAAATATGTTGAGAGGAATGAGTGGTGGGCTTCTCACAAATGAACACAAGTGTGTGAGTGATGAGAATGTGCAAGAAGTGCCCCAAAGGGCCGGCCATATAGCTATATATAGCCCTCACTCACAACTAGCCATTTTGCCCCCAAAACTGCCTCTCTGCGCCACCTCCGGACGCAGTTTACAAAGGAGGTCCGTACCATCACCTATGCGTCCGGATCCTCTGCCACAGAGAAACCCCACTGCTCAACCTCTCCGGACGCAGCCTCCGGTCGCACATGACGTGCAGTCCGGACCAACACGCCAGCGTCCGGTCACCTGGCCATTTGAAACGGCTCTTTCCCGTGTACACCGCAGCGTGCCACGCGTCTCCGGTCGCTCGCAACAGTAGCGTCCGGACTCGACTATTCCTGGGACCAGAAATATAATTCCGAGAACCCGAGAGCTGCCCCGAGTAGCCAGCACCTCCAGACCGCGCGTCCGTTCCTTGGTCCAGACCATCATCCTGCGTCTGGATCCCTTTTCCAGAGAGCAATAGAGAGCTCCAAACCCCGGACCCTGCATCCGGAGCTGAGCGTCCGAACTGCTCTCTCAGCCGAGCCGACCTAGGGTGTGCCTCCGGACCCATCGCCGATGGTCTGGACGGCACCAAACCCTAGCGTCCGGACCTCTGTCCGAAGCTCTTTGAGCTACCCAAACACTTCCTCCAACTTCTCCAGGCTTCCAAGAGCTAACACTAAGTGATCCCTCCACTTGTGCACGTGTGTTAGCTTTTAGTTCACAATTATCTTGGATTTAGTTGATTGTTTCCACTAGTTCAATTGATTTTAATGCAATGCATATGAACCTAGTGGCACATGATAACCGTAATCATACTTAAGAGCTCCCTCCTTGATAGTACGGCTATCTAACCTAAATGTGATCACATCCTCTATGATGTCTTGATCACCAAACCGAAAATGGTTCCTAGCAATCACCTTTGCCTTCACACAATTTTCCTTTTCACCACCATGCTAGAGCTTGTGCCATCCACACTTGATCCACCTTGCTCCATCACATGGTATGTACCAACCTATCTCATGATTCACACTTAGAGATCAAGGTTAGTACTTAGGTGGGTTTCATCAATTACTCAAAACCAAAACACATGGGGACTCTCACTCGGTTGGTGTGATATTGCAAGAGTACAAGCCCATTGAGTATAAAGACGGTGCATGCAAGCACCTTGGATCAAGTGGTATGCAAACCTCACTAAATATTAGGCCTAAACCTAGAGCAAGCGCATGAGAGGTGGTCTAACTAACCTAAGCACTTCACAAAGAACCTATGCTAATCACCAAGTGTGTCACTAAGCACTATGCAAGTGGAGAGCACTAGAATAGTGTATGGACAATCTTGGTATGTTTCTTCAAGTATCCACTCTTTATGTGGCCGGCCATGGGGGTATAAATAGGCCACAAGTCAAATAGAGTCGTTGCACTAGTACAAAATTTCTTTTAGGAGACACTATCATTTCTTGATTGGAGGCGGGCACATCTCCCGCCCGCCTCCAATAATGGAGACCCGGCTGCATCCATCCGTGGCAGACGATCGCCGAAGCTGCCCGCCTCCGTAAATGCTTAACGGAAGCAGGCATTTAAGGGACGACTGCCTCGGTTAATAGTTATTAACCGAGGCGGTCATCTTTATTCTCCCGCCTCCGTTAAGTGATTAATGGAGGTAGGCGCCCTAAAAGGCCCGCCTCGGTAAATAGTGGCCCAACTCCTAACCCATTCAAAGTCCACACACATTGCTCTACTGGGCTCATATATATAACAGGAGTTAGGGTTCCCACTTCCTCCCTCGCAGCCGCCTCTCTCCCGACGGCTCCCTCTCTACCCGCCCCGACTCCGCCCGCCCCCGACACCTCTCTCTCCCTTCCTCTCTTCGGTCGTTGCTCTCTCCTTCCATCGCCTCCCTCTGCCCGCCCTCTCCCTCCCTTCCTCTCTCCTTCACAATCGATGCCTCCTTCTCCGGCGGTGGCGTCCCTCCTCCCCTAGACGTGGCGCTCCTCCCCTTGGCGTAGGCGAGGAGGCAGAATCTGGTGGCGAGGAGGCCAGATCCGGGCTCCTCCTCGTTCTCGCTGCCAGATGCAGGAAAGGGCAAGGCAGCGACGACAGGGGCAGCGTAGGGCGGCACCCCTCCTTCTCCAGCGTGGGGCGGTCCGGACGGCGGCGGTGGATGTGGCGCCGCTCCCTCCTCCAACTCCGACGACCAGGCACGCGGGAGATGTCGAATCCACGGCGGCGCGGCTCCCTCCTCCATCATCGATGGTCAGGCGCACGGGAGAGGCCGATCGTGGTGGCGGTGGATGTGGTGTCGCTTCCTCCTCCAACTCCGATGACCAGGCGCACGGGAGATGCCTGATCCATGGCGGCGCGGCTCCCTCCTCCATCATCGGTGACCAGGTGCACGGGGGAGGCCGGATTTGCGGTGGCAGCGCACAGGAATTGGGCTCACCAGTGGGCTTGCTAACGGGCTCACCGGTGGGCTCATGTTTTTTTTTGTTTTTTCTGATCGATTTACGGAGGCGGGCGTTTGTAAGATGCCCGCCTCCGTAAATAGATTAACCGAGGCGGGCAAAGGCAACCGCCTCGGTTAATCGCCTATTAATCGAGGCCTTCCATTGGAGGCGGTCGTGTTTGCCCGCCTCCATTAAGCAAAAACGACCGCCTCCAATAAGAGTTGTGTACTAGTGTTGATCTCTTCGGAGTCATTTTTTGCGTTGCTCCGGACCAGACTCTGGGGGTGGTCCGGACCAATTCACAATGGTCTAGTTCCCCTCCAACGGTCTCTGACACTCGATCGTTGAACTCACACACCAATGGTCTGGACCACCTCAATGGTCTAGAGCTCTAGTCCAGACTCGATTTGGAGACTTTGAGCGCCTCTGGAATCTTACTGTTCACGTTCAGACCGATCTCCATTGGTCTGGATCGATGGTCCAGACTCAGTACGGATTCTTTGGCCCTCTCTAGAATCTTGCTTACTGTTCCTATCCGGATAGATCGCCATTGGTTCGGACGCTTGGTCTAGACATAGTCTAGCTAGAGGCTTCATGCACCTCTGGAACTTCTCTGTTCTCATCTGGACCATTCATCATTGGTCTAGACGAAAGGGGCCAATGGTCTGGATGCTCTGTTGCTAGGGTCCAGAGCACCCTGTGACAAGAGTTTCCTTCCGGACTAATTTCCAAAAGTCTGGACCCTTGTCACCTTGGGTCCGGAAGACCTTGTGAAGCTCTGTTAACTTTGTTTCTTCGCGATCTTTGTGTCTGGGTTGGTTCCATCCTTCGTGCTTGGACTTTGCTTGATCTTGGTGCTCATCCTTCATGCTTCAAATGTCTTGCTTGAGATGTTGATCATTTGGATCACCACATTGTCTTTGTCCAAGTCACTTTTGCACCCCTATTGGACTACAAAACAAGCACTTGTAAACTCGTTAGTCCAATTCGGTCATGTTGATCATCAAACACCAAAATCTAAACTACATGGGCCAAGGGTCCATGTTCCTTACAGCGATGATGAAGTCCAAGCCCCCAAGCCAAACAACTTTGTCCCTTAGCGAGGGCGACAACGAGAGCTTGTTGCTCCGTTGAGTCATTGATAGAGTTCTAGGAGCGAAAAAGTAATCATCTAGGTTGTCGAGAAGTCGATAATGTTGTTGTGTTGGAGAAGCCCATTCGATCTATTTAGATTGAGTCATGGACGATAAGCCCCTGCCTAGAACACCAATTGTTTTTTCACTAGCAAGTAACTGTATGAATCAGGTGCACATGACATAGATACTTATACTAGCTCAGTTAGAATTCCTTATGTCTACTTTATTTGATTGTTTGAATTACTAAATGTCGATTATTGAACTTAGAGTCGAGTAGGTGGTTAGATAATGTGTCTCTGGTCACTGATCAGAGTTCGCTACCCCTCCTTATATAGTTAGGTGATAGGGATACACCTAGAGTCCTAATGTGTTTACAAGTCTATTACAACCTAAGGATCGGTTATGGCCTCGATGAGGATACTGGGCCCATGTACTCGTTAGTGGTGGTACAATCAATGGAGTGGTTGCTAAGGCCGCCCATGTTGGCCTTTTCGTCCAATGTACCTATTACGGTTACGGGTAAGAAGAACACAGAGGTACATCTCATGACTTCCAATGGTAGTCTTGTGTATTAATTTGCGTCATTTCTCAAATTGTTGGCCCTTCATTAGTTAACATATATATGTCCTATTAGAATGAATGTTGAGTGGTATTATTTTTTTTTGCGAAAAATGTTGAGTGGTATTATGGTATATAATTGATGGATATTTAGTAGTAACATCATATAGCTTATTTGCGGATCCCTACATGGGGATGGATATGCATGCAACGCGCGCGTGCAGGTAGCAATTAGGCACACCAAAGAATCTCCGGCCGGCACTGCACATGGCAGGAAGGGAACACTTGCATACACAGCCGCGCGTTCTCCGTCGTCGTCGTCGTCGTCGTCGTCGTCGTCGTCGCCATAATGCTCAGCCTCACTAGCTGCTTGCTGTGGTTGATTAAGAACTCTCTTATCGCTAACAAAAACAATTAATGTCCCAGCCGGGAGAGAGAGAGATGAGACGAAGGGTCAATCAGAGAGACAGGCAACCACCCCCGGCCAGCTGACAGTTCCATGGATCATATCCAACTTAACAGTGCAGCCGGCCATGATTATTAGGGTTGGCTCTTGGCTGGCTGGCTGGGATTATTGGGTGATGCATATGTGTAATCAAAACGCATATGATAAATAATTATACTATTAATTAGCTACAGAGACTTGTGGTGCTGCAGCTAAGTGTAGCGCGCTAGCAGCTAGCTATAGCTACGTGTGCCATGCTATGCTTAGCTTGCATTGCTAGCTAGCTTGCTTGACATGCCCTGTCCTGCACTCAAATCAAAAGTAGTACTGTATATGAGGTGCAGGAAACTCACCTGTAATTATTTAACTGTTTTTTTAATCTTCTCGCCAGATTGAGAATTATCGTCAAATCTAATCGGCGTCGGTAGGAGGGTTCGTCCTTTCTTCTAGAAAAGATTGAAGCCCGGCCTATTCAGATTTCATAAATCCCTTCACGTCCATCTAGCAAGGCAGGACACTTTTTTGGTGAAAGGCGGGACACTTTTATATATATAGTACGCAAAGACACCAAAAAGCCTACTTGTTCACGCAATCAGTATGATGATGATGATTGTTCTACGTGTGCATGTACGTACAGTTGGATGATTTAAACAGTAGTATGATACTAGACTAGATGAAAGTTCCATGGGAATCTAACTATATGCATTGAGATGATTTCTACATACAATAAAATTAAACAACGTTGACAGAATATATAATGATGATATGGATCAAGAGAATAATCCTAGCTTCACACACCTTTCTGCGCTTCGATTACACTGGAGGCATCACAATACACAAATATATATATAAATCTACAAGCCTTTTTAATTTCTTGTTTTTTTTCTTCCTTTTCCATGTGTGATTTCTTTGCTCTTGAGAGATGGAGTAGCTGCTAGTTTTAGATTTCAGCAGACTGGTAGGTTCGTTGCTTCCTACTGTCGGTGCACTAGTACAATATATATGCAATCACGACAGAAGTTTCCATAGGATTATATTCTACTGTAGGTACGCTGACTTATATTGAGCTCCGTCCTGTCACGCACATGTATGGTCAAAAGTTTTTCTTTGCTTTTATAGGCCTCCTTTGGAGAAAGTGAATTTCATGGAACTCACATGGCGAATGTATAGTTTTTTTCTCAAATTCAGGCAAGATTACTGATAACTTAATTTGCACCTGGCTTGCACACAAAACATTTTTAGAGGCCGTCAAAATCGATTTTTAAGGCTGGTTTTCAAAAGCATCATTATGTCATCAATTATAGAAAATTAGACATTTTTAGGGGTGATTGTAAAGCCACTCTAAAAATCGTTTTTAGGAGAGGTTTTGTTATGTCAACCTCCCCAATAAATCAATTTTTAGGACATTTTTGTTAAGTCAATTTCCCCTAAAAATGATTTCCATCTATGATTGACTTAGTAAACCACCTCCAAAATGTTTTTTGAATTGGGTTTAATGTTCAAACTATATCCCTAGAGTTCCTGAGCAAATATGCCACAACCCAAGTCCGACAATGTGACTATTATGGCTAGGATTAAACAAAGATAATCAACTCGCCTCCCTTGTCACCACCCCTACACAACGAAAAAAATGGCTGATCGGACTGCCCTATATATATATATATATATATATATATGCTTGCCCATGGGTGTTATGGGGCACAGATTATTTTGGTCCCAAGAGTTTATGGGTTCTTAGGCTAGTCTCAGTGAAAGATTTCATGTCCATGTTTCCAAAGACGTGGTAGTATTGAAAACTAAGACACGAAACAACCCATCTCAATATATAGTTTCATTTCACCATTTCATATGTTAGTTGCAACATTTAATTCTTGTTTGGTGGTGTGATCTAATGTGCCATATGAACATATAGCCACCTGTAGTACTATGTAATTTAACTACTAACATAAAAATATCAATTAAAGTAGTTTAATATACTTCAGTATTGATATGCTGTAAAAAAATCTATAATAGTCACATATATAAAATAAATTACATACAGAGCATGGTAAATATGAGATATAGTGGACAACAAGGACGATGCGAGTCACATGAGATTGGCAAAAACACACGGAGATGAAGCCATGAGCTCTCAATGCAAATTTGGTTGGAGTTGGAATTCACTAGAAAACAGTGACAACTAGGTATTATAGAATTAAACTCGTCTTCTACCATATTAATTTTTATGCCATCTACTCACTTTTACTGATGTGACCCCTATATAATAAATTAATAAGTAAGTATGAAACCGACCTCGTAGCCCCGGTTTTCGCAAATCTCAATGCGCCTAGCTCATATATATAAATAAATGAAGGAAAGGAAGAAAAGTAATAAAGAGTACACAAACAAAGAATATTCTACTTGTCCGTTTATAAGATGATATTCTCTCGATCAAGATGGTAGTGACTGATATATATTTTAAGAGGTTTGTCACTTGTCACCGGACCGACAGCCCTGGCCGGCGCCGGTCTGTGTTTGTGAGCAAATGTTCTGATGATTATGCCATACCAAATCGAATAATCATGCATTTGTTATTATAATATAATATTTTGTGCCGGCGCGTTGATCAAATCGAGACAGATACCCAACCATGCACGGGATATGGTTTTATAACGTCAACTGTAGTGTACGTGACCAACAACCCTGGTTCGGTGCTGCCCTGATTTTTATTACGTTATTATTATTATTATTTTTTACAAGGAGCTAGTGCCACTACTTGATTGACTCCACCGCATGCAATGCAACACAGGTCGTCCTTCATTCTTTTTACAGTTTCCCCGACCTTTTGTAAGGAACTACAAGTCTATCCAAATTATCTATCTCCATTTCAAATTTTCGACCAAAAAAAAAGAAAAAAAAACTTATTTCACCAATCACATGTAGGCACACTGCAAAAATAAATTTAGGAGATACATCCTCTCTGATTAATAAAAACGGGCATTTCTAGGGGCCGTCTTTGTAAATAGTCATGCGGACATCCTTCTCTGTCAAATCATTTCTAGAGGCGATCACTCTAATATAGGTGATTACTCCGTTTAAAAATTTTAAGTTTAAAAAATTTAAATTTCAAAATGTGATGACTTCAAGCTAAATTCTGAGACCATAAATTATTTTAAAAAAAATAATAGTTATTGACTGCAATGTTTTGCATATATTCGAAAGCTATAAGTTTGGTTTTGATCATTTCTTCATTCGAGATCGTTTAAAATTAAAAATAATGAATTTCAAATGTGAGAACTTCAAACATAATTTACAGTATCTAAATGATTTAATATGAAAATACCATCAACTATTTAGATCTCTTTGATATATACAACTTTGATATAAAGTTGATCTTCATTTGACTTTGTTTGAAATTATGAATTTTATTATGCTGAATTTATTTTTAGAAGCCAGCCAAGTTTACCCAATGCCTCTAATCCATTTCTAGATATGGCAAGATTTCTACAGTCGCCTCTAGAAATGCCTTTGTTTCTAAAAGTGGGGCAAGCTGAACTACCTCTAAAACTAGCTTAGAGGCGGGCATTCTAGAAAACGATTTCTACAAGTGAGTTGGCTTTGGAAATCATTTTTAAAAGCAGATTTCATAGAACCGTTTGCTAAAAAAATAGAGACATTGCTAAAAAAATGGTTTCATAGAAGTGGACTCTGGAATAAATCACGAAAAATATGAACATTCTCATCAAGTCAGGATCAACCCGATTGTACAACAGATTTTACCGCAACAAACCTAATCAAATAAACTACACTTATATAATTCTAGAACAAGAAGAAGAAATATACATGTCTTCATTCTAATATTTACCGGGCAAAAGCTAACAAACATCATCCCCGAAAGCGACAGTTTAGTAGTACCAAATTTTACAGGTGTATTCATGTGACGACATACGTACGGTGTACGGTCCGCTGCGAACGTACGTACAATAGCTCATAGCGTACGCACAGTATAGCGCAAGTGTGCACAAGCGGTTGTTGTCTGATCGGTCGGTGTTGATCGACGCTGGCTGTTCCTTCACGACAACGACAAGCGTACGGTCGTACGTGATTAGCAGGCGTACGTACCCGACGCGTGTCATCCAACGGCACCAACGAAAACGGCAAATTAAGGGTACGTTTACCTGCGTGCACTATCGACGATGGACACGGAATTTTAATTACTTAGCTTCACCGGGTGGAGCTGTGGCTCCTGATCTGGCAGAGACCAACCAAACATTTGTAGAAAAAGTCTTTTTTTTATGAAAAACAGAAGATATGAAATCGCTCTGTGGTTTTCTTTAAAACGGCTCCGGTTTTTTGAGCAGATTTTAGGAGTAGCACAGTTAAATCAGAGTTATTGCTGTAGTTGAATGTGTGTTGTAGTGTAGTAACTCGTAATTCAGGTGGTGGGACATAAACCAAACATAATATATACTAGATCTTATCTCTAATTCACGTGCTACAGCTGTTATTAGTAAAAAACAGTCAAGATGCGTGGAAAACTACTCAAAGAGGAAGTTTTTCTTTCTTATTTTGATATTATATATAACATAAACAATAATAAATATGTATAGTTACGTACTCCCTTCGTCCCTAAAAGAATAGATTTCTGGAGTTATCTTAAGTCAAACTTTTTGAACTTTGACCAATTTCTAGAAAAAAAGCATCAAAGGTTATGTATCAAACTAATATCATTAGATTTATCATAAAACATATTTTCACATGATACTCATTTTAAATCATAGATGTTGTTACATTTTTCTATAAAGTTAGTCAAAGTTAAAAAAAATGATTGACACGGATTTTAGGAATTGATTCTTTCAGAGACAGAGGAAGTACATAAAAATGTAGAGCAGAAATATTGTAAACCCCTATATATGGTGTATTTTGGTGGAGCAGAGAAAAAACATATAAATTATTTTTTGCAGAACTAAAATCTGATGCAGAACAGTCAAAACTAAAAACTAAGTTTTTTTTATAATCCATGCATTCTAACTAAGGATTCTTTGGTTGGGCTACCATCGGCCCTCGCTATACTCAACTCCACCCTCCCCTAAACAAAGGGTGGTGTGCCAGCAACGTCCTCCTCGCCCACACCCTCGCCCTCGCCCTCGCCCTGCTCTACCATCGGCAGCCGGTGGCTCCCGTCGCCTCACTGCGCCACCTAGCTACCTCCCACTCTTGCATCTCGGACGCACCCTCCCCTAATCACAGGGCATTCACCATGACCTTCGTCGTGACACCCCTGCCATCAGCCCCGCCTAATCGTCGTCTCCCCCCCCCCCCCCCCCCGGCCTCCCCAACCTCGTCGCTGTCTCGCCCACCTAAGCCGAGGTGTCACGATCGCACCGCACCCCTTCTAAGGTTGTCGGAGATGAAAATCTACTTTCCTCCAAACCCTAACGTCAAGAAACTCCTCGTCTCTGAAGCTGGCGAGCTCATCGTCGGAACCCTAACTGTCATCTTCTTCAACTCCGATGAGGCGCGGACGCGTGGGCTGACCCGCATCGCGCGCTCCGCTCCGAGCGCGACCCATGGCCCTAAAAGAGATTGCGTATTCAGTTGGGTTGGATACACCATTCGACAGCGCGAGGAAAGGACGGACGACGTCGAATTAATTGAAGGCAGCATCATATCGAAAGCAACGAACGCTTTTAGAGGCAGCTACGTTTCTACGTACGTACGTGTCCTTCCAAGATTCAGTTTATTCATCATTCTCTCTCTTTTTGTTATTTATTTATTTCATTTGGTTGCATTTGCAGAGAAGTTGGACATGTACACACGTCGATCTCCTCTACGCCTCTCAGCTCCTACCACACACGGCACCTTATTCTGAAGAAGCAAATAAGCTGACTGACGTAGGGAGCTCCACGTGCGTACGTGGTATATGTCATCAAGTGTACTAGTATTCCGGAGAAATTGACCTCAAATTAATGCTTTGGCTCGTCCAATTCTTTTTTAGGAAAATAGGTATAAATAATCATCACATTCAGAAGATGTGTGTTCAATTATTCATACGGATTTCTTGGAAGCATGTTTCAAAATATTTATGATTCTCCAGCTGAGGCATTGTAGTTTTTGGAATACTTACACTGGATGTATAGGGTGAGGCTCTCAGTTTTTTTTTTTTTGGAATAAGGCTCAAATAATTAGGGCTTGTTTGGATGAGTACCTGGACTTAATTGGCCCGGATGGATGGCTGCCTGGACTACGCCTGAGCAGTGTTTGGTTGGAGCCCTGAGTACCTGACTGGCCCAGGCAAGTGCACCGAGCGCCAGGCGAACGAATTTGAGCGCCTGGGCTCCGACGAAGCTGCCTGGCTCTGTAATCACGCCATCACGGTGATGAAAAGCTGTGTTGTGATAAAAGAGGGCCAAAAGTAATGTGTCATGTCATCAAGAGTAGTACTTTTGGTATCTGTGTATATTTTGTTTTTTCTTCCTTCATTCATTTTCTCTCTAGCTAATAGTTCACGTTGAAATTAGTACTAGTACTGTGTAGTATTAAGTTAATTTCTTTGCACGTATGTTCTTTTTTCATGTTCTTTTTCCATGCGTTGTTTTTTATTTCTTGGCTTTCAAATAAAAAAGTGAAATATATCTATTTCCTCATTGATAAACACGGCCATACCTTTATTTAAAAAAATACAGCTGTACATAGCTTTTTTATATTATTTACTTCTTAATTATGATTATAGTAGTTCGGAACTAGCTGATAGATTTATTTGTGTTTCTAATTATATTGTTATTAAAAAATGTATGGATCCATTTTTTACTAGTTATTGTAATTTTTGTATATGATTGTAATATGTTATTAAATTTAAAGCTATAGTAGACATAAACTATATTATATCTTTTTATCAGCCTTCTCAAGCGCATGCCTCCAACCAAACGGATCATCTCCTAACTTACCTCGCTAGACAGATTCCTTTAAATTTCCAGACAACTCTCAGACAACACTTTTTATCAGGCAAGTCCTACAGGCTTCCATCCAAACAGGCCCTTATTCTCCCCACATATCGATAAATAATACTAGTAGTACGCAAGCTATACCTACAATAGAGCAATGAGAACCCTCCAAAGAGTCAAGTAACTCCAACCACAAAGAGACCAATGTAATCGTGTATTTCCATCTCCTCACCAAATAATTTATTGACCATATGTGATCATAGTCTCTTTGATCATAAATATAGACATCGATATATGAGCATGTTTGGTTGTCGGCCACAGTTTGTCACGTCTAACGTTAGCTACAAGCCACACACTTGTGGCTGGCCACACTCTGTGGTAAATTAGGAATATTTTTAGTTGAGAACTAAGATGAGGTAAAAATAATGTAGCTATTGTTTGATTTATTATTTATTACTATAAATGTTAGGTAAAAAGTCATGATAACCGTTTGGATTGCAGCCACAACAATGTTGGGATGGCAGGTGGCCGACATAGCAGCGGTAGGGGTGGCACTGTAGCAGCAGAGTTTGTGTCGGAGGCGGAGAAAAAATACTCCACACATTTGATGTAGAAAACTGTGGTGAGCACTTCCGTGGAGTGTGCCGAGCTTTGCTTTGATCAAACAGATGTCTAACCAACCGTGGTGAAACTCAATTTAAGCGTGGCGAATGGTGGTTGTCAACCAAACAGACTAATATTTAAAACAGCTTTAAAAAAAGACTATATATTTAAAGCAAGGTGAAAATTTGACCGGTCATTTATCTCTATATAAAAGTGTATTAATAATTATCTAAATTAGAAAAGGCGTAGTACACGCTATGAAAGTGTTTGCGTAGCAAATATACTTACATATCGATCAATCATGTACATTACAAATCCATATATTTATATGTTCAAAAGTTTTTTTAAAAAAAAACTTGATAATGAATTAATGACACCAACATAAAACGACGTACATTAATGAAAAAGTCTGGCTAATAATTAAGTATAGTAAGCACACAGGACCGGCGTACCATACGTGTGCTGTGCGTGCATATGACTAATGCAACCAGAATGCTAAGACAAAAGACGAACTATATGGCGTAGTTGACACACGAGGACCAGCGCTAGCTATTGCTGTTGTCGCGCTGTGTCACAGAATCATGCATCCTCAGGCATGTTTAGTCTCATTTATACCAGTACAAAATTGATTTTGTGATACATCACCCAAAACTTAATTGAGACGGGCATGAAATTCAACCGTCTCCAAAAATCTGGGCTATTAACCGAGACATATATTTTTATTTACCGAGACGGTCACAAAATAACCACCTCCAAAAATCAATTAACCGAGGCGGACGTTATAACAGGCCCGTCTCCAAAAATAACCTCATTTACGGAGGCGGACCTCTTATAAGGCCGGTCTCGGTTAATAGTGGTCGAAGTCCAAACAAGCCTAGTCAGCCCACTAACCTACTCATGTATATAACAAAAAATTAGGGTTGAACCACGAACTGCACCCCTCCCCAAGCCCGAGCCCCCTCCCTCCCAAGCGACGCCCCACCCCTCCCTCCTCCCGAGAGGCGTCGGCTCGGCGCCCCCTATCTCCCCGGCGGCGCCCCCTCCCCTCCCCCTCCTCTCCTCCCTCCTCTCTCCGGCGACGCCCCTCCCTCCCCCTCTTCTCCTCCCTTCCCTCCCCGGCGGCGCCCCCTCTCTCCCCCTCCTCTCCTCTCCCTCCCCTCCCCGACGGTGCAGCTCGGTGGCGCGGCCCTCTCAGCGGCTCTCGTCGGCGCGGCGGCCCTCCCAGCGGCACCCCTCGGCGGCGTGCGCGTGGTCGTCCCGTCGACGACCTGGTGGCGAGGGTCCGCGGCGCTGCCCCTCGTCGGTCGGGCAGGGCAGATCCGGCGGCAGGATGCCGGATCCAGCAGATCCCGTGGATGGGCTCGCTGGGCTTATCCATGGGTTTTCTTTTTTTGTTATTTTTTTATTTGCATTAACCGAGGCGGGCAAGTAAACCGCCTCCATAGATCACGGATTTACCTAGGCCTTCGTTTGGAGGCAGACGCGTTTGTCCGCCTCGGTTAATGAAAAATGTGCGCCTCCATTAAGTTTATTGTAGTATTAATTATTTTTTAGTCAAACACTATGACTAAATAATGAAACTAAAAGGGCTTTTGCCAACGAGTCACCCAATTTGACTAAAAGGGACTAAACCTCACCTTATAGTCACTTTGGAGCCAAACACCATAACTAAAAGAAACTAAAAGGTCACTTAATTTATTCACCTAAATCTAACATCGAATGACTAAAATTTAGTCTCTAATTTGGATACATGACTAAAGTTTAAGAGGGGGATCCAAACAGGACCTAAGAACGAGAGTCCTCCACTGGCACTGCACATTTAAGCAGCTAAAGCGGATTATACAAATAATTGTGTTCCCTACCTTCCTGGAGGTACATGTGCAAGGTATTTGCAGCTGTTGCAACGCATCTCGTCAACAGCTTCTAGCATACGGTTTTGTCGTACGTCGTCGTCTCTCCTTGCTTGCTAACAGGGCTCCACTCATCACAGAAACACAGTGCATGTACAGTAGCACCGCATTTACAATAATCTGTAACTAGAATATATATAAGATGATTCTCATGTATCTACAAAAGTTTTGTGCATTTTCACGTGATATAGCTAGACCGGCCCGGCCGGCCCCGATGGATAGCATGCATGCACACCGTACTAGCTACGGAGTACATATTACCCCCCACACAAACATCCAAAACGCGATGCACAGCTCATGCCAAGCAAAGCGCCTCTGTGTATATGCAATAGCAATATATACAAGCCACAGTCCGTTTCCGTCCGTACAGTACGTAATGGACAGTGTAGCCCTGCATGCATGAGCTAGCTAGCCCCTGCGTCGAGGGTGAGCCAGACCATTGGGGCCGGAGTTGGACCATTTGGGCATTTGGCACTGTTGCACTCTTCTATTTATCGTCGTGCAGCATGAGCGACAAGGAGTAACGACGCATCACAATTCACACACCTACATACTCTATCCATATCTTAGAATATATAGGTCGTTTTGGACAATGACATGATCTTCAAAACATAATTTTGACCTCATATTTCTATTAAAAAATTATTTAAAAATGATATATATATATATATACTTTTATGAAATTATATATAAGGTAAATCTATTTGTATGGTTTTCATATTTTTAAATTCAACTATTTAAAAGTTATTCATAATTTATATTCTAATGTTTGAAAAAAGTGACTCCTGTTAAATTATAGATGGAGTATGCCCGGTACACACGACTCTTCGCTGTGCAGCAGGTACGGTCTTGTGTATGCCCGGCCTTGTACGTCGTATATACGTACGTGTATTTAAGGGTATTTGTACGGGAGCGCGCCGCCAACCAGTAGTCCACAGCTGACCACAGGACATGTACGTACGTATACGTACGTGCCCACACATGCACGGCGGCCAACCTACTACACGAGACTTATATATATGTTCCTTCCTGTAAAACTTATATGAAATTCTTTAAAATTCGTGTGAAACTGCGCATGCATAAATGGTGATCATGCATGTGATGGGGACCATGCATGCATATATGATAGATCGATCGAGAAGCAGGAACAACGAAAGGAGAGTAATGTACGTACGTAGTGGGGTGCAGAGTCGTCAGTAGTCCTACTGGACTCCTAGGTGCAGGGATCGGTACGTAGCTGTTACGGCTACTATATGTAACCAGCAACGACGACTGCCTCATGCACTGCACTGTATATACGGTGTATGCATGCATGCATGCTGCACGCGGGGGACCCCTGACGACTAACCGTAGCTTGCAGGAAAGAAGGCCGGCCGGTGCGACTTCACCATCGTAGGGACGGCCTGATTAATTAGACGTGTTTTGTGCGTGGATTGGGCCCCCACCATACTCCCTCCTTCTTTGATTAATTGATTGATTGCCCGTCAACTCTCTAGCAAACTCTCATCTCATCCATCGGCGGCTTAATCCCAACCATAAAATTAAGCTAGCGCGGCATCGACTTAATTCCAATTCATCAAATAACTAATTAATTAATTCATTCATCTCTCCGGCCAGCAGCAGCCCAATTTTTGTGTGGATCCAAATGATGCTTGCACTGGCGCCATGCATGCAACGCATCCATCCGTCGTTTGCATTATTTAGCTTTAATTTGTTTGCTAATAACCAAGGGGGGTCAAGGAAAGTGATGCTAGCGTGCAAATGGAGCCCCATCTGATAATGTAATGCCGCTAATACACCCATGCATATCCCTGCTCTGTCCTCTAATGCCCACACATATATACATACAAGTGGGGCTCTAATTTAATTTGGATCTAAGTTGTGCCGACAAAAAATTACTAGTACTCTACTACAGTACTACACTATTAAGCATGTGAAAAATTTGATGCCTTGTTTGTTTACGACCTGAAAATGACCGGCCCGTTCAGCAAAAACGAACGAACAATAATGTTTTTCTCTCACAATAAATCAACATCATTCATCATAATTAAGCTACATTTCAACGAAATGAGCATGGCCGTGAAAAGGTATAATATGGTTTTACATATATAATTAAGTTTCAGGAGGTTAAATAATGAATCCAATAAACTTTAGCAGTACAAAAAAAATTTAAGCAACCATAAATTAAGTGACAAGCAACGTGACCACTAAGAACAAGTCAAAAAAAAAGATACAGGTGTAAGACTGCAATAATCCAGTACAACTAATAATTAACTACAAAGAGGCCAGGTTTGTGTCTCGTACTCCAAGCTAGCTTGATCACCAAGCTTGTATCACTTTCTTCCTCTTATTAGTGAAAAAAACGGCAATTGCATGTTCGCAAAATAATAATAATAATAATAATAATAATAATAATAATAACAAGTCCAAAAGATAGAGAGGACGGCCCTTAATTAGAAGTAACACTTGCAATGCAATTAGAACTAATTAACTAACTAATCATTGTCTGCTTTTTCCGCGCAACTAAGTAGTAATCATTGTCTGTACGTTTTTTTCCCGCCCAATTTATATAGATGACAACCCTAACTTAAATTGAGTTGGACCCAGTTACATTTGTATTTACATGGAAAGAAAGGAAAATCTGTCGGCAGGCTTCACAAAATTTCAAAGTTTTTATGGATGGTCCGATAACATGTTTGACCTAAAAGCCAGGTTCACAAAATCGTCTTCTTCCTTGTTATATATACATACAACTGGCAGTGTGTATTATACACTCCAATTTGCAATAACATAATGCATGACACACGACACGCCACACTGGCTAATTAGGCAGCTTATTATTATATATACCTGATTCTACCAGGCATTATACATATTGTTTTTGTAGCTCTTTCAAATCACCGTTTTTTGCAACTTGCTGATGGGTTGTTTCTTGTGATTATATATATACAGATAGACAGATTAGACGTGCATGGCTACATGCTATATATAGGGTTGAGCACCGATCGACGTGGCATTTGTGGTTGGATGTTGGACTGATCAGAGTGAAAGAACAGCGCACGGAGAATCAACAAGAAAAATGCAGGACAAACGCGGGCAGCTTTCGCGCTTTTTTTTTTTGATGTATATAAAAGCTTTCGAGCGCGCTACATGATAATATACTACACGCTGGAGAAAGTGATGTCGCATGAAAGCAAGTTCATACGTACAGCCTGCCATATTTCTTTGCGTGGAAAAGGGAGGTCGATAGCACGGCACGCCGCACGTATCGACGATCCATTGTCACTCCTCCTGGCAATCCTCAAATTTTCCCAATATAAATTAATAAACATCGTCCTTTTTTCTAGAGTCAAATTAAAGTCTGTTTTACCGTTTGAAGTTGTCCTTCAAATTAATTAAAAAGAAACACTGACTTCAATATAACACAACGACAACATATGCATCTTAACTTTTAAAACCGAACAAAATATCCCCTTGATCATTTCAGAATAGTTTCTTAGATGATTTCGCTGACATGGTAGTATGGACCCATCAGTATCTCTTACATTAAAAAAACCATAACCTAATTCATATAAAGTTGAATGAAAACAAATTTATATGAAAATTGAAAAGCTCGACACGATATGCAACTTTGAAGTTAATAGTTCTTATACCTGAGATGATTAACATGCCTAAATATTCGTTTGAAGTTGTCAGATTTCAAAATTTATTTATTTTTTTCAAAAGACATTAGATTCTAACATAGCCTATATTAAAGTTGTAGCCCTTAACACAATCAAAAGTTGTAAACTTTTTTGTTTGAGATCTAATTAAGGGCCCAAATATTTGTTGTAAACCCAGTGTCTGCCGAAGGCTCCAGAGAGTAGCTGTGAGCCTGTGAACAACTAGAGGCTGGGCTTGGACCCCTGGCAGCGTGCTGTAGCCATGAAGGCGAGCAGGGTGCGCGTATGTGATGCCGGCCATAACAGTGCTTTGTTAATTAATTATCTATCTATCTATCTATATATATATATATATATATATATATATATATATATATAGAGAGAGAGAGAGAGAGAGAGAATTTTGTATTCGAGTGGATCTTTCAAATTCTTCAGCAAGAAGTTTAGGTGACAAAACAAAAACGCTTTCTAAAATCATCATTATGCTAATGCTTTATGACAATTGTAGGAAAGGTAAAGGACATAGCTAAGTAGTTGGGAAATCCCTTGGTGCGATCTTTGCAGGCACGCTAAGCTAGTTTAGTACTAGCTACTCCCTCCGTTTCTTTTTTCTTCCAAGGCCTATTTGTTGAAAAATGTCTTTCAAGGTGTACTAGCATTGATTTCTTGTCAATTACTATAAACCAACATATATATACTACTAAAAGATATGATTTATTGGTTGTGCAAACATATAGATTTATGAATAGTTATTTAATGGTCAAATCTTACCATGTTTGACTTTTCTAAATTCAATATATACGCTCTACATTTTGGAATAGAGAGGATCATCCATCGTCACTGATGCAAACTATATTAATGAGAATAAAATAAACTCGAGTACAAATTCATCAATTTAAACACCATTCCAATTAATTATAAGACGTTTATTTTTTTCATATATTGCTTTTGATATATATCTAAACATAGTGTATATCTAAATGCATCACAAAAGCTGTAACTAAAAAAGCCAAAATGTCTTGTAGTTTAAAATAAATGGAGTAACGTTTTCATATATAAACAAATAACAGCTAATAACACAAATAAGGAAGAAATGAGAATCCATACCTGCAAAACTCGCTCGACAATTCCACGTTCCAATTTCCAAAGGAGGGCGGCGACCATACGAACGGCACCTCCAACACTTCAGCCAATCAAGCATCGACACCCAAAAATGAGTGACAACTACTATTAAGGGCCTGTTTGGTACAGCTTATAACAGTTTTATGAAGCTGTTATAAGTTGTTTTTTTTGTCAAACACCTTTTTCAAAACAGCTTCATCCCTAAAGCTGTTTTTCTCCTCCTCTCACAAACACATGAAGTGGGATGAAACTAAAAATAGTAGTTTATTATAGCTTTCTCCCCTCTTTCTCTCTCATATGCATGCATAAAGTTATTAATAAAGCTGTTTTGCCAAACAATTTTTTTAAAATAACTTAACTTTATCTAGAAAGTTGTTTGTAAAGTTATTTTCTAAAAAAATAGCTTCACTAGTAAAGCTGAGCTGTACCAAACATGCCCTAAATTATTACTCTGCCATGCTGATTCTCGTGGCATGAGCTGTTGAAGTTAGAGGCCCAGAAATTAACACGAGATGGACAGATGTATGTATATTTATTTATATTTCCAATTATATAATTAAATCTCGATGGGAACATACTCCGTATCTAGTAGGCCCCCTAGTGCATGGCCTATGGACGTAGGATGCCTCTGCGCACGTACACGTACACGTCCGCAGACAGCTAGCAACGGGAGGAGAAAACAAAAGGTGTGACAAGGACAAAGGCGACTCGCAGGGACATTCCTGTCCAATAGCATTCACTACTTATTGTTCTTTTTTTTTAAGAAGTACGCAGTACAACGCAGATACTCAATACGCACGCACACTCACCCTTATAAATACACGTACGCAAACTCTACCCTTATGAGCATCTCCGAAGAACTGAGCCGGTAGATATCTCGAGCTTCACGAAGTCACCACCACAGGCGCCTCGCTGTCGACGGGGACGTCGCCTATCACTGAAAGCGGAGCGCCGGAAAATCCTGAAATAAATCCAAGAAACCATAGCTGAAATTCGCTCCCACGGGGAATCGAACTCAGGAAACCACAGTCTGAAATTCGCTCCCACAGGGAATCGAACTCAGGACCTGTAAGGTGCCGCTCGAGTGACTTAGCCAACCAGACTAAGCACCCTTTGGCCGCTACTTATTGTTCTGAGGCGAAGACGCCCCAAAAAAGAAACTAACCAAAAAATGGTCCAAAAAAAACGATATATATACAGGTGTACTCTATATGAGTATAAATCAGGCACATTTCATGCATATGTAATGAGTCCTGATGAGATTATTAATTGTTACATGTACTATAGCATATCACCATCACACGCAAAAACATTTATACATATGTGCATGTGTGTCGTGGATGGATGGATGATGGATAGATAGATAGATACATACGGAGTACATAGGAAATTTGTATTATACAAGCTATAATGACTTAGCGCGCTAGTGCGCGTCTAGTTGGTTGGCACACGGACGGGCCGGGCCGTGGGGGCATGGGCGTGGTCCCTTCGCTTTCGCCTCGTCCCTCCCCCTCTCGCTCGTTCGTTTGATCCATTCTTCTTTGATAGGCGTCTATGACTATGCTACAAGGGAAGATTGGATTGGGATTGGATGGTGCCCTACCATTCCATTCCAAGGCCAGGGACGGCCGGCCCCATTGTCCTACACGGCTACACACCTCCACTCTCTCTCTCTCTCTCTCACACACACACACACACAAAGGTAGCACAAAGCTGCGTACCGTAAGCTTCCACGGGCCTACCCTGTTCCGATCTTTCATCCCTCTTGATTCCCGGCTGTACCGATCATTCGTTCATCATCACCAGCCTAGGCCATCACAAATTTAACACACACACACACACATCTCTCTCTCTCTCTCAATAACGCTGAGTGACCCCTATTATTATTATCATCATTATTGTAATAATTAATTAAACAAATATGAAGAAATGGACGGATATTGTGAAGTAAATCACTCACCATGCATCATATCGTGTGTACCATAGCGATTAGGGAGGGTGTGGGCCTATATATGCTTCCTGGGGGACCCCAGAAAAGATGCCCCCGTTGTCAAACTTGCCTTCCCCGTGATCTTCTAGCGCCAGCCTTGCTAATTGCCATGCTCTGGTGCCGCCGCCGCCCGCCTTCCCTTTCTCTCATCAGAATAATGCCACCTCTGTCCATCCATCCATACAATACTATACAATCACCTTTTGGCAAAGGGAAAAAAAAAGGGCACACAACTATGCGTGATAGATTTACCATTTAATTACTATATAGACCCAGTGATTTTGTACCACTGCACACAGCAGGTGTTAACTAGTAGTACATCATAAAATTACCTGTAGAACGGTCACCCTAATCCAGTCCAGATTCTGGAGTGGACGAATGAGCACTTCTTCCCCCTGGGGCCAAAAAAAGGAAGTGAGCACTAGCAGTTACAGTCAAAAGTAGGTAGGTTACCTGACAGTCCTTTTTCCTTGGCTCAACTGCAAGTCCTGCATGGAGGAAGAACAGATGGTGACATTGATTCTACGAGCATCTATTTGTTGGTTGAATTCAAACAACGACAGTTGATAACTAGCATATAAAATCTCCACAACAAGTAATATATACACATACATACAATCTTCAGAAATAATAATATAGATATGCCACGCTATACGCAACAGACAACGCAAGGCTCCAGAACGGATGAGATCCGTTGCATGGGGAATCAAAGGACAAAATGATCAGCTGGAAACAAGACTATAAAATTCACCAATCAGAGCCTGCACGATTGTTTAATTGGCGACGAGTATCCACCGTCACATGGGCACAGAACGGTGCCTTACAATCCTAATCATGGATAAAAACACTCAGTTCTTTAGACAAGCAAAAGATACCAACAATCCTAATCACCTGTTCGCTTGGCTTTTCAGCCGGCTTAAATCCAGCCGAAACAGTGTTTTTCTCTCACAAGAAATCAGCCAGCAGTGAATAATCCTGCTGGAACAGTGCATAATCCTGCCAAACGAACAGGCTGAATACGCCCATTGACTAGCTCGTTCCCAATACATTACTCAAAGAGAAGTTTGTCTCCTCCAGTGGGCCCTTTTTGTATGCAAAGTTTCATGGAAGAAATTCACTGGCGCTGAGCTCCCCTCCTCACAGTGATCAGTGCCTCCATTGACGCTAGCTGACAGTCAATCGGACAAATCATTATACTCGTACCTGCACGATTATCTTTGCAATTATAGAAACCTTGATTCTTGACAGACATTCAGCGCCTGCAACGTGCTTCCTGATGTTGGACTGGAGCAGTAACGATTTGTGATTAGAATTGCTAGCCAGCCTGCTAGCTGCCGGAGATAAACAAAAGGAAGATGCTCTCTGTCCTGGAATACGAACATCATCCCAACTGTGATGATTGACCAAGGCTTTTTTCCCCCAGAGAGAAGTGACCCAGTGAGTTACCTGAAAAGCAAGAAGAAAAAAGGACAACACTTTGGTCTGACGCATAAAATCTTGGAGGTGAGAAGAAAATGAGGTGCACATGCACGCACGAAACGAACAGCAGCTAACACGAAGAGTCTTAATTAGCAACAGAGGAAAAGTGGACAATGCTTCTGCCCAACTGTGTGCTCTGCCGTGCATGGAGCCCCCGTGACACAGAAGTAGCTGCAGAAAAAGAGAGAAAAAAAACTGGCTGCTAAAAGTCACAGTCACTCACCATGGCAGCAAGAGCATCAATCCGTGTCCTAATAATGTGAACTCTGACAGACACGTTTCACTTTCACTGGCTTGTGCTCGAAGGAACACACCAGGCATGGGAATTGGGATGAAAGGAAATGGAGGGGTGGTCTAATGTAACAGTTTCTTGCACAAAGGTCACGACAATTAAAATATCGGTGGAGGTGGCTACAGGGCTACCCACCGGTTTTGGCACCAGACATAGATTCTTAGGAGATGATGAGACAGACACCCACACATAGCCAGAAGCAAACCAAAGGAAGGGCTAAACCTCCCTTGGCACAAGCGCACAACCACCTCCACCACCACCTTTAAAAGAAGGTGCTAAAGGGCTGTCCTGCAAAGAAAAGGAGAGGAGTGCCCCTAACCTTTCCTAGCTCTCCACTGAAATATCCTATCTGCAACCATGCAGTTGCTCAATTCTGGCCTCAGCTGAAGCCCAATCATTCCTTGGTATATAAGTCGCTACAACCTTTGCAATTTCCCACTCCTTCAGCCATCATCGATCATTGAAGAAGCTTCGTGCTACTGGAGAAGGTGTTCGCCGTGCATAATTGCAGGCTATATACATTCCACAGGCCTGTAAGCTCTGTGAATTTGGAGCTCCCAGGTTCTGCATTGCATTGAGATGGGGAGGCATTCTTGCTGCTACAAGCAGAAGTTGAGAAAGGGGCTCTGGTCCCTGAGGAGGATGAGAAACTCATGAATCACATAACAAAGCACGGCCATGGCTGCTGGAGTTCTGTTCCCAAACTTGCTGGTATGTTCAACGATTTTTTCTTCCCCTGGTCCTCAGTTATCAATTCTCAATTTTCCCCTTCTCCTTTCTCTGCATTTTTCTCGTTCCAATTGCCAACTGAAATCTCTCTGGTCCCTCAAATACCTCTTGGTCAGTTCAATTATCTAAATTCGAGAAGACGAATTGTTGCAGGGCTCCAAAGGTGCGGAAAGAGTTGTAGGCTGAGGTGGATAAACTATCTGAGGCCAGACCTCAAGAGAGGGGCATTCTCCCAAGACGAAGAAGACCTCATCATTGAGCTGCATGCTGTCCTCGGAAACAGGTAAATTTAAGCCTGAGAAGTAGTATCAGAATTCAAGACTGCATATGTGCAAAGCAGCAGTTGGTAATTTTAGCTGATATTAGCACTTTACTTTTCCATGAGAAGGTGGTCTCAAATTGCAGCGCAGCTGCCAGGGAGGACTGATAATGAGATCAAGAATCTATGGAACTCGTGCATCAAGAAAAAGCTGAGGCAGAAAGGCATTGATCCCAACACCCACAAGCCCCTTACTGAGGCTGATCGCAGCGGAGCAGCTCCTACCATCAGCACCGAGAGAACCTCAGGGTCCAGCGACGTCAACCCATCAAGCGCTGGTGCTCTGGGGAACTTGAGCCACCTCCTCAGTGAGACGGCTCAATCATCAATGCCGATGCCCGTGTATGACAAGCATCACGCTGAAACTCCAAACTTGGCACGCCCTAAGGTGCCACCAAAGGAGTTGTTCCTGGAGCAGCTTACTGCTGGACACGAGAGTCCATCAACCTGCCGCTCATCGGCCCAAACTCTCTATTTCCCTTTCCAACAGCCTTTAGGCTACAACAGTGAGAGTGGCAGTGGCGATGGGGCGAATATGAATTCACTCTGGTTCAACCAGGGTGACTTCAACTGCAGCACAATTTCTACAGTGATGCCGCCAGTTTCACCATCGGCCCTCTCTACATCAATGGGGCTGAATCTTCCGCCTGAAAATCCTCGACATGGAGGAACTGGCATTGGAAGTACCACAGTAGATTCATTCTACTGGGATGGTACTAATCCTAGCAGCAGTAGCAGTACTGGGAGCAGAGGAAGCAATAGTATGGGATTTGAACCACAGAGCTCGAGCTCAATTTTGGAGAACAGTGTCTTCCCATGGACAGACATTGGACAAGAAAAAGATACAAGGGCTCACCTAGTAGAGGAACTTAAGTGGCCGGACTTGCTCCATGGAACCTTTGCCGAGACAACCACAGCCATGCAGAACCAGAGCCAAACGCTCTATGATGATGTGATCAAGGCAGAGAGCCAATTCAGCATGGAAGGGATATGTGCTTCTTGGTTCCAGAATCAGCAGCCACAGCAACAGCTGCAGGCAGCACCAGACATGTATGACAAGGACTTGCAAAGAATGCAACTGTCTTTTGAGAATATCTAGGCATTATGTTCCACCACATGGAACAGAGCAGATCAGCAGAAGCAGAAATTTGTAATTTTCAGAGATTCGTGGGCAGAACTATGCTGAATTGCTTACATAGATACATTAAGTTGATACAGAAATCATCCTCCACAGCTGTTCCTCAGTTGAAGATATGGCAGTATCAAGGAAAGGACAGCCCTGGCCTTAGAAGTGGCAGCGGAATGCATAGAAAAGTACGTTCTAGAGTCTCCTTTTCTTTCTTTTGAAAACTGATGTTTCATTCTGTACACGACGACTCAACTTTTCTATATTTGAGTTTTTGTTCACTCTCTGGTGGAAATTAAATAAATATAGACAGCCATGGGCAAAACTGCATGTGTCGGTAGCTCTCACCATGCAAGTAGCCCAAAACTTTTCAACTGCTGCCATGCACGTCCATGCAAATTAATTATTGCATGTTGTATTTTCATTTCTTTTGATAAGTTGCCGACAAACGGCAATTGTATATTTGTAAAGGAAGAAATTTGGAATATTGACCTGAGAACTATTTTCTTCCCCCTTTCACTTTCCTGTTTCTGTCGTAAACTTTTCTGTGTGGAGAACCCAAGCTACTTGATCACTTTCTACTTGAATACAGGAATGGAAAAGGATTGGTTGATTTGATAGGGTCCAAAGGAGCAATCATCCTCAAGAAGAAATAAACACATTCAGGAAAGAAAAAGGAAGAAACTATTCATGAATGTGTTCTGTAAATTGGGTAATATATGAAGCCTCAATGTGGTGAGACTCAATATATGATCCATTGAGTTTGCACATCATTGTTTATGTCACCTAACCATGACGTGTTCTGTAAATTTAGCCAGCAAAATCTGTTAAAGCTTTGCACTTGGGCTATGAGTTAACATTCAGCTGTCATGGGGGCTGAAGCTAGCATGCATCCTGGGTAGCTGGGTCTATTCCTCATTGTTTGTGCAATAGTCTAGTGCGAATTTTGTTTACGTAAAATGGTGTATCACCCCCTCAAGCTAGCTATGACTGAAGAAGCCCAAATGAGTTAAAGAACTTGGTTTTTCAACATCTTCATTAAGAGGTACATTGCCTGGATTTTGAGAAGCCTTACTCATTTCTTACATTGACCATTCCAGGTCTCTAGGATACTGACTTTGGCAATTGCTATACTAGGGGATATTAAATAACAACAGCATTTCCAAATCATTTTTTAACTCCAAATAGAATGACATAATCTTCACAGGACTGGTCCATAGTCTAAAACATATTGAGTTAGTTAAGTTTGATTGCATGAACTCTAAAAAATCTTAACATAGTACAGGGATACAATGCTAAATCAATTGAGTTAACAAAAACGAAGAAGGGAAACCATGGTGTTCCTCATGTTGATGTATAATTTAAGGGCCATGTCATTTAGCTTTAGCTAGATTGTTAACAGATTTGGCTTCGCCTTTCTGGTGGGTTCCTTTCCTTGTGACTAATCAAGAATAAACCAATATCAACATAAATTTATTTCCTGCATTGCAATATTCCCAAATAAAGCTAGTCCAATTTGGTTCCACAGAAAAGAGGTTCGCTTTAGAATTAACAACTATCGTTTTATGCCGTACAACTAATGGGCCATGGCCATGTGTGTGAAAAAGCTGGCATAAAGTGACTGGTTGTTGAATTTTTCACAAATGCAATGAGACCAATAATGCTGATAAGGACTATTAGCACTAAAAAGCAATTTTAGAGAAGCCTAACAACTATGAAATCTACCAATCAGCCAATAAGAAAAAACATAAACAAAAGATATATTATACTAGCAAAGAGCTTGATTCTGTACCATGATGTTTCAGCTTATGGCCATATGCACTTTAATTATCTTTATTTAGAAGAATCCTGTATCTCCTCTGACGTATGTGCTGCATTACTGGACATATCTGCATGTTTCGAAAATGAATACATCAGTTGAAAAGAAAGCAAAAAAAAAGAAGTAAAGTAGTAAGACATCAAAATGGCAACTGAGAAGTGACAATGCTCCTCCAGATGAAAAAAAAAAAAGACATCTAATTTATATTGTAATATGCAGTCTCAACATTGCCAACAACAGTACATTGCTGTCCACCAAACATCATCATTAGCAAGTGCAGAATAACAGAAAAGAAGGAACAATATAAAAAAATCACAATATATAAATAAGGTAGGGCTACAACCTGGGATACCAAAGTTTCATGTTATCCAGTGATCTAATGGAATAAAGAATGTGAAAAAAATAATTCACTGATTCCATCTGACATAATACATAACACAACTGAAAGTACCATGTTTTTATTTTTAATTGAAAACCAGTTTAGTTAAATGGCTATAGTCTGCTGAATGTTAGAAAAAGCAACCAATTCAAACTCATAAGAGATCCTTTTATCCTCTTATTGAACAAAAACAAATAATATACAGTGGTACTAAGAAAACACAAAGACAAGACAAAGAAAAAGATATATTCCTGCTTGATGACGTGCTGAAAGGCTCTTGCCTCTATGACATCAGCATGATGATAAACATATGAAAGCATACTGGGAAAGCCTTGTAACAAACATAGTACTCAATTGTTGGGACTGCAGCTATCAAGTTAAGTTCCGTTACTTTTTTGCCCTCAGTGAAAAAAAAAAGTTTTCTTACTTTCAACACTCATAAGAGCCCCTATTAGTCATTTATACTTTTAGAGACAAGCCATATGCATGAGCTGTGACTATCAATAGTTCCATCAATTATATTGTTGGACTGTGACCACACATATGTGCCAACAGATGTCAAGGCTCGTAAAAATATTTATATTCTGGTAACCATTGAACGGCTAGGAAAACCAGCAGCCATGCAAAAAAAAAAGAACAGAACAAAGAAAAACAAAAACAAAACCCTCGACCCAAGGGGAGAGAGCGAGAGACATCCCGAAGACATTACTTGAAAGGTCGGGAAAAGACATTTAAGCTGGCTTTTTACTGTAAAGGGAAACTGTTGCCGCAAGCTGGGTCTTCACCCATACTTTTCGGGAACACGCAGCAAGGGGGAAATTTCTTGAATGCGAGAACCAGGCTTTGAGCCCTGGTTGGTAGCCTCACAAGCTACAACTGGACGACTTACCAAATGTCCTTTCGATAGTGCATAGGTCACGTGAATCACAGTGATAACCAGGTCAAATAGAAGCAAACAATTTACATAGCTAAAGCCATGCTATTGAAAAGGTCACATGAAATTTGCAGTGTGTGCCACTGAATTTGTGTTAGGTCCAGTAAATCAAAAGGAATGACCTAAAATCGTAAGACAGAATTAAGGAGCAAAGGAAGGAAATAATGAAGTTGGAAGCACTCTCAATAAATGCTGAGTGCCAATGAAATGCAAGGTACAGAGTTACAGATATAGGAAAACATGTCAATTTTTTTAAGACTAACCGTTTTATTGATGTATGTTATCCTATCAGACTAACTATGAAAGCTTCTACATGATAATACCAAATAGGATTGCCAGATGAAAAAAGAATATTAAGATCATCATGTATCTGATTTTGCTAGATTAAATTACCAATGCAGATGATCAGAGATGCAATCACAAATATAGAGTTTATTGAGGCATTAAGATCTGATGATATATTGATATCCACCCCTTTCATTCATTCGAAGCCACATCATAGTCTACTCCATCTGTACTGAGGACAAAAGCATGCGATTAGTATATCAAAAAAAAAAACACATTCACATTCTGTGAACTGAACTCATAATTAACAAAAAAAACAACAATTGCAGGATGCAAATAATAGTGTTTACGATTTGTAGGTTGAATCCTTTTCTATGGAGGTTGAATACAGAATGGAAACAACTGTGTACTGCCAAAAATGAGTTTCACAGGCAGAAGCACACTAGCACAGTACTGTGTTTTATCAAGAGCTTTGGATAATGGTAATTGAAATACAAGGTCATCCTTAACCTTGAGCACAAAATTTGTAATATAAACTATATAGTGGGGTCTCGATAAATAAAAAAGTAATTCAGGAGGTGTTCTTATGAAGCAGGCATCAGCATCAAACATCGAGAAGTTATAAACAATGTGTGCATCCATAAAACTGATTGGCCAAGTATACTTCAGAGATTAGACTCAGAGAAAGAGGGGTACCCATAATCAAGCCAGGTAGTTTCAAGTCACACCATGTATTTTGAAACGAGATCAGTAGTACGGGCAAACAGAGGCTAGTGAAATTCTGTTTTGCCGATTTCTATTTTGGGCCTAGGCTATGGGCTGAAGCTTGGCACCATAAGCCCTGCATGCTACACCTGTTTGGCAGGATCCTTACTTTCCAAGTGGTAACACAAATTAACTTATCTATAGCACCGATTTGGTTTGTTTTTTCAGATATGTTACAAGGGGCTGATGTTTTGAATAATTGTCTGGAACAACAAATTATAAACTGAATGAATGTGTGGATAGAGAGGGAGGTGCTAGGGAAGGTGACACAGCAATTCAGCCAAAAGGATGTCACAGTGCTAACTGTACAACGTTTCTACTAGAATAGCACAAACATGCAAATGGTCACATCTCCTCCAAGAAAATAAAATCCACCCATCACTCTTCAGATACACCATCAACAAGTTTTGACTTGGTGGGGAGTATTCCAGTTCCATCCACAAGGAGTGTTCATAGCTGTCTGCCTGTCCCAGTCATCAGATAGCCTTGTCTAAAAAGTGTAACTATGAGCTGCTGAGAGCTCAACAACAAAGACTTACTTTGCAGCAATTTTAGTGGTGGTGGTGCTCACACACACACAGCTAACAGAGCAGTGCTGCAATTAGACCTACACGCTATGGCACAGCAAGCTGTGTAACTGAACAGGCATAAAAGTCCATGGGCAAAGCTTTCAGGTTTTGATCAGTGAGTAACTTGAGCCGAACGCGTTCTGGATAGATCACTGTGCTATCGCTGTACCGTATCTAGGTGGCGTACGGGCTACAATGTAAGCAAAGCAGCTCAAAATGAGGGCGACGCAGCGATCAATGGCCTTGGTGTGAATCGAGCACAACAATATCCGCACAAACATCAATAGGACCCCCAATCCACATTGACTTCACCCGGCGCCACCGTTACCCCAACCAATGGACAGCTTCGCCGTCAATGCAGCAATGCGGACCCAATCAACCCAACCCATAAACACGGGCGAGCCAGCGCGCCACCACCGGTGCAGAATCTCTAGCCGCATCCACGAATCAACAACACAACGGCACGCGAACAGCAGAGAAAGGGCGGAGCGGGTGGGTACCTGGCACTGGCAGGCAAGCACACGCTCGTGCGCTCAGGTCGAGTTCGGCGACGCGGGGCAGGGAGGTAGGCGGCAGCAGCGATCGTGCATTCCCGCTCCTGCGGCTCGCTTCGCTTTTGCTGCGGCGGTGGCGGTGGCGGTGGTGCGTTGCGCGCGTGCGGCGGTGGGGGCTGCTGGGTAGGGGAGTCGGGTCGGGTGTGCCGTGTGCGCCTGGGCCTGTCCCTGTCTCCTTTGGGCGAAGCAGGCGCTGGAACTGGAAGCAGCACGGAGGTCCATGGGCCGTTGCTACAGTATTGCTGAGCCATGCGCAGCGTCGCAGCCCATGGGCTATCGGCGACGAATTTGAGGCCGTGTATCTATCCTCCAAGGAGTCCAGATGTGCCAGTGACTACGGTCTGGTGCTGTCGGTGGCCGGCCCCACGTCAGTGGCGCCTTTATCCCCACTTGACTTGTTTGATGATGCTTACTTCCACCGGCGGCCTGTATACAGAAATCATTTGGCCCAGTGGGCTGGAGATGGGTCCTCTCGCGTGCGTCCCCAGTAAGTAATAAGGCTGCTCCTCTGCATTTGTGGCTTGGCTGGCTGACTGTTCTCTTTTTCTCTTTTTGAGATGAAAAACATTGAGACATGACATGATCCTCTGTCTCCTCTCTCTTTCTCAGAAAAAAAAACATCACATGATGCATTGCGCAGCGCGGTCTACTACTTGAGATTCAAGAACAGGAACATTTGTGCTGTACAGTACTGCGTACGTACGGGCTCCACATCCACTGACGCCGACATCGTTGACTGCCATCCGCGTCGTCACCTCCTGGCAAAGCGAAAAAGAAGAGTGAAATTTCTCCACCCTGAGGCCCGTTTGAACGCAAAGAAAGTTGCCAATGTTGATCCGTTCCGTGGGCACTGCACTGCAGCTGCAGCTCTGATCTGCGTTGCCAGTGCTCCCCGCAGCGGCAACATCCCTGTAGATGATGTGACGCCGCCACGAAAGGATAGGAGATCGACGCCGGAGCCGGAGCCGGAGCCGGAGGTCGTGTGCGGTTCAGGTTGAGGACACGGGCGCATGGAGCGGTGGCAGTGAGCGGCGGGCCTGTTTGGAACACAGGATTCGAAAACATAGGAATAGGAAAAAACACAAGAATACGATGAGTGTGTAGAGGTAAAACAGAGAAAGGAAAAACACAGGAAATAACTAAGAAAGGGTGTTTGAAACATAGGAATTCATAACACTATGAATGATAATAGTCATTGTTAGTGCTTAATGATATGATAATATGTACTTATTAATTGCAAAAAAAAATTATGACCCTCTTACTACGGTTGGAGTCAAATAAAAATATGGATATCATCTTTCTACACGCACTTGTTTGGAATGCATGAATCTATGATGCGGGAAACACGAGACATGATTTTATAAAGATTAATAAAGAGTCATTAATGTATTTCTGAGTGGAGCCTGAGCTACCTTGTCCACTCGTTCTGTCCTCCATACGCTTCTCTCTCCTGCCTAATCCTCTCTAGAAGAGACAGCGCACCAGAGAGCCTCGGGCTTCCGCGTAAACTTTGGATACGAGTGGATGTAAATTTTCCTGTGTTTTGTTGAGTAAAGGAAACCTTTCCAAAGGAGCGGCGAGCTGTAATCCTTTGTTCCAAACGCTACGTGATGTCAGCAAAAAGCCTCCAATCCAAACAGGCCTTGGCAGCCGGAATTGAAGACGCGCAGGCAGGCGTAGAGGCAGGAACAGAGCGAGTGATGAGCGCCGCCCCCCGACAGCATCCACTGCCCCGTGGCTTATCCTCTTGCAGTGTCAGATCAGATCACTCACTATTCAGGTCCCAGCCCCAGGGGGCTCACAGCACACACCACACACAACAGTGAATGTGATCCGTGTGTCCTGGCAGCATCTCTCATGCATCGCGCGCACTTTACAGCCAACGAAAGAGACGCGGAGCGAGAGGAGGAACGCACACGCCCGATCATCATCATCATCATGAGTTTGGATGGATTTGGAGTACTGCACCCTGCATCCCCATTCTGCATGTACAGTATGGGTACACGATATGCATCATGTATGTGCCCGCCTATCCATACTCACACACTTGATACATCTGCCCATGTCCGTTCCCTGCCTGGTTCGTTAGGGTTTCAAGTGGTCTCGTTTAACCGTTTAGCATGGCTTTTCTTACGGCTCTCAAAATCATCGGAACCTATTTTTTGTCAAACGATCGAGGTAAAACTAATAAAACCTGGTGAGACAAAGGATATAGGCAAAGGGTGGAGCCAAAGAATAGTGGATTGACCCAACTTCACCTCATCCTGGCGGGTACAGTACAAGCAAAGGATTCAACAATCTGTTTTGCCCTTCATCATAGAAGAAGCACGTACGTAGAGGAGAGGGGGGGAAAAGTCCGCCCACGCTGCCATCGAGGCACGCAACGGCCACGTGTGCGGCCGTCGAGGCCGCATGGAGGGGATGAAATGAAAGCGGAGGTTGGCCTTGGCCATGAAGAAAGGCAAAACAGCTAAACAAGGTAGTGTGCGGGTGGATGAAGAAGAAGATAAGGATAGGAAAAGAGGGAGGGGGTGCTTTAGTCTTTTCTGAGTGGTTTATGTTTACTATGCGGTAGAGTTGTTCGTGAAGGATTTGTCAAAAAAAAAAAAGAGTTGTTCGTGAAGGTGACGTCTACAACAAAAGTTTACTGGTGAAGTATAAACCTATACAGTACGTATATGGCAACCGGGGGGCAGAGTTTCAATTGTTATGGCAGGCCAGATTTCTGTTCAGGGGACGGCGTTTTTGTGCTCATGAAACATCACAAACCCGTCTCTTGCGTTGCGTGAAACAAACAAACGTTCCTCGAGTTGCTCTCTCTCTATACACTCTCCTCCAATCGATCTACGATTACTACAAGCAAGCTACTAGTACAGCACGCACGGTACAAAAAAATCGTCGGCCCAGTTTGGACTTGAGAACCGGAGTGCCTGCATTGCATGTCAGGGCTGCATCATCACTGGCATCTGCATGCATGCGCTTCGTCAGCAGAAGTCGATGGAGACGGAGCAGCCAAATCCAGATCAGATTCAGAGCGAAGCGAACAATGGCATCACGGCGGCGACGTCTCATCTCACACCACCACCAGCAACCACAGGAGTCAGTACTAGGAAAGGACCGCTCCGATGGGGAGGGGGACGGGAATCTATCTTCCGGCAGCGGTGCCCAGCCGCCTCGTCGCCGGAGTTCATTCACGTCTGCTGCTGCTTCGGGTGCTCCGCCTCCTGATCGCCCTGTAATGTGTAATGGATGGAAGAAACAATGGCGTTCTCATCAGTAGCTAGCTCATGGCAGCTCGCAGTACTAATCGCTGCTTCAGCAGCAGCAGCAGCAGCAACACTGTACCTGTGACACGCCGCGGACCGGCGGGTGCTCTGCATCTCCATGCCGTACAGTCGCAGCCGCCGCCGCCGCAGCAGCAGCAGCTTCCATCTGCATCTGCCCAGCCAAGTGAGCGAACGCGACGGGCATCCCCCCTTGTCCCGGAACGCCGAACATGGCCGGGCCCGGACTCGGCATTGCCATGGGCGGCGGCGTGCACGGGAAGTGCTGCCCAACGCGCGGGAGCATGTCGAACCCCGCCGCCGCGGCGCCCATGCCGAAGCCTAACCCCATACCGAGGTGCGGGAAGTGCGCGTGCGCCATGGCGTGGTGGTGGTGTAGCGCTTGTAGGTGCATGTGCTGGTGCATCGCTGGTAGTAGCATCGCTGGTGGTGGCATGCATAGACCGGTTCCCATTGACATCATCTGTACTTGTAGTTGTAGTGTCTTTAGGTACTCTATCGCTTCCTCTAGCATCGACGCCTTGTCGATCTGCGTACATGCAAGAGATGCCATCCCGTCAGTAGTTGAGCACATCGACGACGAAGCAGCAGAAGAGACTGACCTTGTTGCAGTTGGGGATGAGCTCCTGTAGGGCGCGCATCTTCTCGTTGATCCGGTCCCGTCTCCTCTGCAACGCACACGCACGCAGCAAGGTCGGTGAGTGAGATGGCGAGGCATGCATGTGCGCACGCGCATTAGGCAGGCAGAGACGTACCCTCTCCGACAAGTTGTGCACCTCGGCGGTGCGGGTGCGCTTGGCGCTCCGCGCCGCCGACCTTCTCGACGCGTCTGGCTCGTCGTCCAGGTCCTGCAGATCGAGCACAGAGAGGCGGACGTCGAAATTGGATCAGGCAGGTGCGGATCAATGGATGCACTGCAGTGGCGAGACGAGCATGGTGGGTGACATCGCTATACTATACCTCGTCCGGATCCGGACTGACGGAGCAGTCCGCGGCGGCAAAGTGGTGGCTGGTCCTCTTGAGCTGGCTACGGTCACCGTTGCCAGAGCAGACAGAAGAGGACGTCACGGCCGCTGCGGCATCGGTGGGTCTAATAACCTCTGGTGGTTGCGACCGCTGCTGAGCTACTGTCTCTCTCTCTCCATGGCGGTTATCCGCCGCCGGGAGCATCAGAGGCGGCGCAAGCGGAGGTGGTGTCGCCACTGCCGCCGTGGTGCGTGACGCCGGCGGCTTGGGCGGTTGTAGCCACGCCATCCTTTGCTCGGAGAACAGCGGCGTGTTCCGTAACCGGTTCGTGGTTGTCTGGACGACCGTGGACTCGACGACGACGTGGTGGTGGTGACTCGACTGTGGACGCTGGAGTGGCCGTGAGAAGAAGGTGAAGTTCACGACGCCTTCCCCTACTCCGCCGCCGGCGACGCTCGGCGGGGTGGCTAGCTTGTTGGTCGACACGGGCGGCGGCGGCGGTGGTGCGGCTGGGACGACCACGGCCGCCGTGACCGTTGGTGCGGATACCTCTGAGTACTCGGATAGTAAGCTGGCGCAGTACTCTGGGGGAAGTGGTGCCGTGTCGTCGCCGTCGCCGTCGTCGACGACTACGACGGGGCAATGTAGCCATGGCACGGCGTCGTCGGGGAGACCGCCGAGGCCGAGTCCAGCAGCCCCGGCGCCACCGTGCATGGCCAGCGAGACGGGGTTCACGAACGCTGCTGCCGCCTTGGTGGTGTCCGTGGCGGCGTGGCGCTTGAGCTCGTGGGACCTGCTGCTACCGGCGGCGCTGCAGGTGAAAGGCTGGAACGGCGGTGGCGCTCTCCGTAGCGCCGGGCCGTGGTCCCACAACAGCTCGGCCAGCTCGTCGCCTGGCCCGGTCCTACAGACGGAAATCGAAACGGGCATCAGAGAGAGAATCCGCGGAGACTGACCTCTGGATTGGAATGGAATCGAGAAGGAGAGAAATGGTGCGGGCAGGCAGGGGCAGGGACTGACATCAGAGCGGCGGGGGAGGTTGGCGCGGCGACAGGTGGAGAAGGATGGATGGAGCACACACGCGGACGGACGGGTGGGTGGGGAGTGCAAAGAGGATAGGAGCGGAGATGGAGGTGGGAGACGAGATGGGTTGTGGACAGGAGCAGTTAAGGACGGCGATGCCGCACCTACCTACCGCCGTCCGTAGCAGCAGGAGCCCAGGACGGACGAGGAGGCGTCGCCGTTCCGGACGGCCAGGGATGGGAGGGGGGCCAGGCAGCGGGGACGGGAGGTGGGGAAGTGACAGCAACGGCGACGCATGGGCTTGGCTTTGGCTCGTAGGAGTAGCATATCCGATATCACACGGAAAGCTTGTTTCCAGCTTGTGAACAGTGAAACAGCTGCTCATTGTCAGGCGCTCGTGGATAATTAACTTTTACTAATACTCCATTCGTCCCAATCATGTATGTTCTCTAAGTAATTTTATTATGAGAATATATTTTATAACTAATTTAATAATACTTATTTTGTATGAAAAATATTTGTTTTTTATATAAATTTAGTTAAAATTCACACGATTTGACTTTTCAAGTCAAAATCCGAGAATTACACTTATTTTGTGGACAGGGTAGTACTAGATCTGAATATATGATAAAGCTTGTCGTTCTATGATGAAACATACATGGATTTTAGCTTGAGATAAGTTTTTTATCAATAAAAAATGAAGCTATTGCATTCCTTTACAATGCAACAATGCTCCAGCTTAACCATCTCTTCGGGATATTACCTCGCCATATCTCCAGGGACCTTATGGGTCTGCCGATCAGGAGACGGCCCAGCCCACAAGGCCTTGCGGCACGCGACCAGCCCGTCGTGCCCGCCAAGGACTCCGAAGAAGCCTTGCTCGCCAAGAAGAATCCTGGTAGATAGACTCGGATCCCTTACCTAAAGGGACCGATCGTAATCTGTTAGGATATGAAAACTGTAACCCTGCTCCCCGGCTATATAAGGCAAGCAGGGACTCCCTCCAAAACATCTCATATGATCCACTAGATCTCATCTACGGATCTTATAACTTAATACTCATATCAATCCAGCCACCAAAACACAGGACGTAGGGTATTACGGTGATTTACCGGACCAAACCTGTCTAAAGCGTCGTGTCTACGCTCTCTGTGTTACGCTTGATAGCCGTCGCCACACCTCCGCCTACAATCTACTACCGTAGGGTACCCCCTAGGTAGACTGCGACGCATATTTCGTCGACAGTTGGCGCGCCAGGTAGGGGGTGTGTGCATCGAATTCATGGCTCGTCAAGCGGTTACGTTCCCGGATTCGATGGTCCTCCCGACGACCGGCACCGTGCTCCCCATGCTCCCTCCCGTACGCTGCGCCCTCCCGGCTGCCGCGCACCCCGGCGAGTCCGCTCCCCTTCCCCCTCCCGCCACCGCTGCACGCCCTGGCGAGCACCCTCCCCTTCCCCCTCCGGCCGGCGAACCCTCTCCTCCCCTCCCCTCCCTCTCCGGCTGGTGGCCTCGTCCCAGGCACCGGTGGCCGCGGTGCTCGCGGCCCGGGATGCGCAGGCGCCTCCTCCACTTCCTCCCCCGTCCGGCGAGCCCCCTCCCCTTCCCCTCCGGCTGGAGCGGCGTCTGCGATAGGCTCTGCGAGCCGGAGCGGCGTCGCGGGAGAGATCGGGCCGGCGAGCCGTGCGTCGTCGCACCCCTACCGCTGGACCTGCCCGAGTCAGCCGCAACCCCGCCGGAGGCCGGCACGTTCCTCACCGGTCGCGCCTCCCTACTTCCTCTGACCCCATTCCCGGCGGCGACAAAGGTCCAGCTCCCTCCGATTTTCTCTGTGGCAAGAGGATGAAGAAGACCAGTTTGTGTGCATGACATGTGGGGTCCGCGTGTTAGTGAGAAAAGCTTTTACAAAAGCCACATCTGTTCAGCCAAACGGACTTTGAACTATCTCACAGCAGCTTTTTCAAAGTAGCTTTTGCAAAAGCCACAACTCACAACAGCTTTTGCAAAAGCCACAACCCAACCAAACAGGGGCTAATAGTACGTGAGAGATCTTTGTTTCTCTTTCACTGCACTACCAAATAAGGTCTAAGGCCACTTGAAGAGTCAAAGAGAGAGCACTTTGATATGCATGATGTGGCTAACTCTCATTCGAGTTGAACGTGATAAGTGGCCTCATTGAATAGGTTTGAAGTCTAAGACGATATCAAAAAAGTTGGTTTATCTTGTTGAGATTGAACTTATTGAAACATGCTGAAAACAAGTGCTGAGCATGCACGGGACGATAGGGTTGACACTTGTAGATTGTCCGCTGATTCTATTCAATGACTTAACACCACAAACAATGTGAGCACTTTGTGACCTCGATGGATCATCTAAAGCCAATCTGGACTTAAGTGAATAGTTGGCAGGCTCACTAGCTATGGTACGCCATATGATCTGGCGAAGGACCGTGTGACCTTGGCAGATTATTCGATGAAACTCCATCCAACTTGACCTAGTAACTTGTTGGCATGTTACTAGAGTGCAGCACCATATATGCTCCTGAGGATTGTCTGATCTTGATGGATCATCTGGCGGGCCAAGCCGGACTTAGTGACCCACCGGCGTATCATATATATATATATATATATATATATATATATATATATATATATATATATATATATATATATATGAAAGGGAATATTGTGGTATATTTCCTATAGCTAGCCGTTACAAGAATTTTGTAAACATGGGCACCATATGATCATGCTAGCCTTTTATTTTGGGCAAGCAAATTTATCCAGTGATTATTGTGTGTACCGCTAGTCTTGTCAAACGACTAGCTAGCAGTCTCTTCACCCTGCTCCATGCATCTGGATGCTTCTCTGTCCATGTTCACGCGATATACCTGCTCATGAGTTAGTAGCCAAGGTGCAGGAACTTGAGATCCAAAATACAGGTTTGCTCACGTTCATGCAATAACTGGCAGTGCAACAAGGTTGGAAGATCCCATCAGCGTTGCTTGCAGCACCGACACCACCACCACCACACCCTACTCCAGTTAGTATGAGTTCGGATGTTTTACTTTCTATATTCATCTTAGTGTCAAACCTAGTGAGGGTCTTCGAGCCGGTTTCGTTGATTTATGGGCCTTCGTGCCGGATTTGTTGATGTGTCGGCCTTCGTGTCGGAAATATGGTTGTCGGCCTTCGTGCCGACGTTTTTATTGCAGGTTTGGACTCCCGTGCAGAGGAGGTGCTGCCGAATTTTTTAATTTTTTCTTTACATTTATTATATTTTTATCTTGCAACTCACGTGCAATCTCTTCTCTTTAGTGCAACATCAGTCTGCGGCGTCGAACCACCCTGGAGAATCGTCGACATCGCGCGCTGCGCTGTCCCAACCCCGAGATTCGCCGACATCGCGCACTGGGGCGCCGGATGAGCCGTGAGCCGCTTGCGGAGTCGTTTTATGTATTGAACATGTGAACACTTTGAACTTGTGAACTTCGGATAGTGTGAACTTTGAACTTGTGGTTTGTAATAATATTGCGGATTTCGGATAAATTTGGTTGTTTGTGCTATTTATATGTTGCTTGTGATATATTGCTGTTGAATTAGGGTTTCTATTAATTATTATAAATATATATATATATATGCATGGTTGTGAAAAAGCAAAAAAAAAAATTGAATGTTGTGCATTCTTTGCCTGAGTGACAGGAAGAGGCACTCGGCAAAGAATTTTTTTTTAAAAAAAGAAACATAATTTTGTTGCCGAGTGCCAAGGCACTCGGCAAAGAATTTTTTTAAAAAAAGAAAAACAATTTAAACAATTTCTTTGCGGGGTGCCTTTCCCGGAAGCACTCGGCAACGTTTTTTTTTCCAAAAAAAAATCCAATTTCTTTGTCGAGTGCTGCACTCGGCAAAGAAAAAAAAAAGACGGTGTAGACCGCCGGCGGACGACGTTAAATCGTTGCCGAGTGTCGGTCTGACACTCGATGAAGCCGTTGCCGAGTGCCCTAGATCCGGCACTCGACGACGCCGCCTTCGCCGGCTTCTGATTTGCCGGCATCCCTTTGCCGAGTGCAACAGGCACTCGGCGAAGTGCCCGTCTGCTGTAGTGTCAGAAGCTCCGAAGTCCGGCCGCCTTTCTATGACAAAGGGAGTACCAATGAACATGCTCTTCCACCACTCTATTTTTGCCGGCACTTGCAGAGAGGTTATTAGCTAGCGAAGCATTTGGAAAGCAATCGTCGTCCAATGCAAACAAAACACATGTGATGATCAATGAGTGTTAACCATGAGTGCTATTATTATATTTAAACAAAACTTGTTACTCTTGTTGGTCTTCGATCTCCTGTAGCGCACAGCATGCAGTACGTGTGGCAGGATAACGGTGGTGGCCATGCATCCCCTGTCACGTTCAGAGCGCACGTGGTATAGCGCCTGTGGCAGCTTTCGCGGAGCGAGACGGAGTGATATGATCGACGCGGTGATTTATAATGCATCACATCGATCGGAGTCCCCGGGACGACGACTCACACGACTCATGCATGATGCATCGCCAGATGGGTGGTTTAGGTTTGTGCTAGACGATAAACCGGGACGTGGAAGCGGCGAGGCCTTGCGACTTGTTGCCGGCCAGTTAGTTAGTTACATACAGTGATCTTTAGAGGAGCGATCGAGCTGAGAGAGAAGAGGAGGAGAACGTACGCGTACGTGTTAGATTATTAGCAGCTGTACGTAACGTGTAGGTGTGTTGATATATAGGTGAACCAGTCGTCTATCACGTAAGACGTACGTAGTAGCTTGCTAGTACCTGAAAACCTATATACTACGTATACCCTAAAATGATATATAACTATAATAATATACATTCTAGTTAAAATATTTTATATCTGACTAAATTTCTATAGTAAATATGGCTTCAAATTAATGTAATTGATCTAATGATCAGATATTATAAATATTATACTTTTGTAATCTATAATTGCTCAAACACCATATATATAATCAATTAACCATGACAGTAGTGTTCTAGAATTGTATTATTATTATTATTATTATTTGGGGGAGGTCGGGCGGAAGTAGTACGTACCGTACCCGTGTAAGCTAGGGAAAAATAGTCTGTTTCCCTAGCTATCAACACAAACGTGTGCCCGTCGACTTGTCTTGACAGCCACGTACAGCAGACCATGCGTGCAGCGCAGTCGTCGACCGCTTAGCTATTTGTACAGTATAATAGTGTTTTAATTACAAACGGTGTGACGTGACCTGGTTACTGGTATGGGGAATGAAGATCACGTACGCATGCACGCAGCAGCGCTTGGTACGTAGCTGGACGTCGATCGTGTGGCTCTGGCTTCCCAGCCAACTTTAGCTAGCTTGCTACGGATCGGAGGAGTACATATACCAGTAACGTACCGTGTCCGCGAGAGCAGACGACCAACAAAATTAAAGGCCGGGTTAGTCGTCGTCGTCGTCGTGGTGGTGTGGACGGCCGGGCGGACGACGTGCTGCGTGGTGTGCTCTCGCGCGCGCGATCCCATCCAAGCGCACATGCAGCAGGGGGTACGGCCGGCGCCGCGCGTGCGAGGCGTGCGGTGCTTCACGTGGGGGAGCGCGACGACCTGCATGCATGGACACCGGACCCCGGCGTTGAGAGAGACGGCTGCGCGCGGCGGCCACGTACGCACACGCACGCCTCGATCGGCCAACGACTTGCTTGCTAGCTAGCTGTTTGTTCGTCTTCCTCGTACCCGGCCGCCGGCGCGTACGTCGCTCTCGCCGGCCGTCGTACGTCGCTTTCTATCTTTTTCCCCATGGATCGATGTGCGTGTCTCATCACCTCGCTCGATCGATTCTTCTCCTCCGCCACCCGGCCGGCTTTATCCTAGTCCTAGCTAGCTAGTGCGCCAAGGCTTGCCGCGTCATCGTCACAGAACGCGTATGGTCATCCGATCCGATGATGACGGTGTTGGCTTGTCAGCTGTCATCGTCGTGGCAGGCCGGCACACCGCGAGCCGCCGTGAAAGGGACCAAAGGGGCCGGTCTCTCTTTCCGAACGGCACTACTCGATCAACAGAAACATCTCACCTGCCCATCATACCATCCCAGTCTCCTCATCAGAATCAAATACGATACAAACTTCAGACTACCACAATGCAGATTGCAGACCAGCAGAAAGGAGAACGAAATTAATTAGGATTCCTCACACTCCACTGTGGCGCTGAGCAGGCGGTTGTCGACGTATTGACCGTTTTTTGAGTCGCATGAGCGGCGTCAACATGCTAACACAAATAAAATCAGAGCTGAAGCAGAGAGACCCTGGAAAGAAATGTCAAACAACTTGAGTTGAGATGGTGGAGGTATTGCATTTAGCCGGCTATTAAATGAATCCTGCATTCTACTATCAAAACAGAAATGAAATTTAAGACACACGTATTCAGAGATGCACTTGTTGACTGTGCTTACTATCAATTGATCCATATCTCAGCTAGACATAACACCACTGAAGCTACCTTTCCAAGCCCGGACCACTGAGGTACAGGGATCCCAAACACTAATGGATCCTCATTAGTCATTGATACCAGATAAGTCATTTCAAATTAAAATACCATACCAACCAAATAGTGTTCAGATTAACTAAGCAATACCATGTGGCAGCCTGGTACATATGCGATCGAAGTGCTTAGTACCTAATCAGTACCATGTACCTAATTGCACACTAAAGCCCTATAGTGACAATATTATACCCTGTATTTTCCAAATAAGCAGGAGCACAAATTAAGTAATCTAATCTGGGGTCAGATTAACATCACTTCTAAATTTCTTGAACAGTGAAAAAAAATATAAGAGGTAGAGCACAAGCAGTCTTTGAAGGATTACCTCACTGGCACACAACAATGGGTAGCCGTCCATAAGCTGTGGAAGCCTGAAATGATACAAGCCTTTTGTCATTGCTGGATGAAACTGATGATAAATGGCAAACTGAAAATAATTGGTTGCTCACCGTGTAGACAACCAGATGTAGGACTCAGGAGGGATGGAGACCAGGAGCAGTCGAGCAGGGGCGTTGGGGCTGGAGGATGTCACGGCCTGTGGCTGGGCGGGCGACCTGGTCGCGTCAGAAACCTGGACATCTGGCCCGGGACACGGAGGCGTCAGGGATGCTGCTGCTGCGTGTAGTCGACGGACCGGGGAGGTTGGGAGGGCCGAAGGGCAGGTTACGGCGGGCGACAGCCTGTGGGGAACCACAGGCGGCGAGGAGACCACCACGGCGGATCCTGACGCGGACGCAGTCGGAGGCGCCGAGTCGCCGTTGGTGGACCAGTCGCGGGCGGCGCGTCGGCACTGCCCCCGGAGCGAGCGAAGATTCCGGCGGCGGCGACGTCTTCCGGGTCGGTGAACGACGGCGGAGTAGATCGGGATGGGCGGGGCAGTCGATCCGGCGGCTGCCCAAACTTGTGGCAGTTGACGCAGCGGTTGTGGCGGACGGGCGGCGGTGGCGTGTGATGGCAGCAAGCTGCGCGTGAATGGACCGATAACGAGTGCGACCAGGTGACGACCGGACGGCCAGGCAACGCTCGAGTTGCGACGGCGAGGTGGATCCCGGCCAACGCGAAGGCTGTGTCTCGGGGATGAGGTATCCCCCCTAGCCCAGCAGCGATCCCTGCCGTCACTCCCTGTTGCACACGAATCTTAAAGCAGATGAATCTTCTTCAACACGATTGCACACACATCTTAAAGAAAAAACACGGTAGATGGGAGGGGGGACACCTCAGCGCCGAGACACTCAGACATTTGGCGATCCCGGCGAGGTGCGAGGTGGATGCAGCCTCTTCGTCCTCGACGTCGGTGGATCCGGCCTCCTCCTCTTTGGCGCCGGCAGATTCAATCTCCTCCTGCCAGGTTGCGGGCGGCATCCGGCCTCCTCCTCCTGCCAGGTTGTGCCGCGTGAGGGAGAGGGAACGGGCAGGTGTGGGAGCCTGGTGAGGGAAAGGCTAGGTGAAAGGCCGGGGTGAGGTCGTGAGGATGGGGGCGCGGTGGATGCGGACGGGTCCCACTTGTCGGCGCGTGCGGGTTCGCTCGGGCGGGGGTGGAGGCGCGGGTTCGCACGCACGGGCACATTTTTTCTTTCCTTGTGTCGTTTTTTCTTTCCTTCTATTTTGTGCGATTGATTGTTTTTCTTTCCTTCTATCAAATTTTCTTTCCTTGGGACGAAAAAAGATTCGTCCGGTGGAGGAATATTCTGAACAAAATTTTTTTGCACCAAGTGGAAGTCTTAGTTTTGTGCTTTATAGTTGTGGGAGATTTAACCTTTTTTTATTTAAGTTTAACTACTTGTTTTATTTCATATATAGTTATATACACATCTCGTTTTCAATTTTTTTTTAAAAAAAATGACTAAATTTATATACAAATAGATATCATTAAATTGAGCATGGAGTATACATATGTAGTAAAGTTCTTTGAAAATACAAATATTAATACTATCTTCTGTATTTCTAGACAATTTTTCAAAGTTTGACGTCTCTCTCAAAAATGAAGATTTTTTGTTACGTACAAACATTTTTACCTAACATTCACGTGAAACATTTTTTTTATTTTCGAATTAGGGGCTTCCCCATTTCCATTGCCAAAACAACGGAAATACAATAGAGTTTTAGAGTTGAGTAGAAAAGGCCTCGGCTAACAGACAAGCGAGGTTGAAAGAAACTAAGAAACCAGAAAAGTTCCTAGACATTCCAAAGAACCATTAACAATAGCAAGCCATCTACGCAAAAGACTTAAAATCCATCACTGATCTTGCTCTTGTTCCGAGTCATCTTCCTCCGCAGGGCCTATCATCAGACTTGCTTGAGCATCAGCTTGGTGGTTTTTGGACAGCAGCTGTGTCGCAATCTTGATCATGGTATCCACACCTTGGATCAACATCTCGATCCTTGTCGCCATCCTTCAAAAGACCTGCCCAGAATTTCGTAAATGCGCACGTATGACAAATAATCTCTAGAGGGTTGTCAATTTTCTTTCCATCAAAGCATATTTTGTTTCTTATTTTCCAGATCGCCCAACAGATTGATGGAATCCCAATGATACGAAATTGTTTCCACTCAGGAATCCACATTTCACACCACTTCCAGCTTAGATTAATTGATATTGGAATGTTGTTTGCTCCAAGCCAAGTGGCAACAGTTGCACAAATGACTTTGGCAATAGGACAGATGAACAGAAGGTGATTCACATTTTCAGTATGTTGACAGAAATAACACGACGCATCTCCAACCCATATCCTCTTAATCATGTTATCCTTAGTTAAAATGGCATTATTCACCACTAACCAAAGAAAGATCTTAATTTTAGGGGGGATTTTTCCTTTCCAAATATATCTAAAACTGAATCTTTTGTCAGAACTAGTTAGAGCATTATAGGTTGATTTGACCGAAAATTTTCCTTTGTTATCAAGTTTAGACGACATTTGGAAGCATCAATGGTGATCTTGTCCCAATCAGACTTAAGATCATCTGTCAACCATCTAGAAAAGGTGATCTGATTCAATCCACCAATTCATTGAGACACCAAGATGTTTTGTTGTTCACACAATTTGAATAAAGCAGGAAACAAGATGTATAATGGTTCATTATATAACCATGTGTCCTTCCAAACCAGAGTGTTTTTACTATTTTTAACAGAGATCTTCCTACCATGTAAATAGATGTGTTTGATTTTAAGAAGATCAGCCCATACAGGAGAGTCTGTCTGTTTGTGATGTACAGAACATATTGTATCTTTTTTCAAATACTTGTACCTGACAACTTGTTGCCAAATACCATCCTCTGTTTCTAGTTTCCACCACCATTTGCACAAAAGACTTAAATTCATTTTCCTTATATCTTTAATGCCCAGACCTCCCTTTCTTTTACTTTTACATATCTTATCCCATTTCACAAGGTGATATTTTCTTTTAGCATGTCCTCCTTGCCAAAAGAAGGTTCTCCTGATTTTGTCAAGCTTTTCTGTCACAGTTTTGGGTAGGAGATATATTGACATATGATAAATTGGGGCACTATTTAGACTGGATGATATAAGGGTGGATCTACCCGCAATAGACATTGAAGAACCTTTCCAAATATCTAGCCTTTTTGAAATTTTCTCCAGAAGGTGAAGCCAATCAGCCACATGAAGCTGACTAGGACTCACATGCACTCCTAGGTATTTGATGGGAAAATAGCCAGATTGACAGTTAAAGATTTCTGTATATGAGGAAGCTACATCATCAAAGTCATTGATCATCACTATCTCACTCTTACTGAAATTGATCTTAAGCCCAGCCATCAGTTCATACAGATATAAGAGTAGTTTCAAATTCTTGGTTTTACTTAAGTCATGTTTCATAAAAATGATTGTGTCATCAGCGTACTGAAGTATGGCTACACCATTAGGAATTATATGTTCAATGAGACCTATAACCAAGTTATTACTTTGGGCCTGATGAATCATCCTGGTTAAACAGTCAGCAACAAAGTTAAAGAGGATAGGGGAGAGGGGATCCCCTTGTCTCACTCCCTTGAACCTTTTGATGTATGGACCAATGAGACCATTGATTTTTCACACTAACCGTGCCACCCTGTACAACCTGTTTAATCCAATTGCACAAAGTGTCATTGAAACCCCTTTTACTTAGACAAGTGAAAAGCAAGTTCCAATTGACTTTGTCATAAGCTTTCTCAAAGTTAAGTTTCAGGATCACTCCACATTTCTTCCTTTGTTTGGTTTCATGAATGATCTCATGCATAGCAAGAACTCCAGTCATGATGTTTCTGTTCTTCATAAAGGCTGATTGGGCAGGGTGTATCAGATTTTTAGCAAATGGTTCAAGTCTAAGAGTTAAGGTCTTGGTTATGATCTTATAGAGACAATTCAGAAGGCATATAGGTCTAAACTGCTGAATTTTTGCAGCCTCGGAGACTTTAGGAAGAAGGGTAATAATTCCATAGTTGATCCTACTGATATCAACCTTGCCTTGATGAAAATCAGAGAACAGCTGCATGATGTCATTTTTAACAATCTGCCAGCAAGCTTGATAAAATTCAATAGGGATATTATCTGGGCTAGCTCCTTTGTTTTTTTCCATTAAAGATAAAGCATTCCAAATCTCTGTTTCAGAGAATGGTATGTAGAGTTGTTCATTATCTGTTTCAGATAATGAATTTGATCCTTTCCAGAGGTTGTCACTGATTTGTATATTACATTCCCTATTAGAGCCAAAGAGATTAGAGTAATATTCAGTAGCATGTGTTAATAGATTCTCATCACCTTCAATAGAAATCCCTTCATGTTCAAAACTGAGAATTGTATTTTTCCTCTTTCTTCCACTAGCCACTCTATGAAAGTATTTGGTATTTATGTCACCATTCAACATCCATCTTTCATGGGATCTGTTGTGTCAATATAACTCTTCCTGTTCCAGCAATTTCATAATTTCACTCATGATCCAGGATTTCCTAACCCATTGTTCACATGATATGGAATTAATTTCCTCCAGGTCTTCCAGAGTAATTAGTTCCTCTTGGACTTTTTCTTTAGTTCTTCTAAACTTACCTTGTATATTTACACCCCAGCCTTTAAAATATTGTTTTATCAATTTCAACTTTTGTTGTATTTTGTCAATAGCTGATTTAGCTCTGCAAGTTTTTTTCCAAATTCTTTCCACGTGTGTAAAAAAATCAGGATTTCTCAACCATCTAAGTTCAAACTTGAACTGAATTATTCTATTTGGTGCATTCAGTTCAGTGAGCAAGATCAAAGGATTATGGTGAGATACTTCCCTAGGTAGTTTTTTGACTAGAGAAAGGGGAAAAATATCCTCCCAATCTTTATTTACTAAAAGTCTGTCTAACTTTTCCAACACAGGAAATTCTTGATTGTTAGACCAGGTGAATCTACCTCCATTCATGGTGAGCTCTCTCAGCTCATGTATGTGGATCACCATATTAAACATATCAGTATATCTGTGAACACCAAAAAATTTATTCCTTTCATTCGCATATCTGATAATATTAAAGTCTCCACCAATCAAAAATGACTCTGTATTGGATGTGCAAAATGCTGATAACTCTAAAAGAAATTTTAGCTTGTTCTCCTCTTGAGCAGCTCCATATACCACCAACAAATTCCACTTAAGTCTATTCTGCTTGTCCCACAAATTAACCTGAATCATAAAGTCACCTTGCTTAAAGGAGCCAACATCATACAAATCCTTTTTGATCCCCACAAGGATGCCCCCTGATCTACCTTTAGAGGGATTACACAACCAAAGATAGTCTTGGTTAGCATCAAAATTCCTTAACAGTGATTCCTCAATGTCCTCCACCATGGTTTCTTGTAGGCCAATAAAGTGTAGGTTATACTGATAGATAAGAGATTTCAAGAAAGTAGCAACCCCATTTTTTCTGAGGCCCCTACAGTTCCAAATTAATCCTTGTACTGTTATTTTTACTATGTTTTTTTATCCTATTGGGAACAGGGGGGTTAGTTTTTTTCCTACCCTTGCCTAACTGTTGACCAGGAATTTCCTGTGTCAAACTATTTCTTTGTATTGATGGAGAGAATCTGATCTTCTTTTTTCTCTCTCTAGATTTTTTTTGGAGACAACCAAGGTAAAGTCTTCTATATCAGAACTCTCTTCCTGAATCCATTCAATTGGTAGAGGAGAATTATTCATATCATCTACCCCCACTGATTCAATTTGGGGAAGATGGGTATCAACTTTTTGTTTAAAGAAGAGTTCATGTCTAGCACATTCTAGATCTTTTAATAAGTCAAAAGACTCAAAATCCTCCTTATCTACTTATACACCCATACTAACAGATAAATCAACAATCTCCTCAATAGGCAAGACAGAAAACATGTTTTGTTCAGAGCATGTACCTTCTAGGTTTCTTTTCTTTGCCATCTTCTCATTCTTCTCCTTAGTGGTGAGAGTGGTATTTTTTTAAGTCTTTCACTTCTCCTCCTATCTTGATGAGCTTCCTGTTGCTTCTTCCCCTCCTTAGCCACTTCCTTCATCTTCACATTATGTGGAAACCCTTCCTCAGGAGTCATATTGTTTCCTTGACTTTGGCTTTCTTGTGTCTGAATAATGTTATCATCAGTCATGAATATTTCAGGGGAGTCAGAGCAGATCTTGTAAGACTTGTCCTTAGATGGTTTCTCAGCTTTTTGAACAGATGAAGAGAAACATTCAAGCACCTCCCCAGCTTGCTTTTCCTCTATCAGAGTGAAGTTGTCGATCATATGCATGTATCCAATCTGATCACTGCCCTGGTTCATTCAGTTTCCTGAGTTTTTCCCCAAACGAATCATCGTCAGATTCAGATTCCTCAATAGTCTCTGGGATAAAGACTTTGGCATCTCCTTCAATCTCTTCCTTTGACTTGTACTGCTTTTGTGCATCCTTCATGAGCTTGGGCTCACTTTCATAGACCTTGTGTTGTATCTTAGGAGGAGCAAATTGGACAACCTGCTTGCCATAACTCTTAGTGTTTGTTGATTTGGATGCAACTTCATTTGTTGTGGACTTGTTCTGAGCAAGAGATTCATTCCCAAAGTCAGCTCTTGATTTCTTCTGGGGAGATTGATCCTCACCTATCACAATGCCACTTTTCAGAGTTTTAACAGTTTCTCCACCAACTATTTCTCTCTCGAAACCAAAATCATAGATTGCCATGCCTAAGACACCCTCAACAATTCTGGGAACCTTGGTTACATCCCTGCAAGCAATCCTGAGTCTCACATAGTCCACTCTAAATCTGGATTTCTCATCAATTTCAGTAACTTTGCAACCTAGGCCTCCAATTTTAGCTAGAGCAATGATTGATCTTTGATCATCAGGGATGTTAGACACTCTAAACCATCCTTGCTGCAAGCTACCTTTGCTGCCTCCTGTGGAAGACCAGGAGTCAATCTGTATTTGTGCTTCACCACCTTTCATATACATGTTTTTTATGTTGCTCCATTCAATCACCATCTTGGGATTAGGAAACCTTATCACAAATGTAGTTTCATTCATCGGCCTAGCAGACCATCTCCAAGCATCAGCCCCCATCAAGTTCATGAACATATGTTCAAAGTCTTTTCCTGTCACTTTTCCTTTTACTACAGAAATCACCGCCAAACTAGCCTTGTCTCTAGCAACCTTGGGATCGATCATTTCATCCATATGAAAAAAGCTTTGACCCTCAACCTGTGTTGCACATAGCTCTGGACCATAATTCCATGGCAGACAGCTTACACAGTCATAAGTACGATGAGTGTTGCACCCACAAATCTCACACAACATTCTGCGGCATTCCTTGGTAGCGTGATTATTGTAACCACAGATCTCACAGACCATTCTGTTGTTGGTAGCAGGTATTACCTTAGCATTTTTCTTGCCCTATTCAGCAGTTGCACCGATCTTGCCCGATGTATCAGCAGCATGAGGTCCCCAATCATCAGCTTTACCTCCCTTTTTCTCTTCATGTGCTTCCCACTTGGAATCATCCCCGTTGTTGGTCTGAATCCTCTGGATCTCCCCTTCCTTGCCCATCTCTAGATCTTGAACATGATGAGGCTCTTCTTCGATTTGCTTTCTATTCCAGGCATTGCCTCGAACAGGGGTCCTATCACGGCCCAGATTCTGTCTTGCTCCAGCAGCTCCATCCCGATCCGATCTTCCTCCCCCGAACCCACCTCGATCGTTGTTTCCTCCAAATCCGCCTCGGTCACAGCCTCCGCGCTCTTGCCAACCAGGCCTCCTCCCACCACCTCTAGGATGCATTTCGGTCACAACCGCGGGTGCCGCTTCGGACCTCACGGCTACCACAAAGGATTTGGTGGTTGATTTCGACCACAGGTGGCCAACAAGCTTTCGAAGGTTGGGGAAAAGTGGTGGATTAGGGTTTTGCAGGGGGATGAATCACTCTTGAGCCGAATCGATGGCGTGTGGGCGGTGCCGTGACTCTAGGTCACCACCCACCTTATGCTCACCGTCATCACTGCGGCATGGATCAATGCCGCGTGTCTCCTCCACTGGTCGTGGCCCTAGGATACCAGAGACAATGCGCACCTTCGGAGGTGCTCGGAACCACTGAGGCTGACCAACCAGCCCCACCTTCCTAAAGCTGGCGCTGCGTGTTCTGTTTCAGAAACAGGGGATGAAGCACCATGGATATTCCATTTCAGTTCTATTGGAGCATATTTGAGCTTCACCTTCGATTCTGACAAGGACTCAAATGGAAATCGAGCCGCCATGGCCTTCTGTTGACGATCCCTAGGGGATGGATTAAGCGGGAACATATATGAGTCATGTATTCGCTTCCCTCTGGTAATCGTGGGGAAATCACGGTTTCCCCAATGTGGTTCAGACGAAGAAGACGATGGAATGCACGACCTAGTCGGTGAACTAGAAGTAGAATCCTGAGAACCCGATGAGATTGTTGTAGATAGCGTGATCACCGGAGAAGGAGATGTCGGTGCCGCCATCGCCATGAAGCCAGATGAAAGGAAAAACACCCGGAGGAAGCCTCGGCGAGATATCAAAGTTGGTTCGACGAGGGGGGGTTCACGTCACCGGGCGCTCCGGGGGCGGTGGACGCCCTGTCTAGCGGCGGCGCCGGAAGTTTTCTCTCTAGCGTGGTTTGTCTCAAAAGCAAATATTCACGTGAAACATTTTTTGGGTTAGGTAAAAGCATTTTCTGCAATTCTAGTCAAACATTTTTGTTAGGTAAAAACGTTTCGGGACCATCTCCTGTTCTTGGAAAAGGACATAGTATTTCAGTACCCTGTCTGATGTGTAACTCCTGTACTAGTCCTTGTTATTAGGTAGTACTAGTAGTAGTCCTTGTTAGGTAAAAACATTCACGTGACTCATGTGAATCCACAGAGCAAACACAGGGGACGGGGGATTTCGTACGTGCCAAATGCCAATAATGCATGTGGCGCCACACCAAAAGCTTCAGATTCTCCACTGTTGGCTGCTGCTAGCTCCGTCCGATCCGCGTGGCCAGGCAGGAGGCGTCGTCCCGGCCGGGCAGCCCCAGCTTTCGATTCGCGGGCGTCGTGGCGCGACGCTGGCCGCGAGGTTTGCCGAGCGTTCACGTGCGTGTGCTCAGCTCGCCGGCCGACCGCCGGGACAGCTAGCTTATCTAGCGCATGCACGTACGGCGCGGCCAGCCGGAGCGCCGGGCCACCACCACCACCGGATGGACGTGCGGGCCGTCTTGTTCGATCGTGGACGACGACGGCAGCCGCATCAACAAGTAATAAGGTGCTTACTGGTGAGTGGTGTCGACGGTCCCGATCAGCCCCCACAACTCGTTGTCCGCTGGGGCGGGGCAGCGCACGCGCACGCCCACGGCTGGGGGCCCCTAGGGCATGGCGCGTGGGCCATGCTCCAGCCCCCGGCTGTCGCCTTCGGTCCTCCAACGTCTGTGTATATATCCGGTGTTTGGATTCGGAGCGTTAAAGTTCAATCCATGTCACATCGAAAGTTTGGATGTTAATTAGAACGATTAAACATGAACTAACTGTAGAAATCGTGATTAATTTACGAGACAAATCTATTAAGACTAATTAATTTATTGTTAGCATATGTTTATTGTAGCAGCCTATTGTTAAATTATAAACTAATTAGATTTGATAAATTTGTCTCGTAAATAGCTTCCATCTATGTAATTCGTTTTTTATATTTAATACTATAAATTAGTGTCTAAACATAAATATTCGATGTGACTTCTACCGACATCTTCTTGGAACTTTTATTCTACTTTCTAGCAAGCACATGATCGCTATGTAGATCTCTGTGTAAATAGCATATATGCATTCTGTTTGGATCACACAGCAGGTAGTTTTTGTTTTTGAGCAAAACAAAGCAGGTAGCTAGCGGGCTTGCTTCACTTGAATCTTGAACTGCTGTGTGGGCCGGAATCATATATAGGCGGTGTTTCCGTTTGGGCTATGCATAGTAATGGGCGCGTGAGAAGGAATTCCTTAAATGGGCTCTCACAAGGTAACATGGGTGTTTTGGTCCATCATTCGGCTTTCCTTGTTAGGTGCTATATATATATATATACACACACACACTAGTAGCTAGTAAGGCCCTCTTTGGAACGCGGGAATTTTTCCTCGTTCCTGCGTTTTTCCTGTGAAAATGAACTGATTTCTGTGAAATTTCTGCGTTCCAAACAGACCCTAGAAGTTCATAGCTAGCTAGCCAGCTAACTATGAGAATGATGTTGTTTGGTTCAGTATCTAAAACCTTGATGCATTGCTTTATTTTTTTTCTAAGAGAGAAAAATCTAAATTGATGACGATGATGTGATTCTATACTTTTGAGTGACAGCGCTAAGGGGTGGCAATAATTTTCATGGCATGGAAGGAATTTTGTAAATTATTGGATGAGCCTTTCCTAGCTATTCAATATTCAGTCCAAGAATTAGGAGTTAATTGCTTTGTTCGTTTGGGACTTATCAGTCATGATATAATATTTTTCTTTCACAACAAGACAACCAAAAACAGTCTGACTTGTCAGTAATGTGATTCTATAATGTTTTTCTCTCACTCTCACAACAAAACAACCAAAAAAAAACATCAACCGGCTTATCAATCACAGAATGATCAAACAAATAGGACGTATAATTGGCCACATTACAACAACCCTTATATATTACTAGTGAAAATGGGCCTTTCAATGTCAAGACAAAATCAATAGTAATTACACGCAATGTCAAGTAGCTGTACTGCAACAGCTATGTGCCGAAAATATTGACTGGTGTTTTGCTGGTGATTTGCACATGATTACAAGAAAGCAGTCGCTAGCAAAATATATAAGATACATTACTGACAATATCTGATTTGTCCCTCGATCGGCCCTCGCAGCAGCAATCGCAATAATTAAATTAGTCAGTGTATATAGTGTAAAGAGAATGGTAACAATAATATATAGTGTAGAATTAACTGGTTATTCGACCATTCAGTGATGACATACACAAAGATATATATACATTAAGGCTTTGTTTGCATGTAATCAGATTGACATCAATTCACATATATGTATTTGGATGGATTGAAATTAAACTTAAATTAAATTATATCCTACTCATCTTAACATATATGGATTAGGATGAATATATGATAACACCCAAACAAGACCAAAGGGTCATTGGAGAGAACATGTGTATGCCTCGCTCTAATGGGTCATTAGCAACCACAAATTACCATAATAATTAGTGTGCCAACTAACTCATCTCTAATAGTATAATTATATATTTCTAACATGTATACAAAATAAAAATTGATCATGCCAATATGTAAAAAAAAATAGAGTGACAGCTCGGCCGGTTGATACATCATCGATCGAGTTAATGGTACGGGACTTGCTGGGCCAGGCCGCCGTATATTGTACCGTGTATTTGCGATTGGTTGCAACCGTAGCGTCCTTGATGTTGCTGTCCACCTCCTACTTACTACATTTATGTATAAGCCGATGCTAATAAAAATCCTTATAAATATCTAACTCCTACAGTATATATATAGAAAAATTTCATTTTAAATCTATATGTAGTTACCCTCATCTCATCTGTATATCTCTAGATTCACGATATATATAATCACTAACAAAATGGTAGAGTTCTCCTAATGTTTTAAGTAGTAATAAAACACTACCACTAATCATAGCATATGTGAATTTCACTAGGAGACATTTAGTAGGGAAAATTTGTACTAAATTTTTAACTACCAAAATACTAGGAGAAGCCCACCACAAATTTAATATTTTAGTAGTGAATATCCTTGAAAGTGAGCGTTTAGAGAAGATGACAAAATAGAAAACAACATTAGCTTAGAGCGTTAGACCCCACCCTACCTATGGATTATTTGTGAATATGTTTTTAAAGTATCCGGCGGTGAGTCGGTGACGAATAAAATACGGACTGTTGTGTGTTGTGAATAGACGTGGATAATTAATATTATTATGAAACAATACGTTCTGATTTGCTTCACCGCAAATGGATTTTTTTTTGAGGGGGCCGCAAATGGAAATTGATAAATACCTACGTATACACTTGCAATAATTAAAAGTTGGTTTATATATACAATCACGGATAGGAGATATCGACCAAGAGCTGTCTAGTCTACCTAATAATTAAGAAATGTCCCTAGTAGTTTGGATCATGAACACTCACCAAACAATAATATAAGTCGATACATGTATTATATAAACATAGCAGAATCAAAATGGGTCCTGTCCTCCTGGGTTTGCTGAACAAAGATCTTCGTGTTTACTCCTCGTCAGTTGTCTGGGTTAACCTAATAATTTCTCAATCCAAACGCAATCGCTTTCTGATTAAAAACCTTTTCTTTTGTAAATGAAAGGAGAAATTATTTTAAAATTTGGCATATGGTACACCCTCAAATAATTACATATAAAACAACCTGAAATAAAAACAATATTATATCCAAGTGCTTCAATTCATCTTCTTCAATGGGGCCTTGGTCGATGTAGCCAATGCTCTAAATGAGCATAGCCGCATTGAACACCGAAGCCACGGTATAGTTATGTGTTGAATCCGATCATAAAGATTCCCCAAAACCTTAGATATGTTGCATGATCGCTCCAAAATAGGACTCAAACATATCTGAACTGATAGAAGAATATTGGCAGTTGAATCTTTGTGTACAACATAGCCTATAGATTCAACACCTTCAACCATTGATCCATCAAGTTAGGCTCATGATTTCCCTCTTCACAGACATTGACGATGAGATTGATGATCTAGGGTTACTATCCCATGGGGAGTGTCCATGAACACCTTTGCCTTTGCAGATAGTAGCCACAAACTAACCTCCTATTGATAAAATACAACCCCGCAAAGGAGACTTCATCATGGCTATCATCAAAATCATTGTAGGTAACAGGACCCGACCGAACATCAATGACAAATTCATTAGTAGATTTATTTTGAGTAAACTTAAATGAACTGAACCTAATTAAAAAACTGCTCAACTATAAACGAGGGATGTATTCCACTCCTTGTCATTGGCGGCCTCGGGGGAAAGGAAGGAGAAGTCCCCGCCATAATCCACAACTGCGATTGAGGTGCCCTGACGGCGACATCGACAACAGCTTGGAGCCCTCTTAGGGTAGCTATTACATATGGCGCTTTCAATCTCAACTTTTGCACTATTATTTCTTGATTGCAAAATATATGGATGACACAATCGAGATCCTAGCTAATCAACTTGATTATATTAATTGTTAATCATGCTTGTACATGTCAACAAAGTTAATTAATACGTGCTTAGTTGGGTGCTCATCATTATTTATTGGATTAAGTGTATGTTTGTTTAAATTGTTCTTTCGGATTCTACGTACTTAATTAACCTTTTAGAATGCATGCATTTTATTATTATGTCTATGATAGTTTTATTCTAAAACTTTGACCATTAATTGTAGTTTATACATAAAGCGATAAGGATTGTTCAAATTGTGTCATTGTGATCATTTCGGGGCATAGATGCTCATCGAACCAAAGGTTGTTTGGTAGAGCTCCCCCTGCTTCAGATTCTTTGGGCATGTTGATTCTAGGAGAGAAGTGATTCTGTAGCATTATTCTCTAGGTTAGACTCTACGCATATCAGGACTCTGTGCGCTTTGTAAATTATGAGAAGCTACTTATTTTTACCTCTCAGACCTCTAGTTCAGTTTTAGAGAATCAATTTACGAAATTAAGATGGAATCACTTGAAAAATTGTTTGACAGAGCTTCTCTTGGATTCAGCCTAAAAGATACCCTAGGAGTTGTGACATGCCCTGAATGCTCAATTTAATCTCATTATAGCATGTGTCGTCGACGAGCACATCACACCATCAATCACCAGAGCAATATAGCACTATTAACTCCTAACATAAATCAAAGAAAAATGCGATCGCTACAAAGAAATTAAGGACTTCAAACCTATCTTAAGGCTTGCTATTCACTACCATAAAACTAAATTTCTTTGGAGGCTAAAAACTGCCAAGGAAATATTTGTTGGTGGTCAACCATCAAGCATGTACCGCCAAGGCTGGATGGCAGGGAAAATAAAATTTACTTGGCAGCTAGCCTTCAAGGAAGTTTTCCTTGACTACCCACCCGCCAAGGAAATATGGACACACAGAGTGTCAAGATGACAAGAAAATAAGTCACTGGTTGTTGGTGCTTACTGAAGACAATTATAAACCATCACATAAGAATTGATTAACATAAAAATAATTCAGAAGTAATAACTTATGTTATGGATTTACTTGGTTCCACTTGTACTAAGAAAATTATGCTTATATGGTCAAATAGCAAGGATTATATAAGTACAGGACATCAAGAGGCAGTCGAAGGATTCTAGTATACTTAATAGGATCAATGGGCTCATCGTCATGCACTTCAAATTTGCAAACTGATGTGAAACCTATGAAAACCCACTCAAGACTGGAGTATGACCCATAACCAGAAGGGGAGGCTCACCTAGCACGGGCAGGAGGTCAGCCCCACCTACAGGCTAGCCGGCTGGCCTATCCCTAGGACCATTTGTCCTCTGTCATCCTGTGCATGTTTCCAAGATCTACACCATTAATTTAAGGTGATTTTAAGTTGGTTTATCCAATGGTGATCGTGAGAGTTGGGGCGGATCGATGACATGGTGGTTGCTTGCTCCCTACTCCATCTTCGACTCCCATACCCCCTCTGGGAAGGCATCCTTATCAATTAGAGTTCCATCTCATTTGAGATCAAGACACAACACAAGAGAGAAATCTCCACAACATTCTCAACGTGTAGAAGTAGAATAGTTGAAACGAGAGTTAGGAAGAGTTGAGCCATGCTCATGTTTTAGAGGAGTCCTTTGAGGTTTGGTATATCTTTGTATCTTACCTTTTGTAGGACTTATGCTTAAATATAATTATCTTCTCCACTTACTTGCATGCCTTTCATGTGTATGGTTAGTATATTTATCAGACATTAGCATGGGATGATCTCTGCTTGCATCGAGTGTTCTAGTTATAAATCATGATTAGAGTAGCAACCATTAGCTTAAACATGGTGTCTAGGTTACTGTTTACCTGAGATTGCGCCCAATTTCATAGTTAGTTGTGGTAGCTTCAGAGGTGACTATTCTGTTAGGCCTTTGTAATCCACCACGTTCGAGTTGGTGCTTGTCGATGGGATATCCTATAGGGTACCCAGAGACCGGCTGACCTAAGCTCTGGGCCTCCTTTTTCTCGGCCCACGAAGGAAGACGAATAGAAGATACAGAATTCTACTCGGTAAGGACAGCAAGACCGAATCGCAGCTTAGGACTCTAAGTTTGTAACCGAGTAGGATTAGGATAACCTCGGCTAGTTCCTAGACTATAAAGGGCTGGTGAGGGCATCACCCAAAAACAGTTCCCTACATACTACACAACACCCGATACGTAGAGCGACACACAACACCTTGTATTACGATCAAGAGCAATAACAGGCGACTCAACTGGACGTAAGGTTATTACTCGACCTTGTCGAGGGCCTGAACCAGTATAAACCTTGTGTCCCTGCGTGTCCAACCACCAAGGTTTCACTATTCGCCGAGGCACGAACTACTGTCTCGGGTAACCCCGTGGCAGGCTATCGGTGGTAAAATATCGACAGCTGGCGCGACAGGTAGGGGCTTTTGGCGAATTTTTTCTCGAAAGCTTGGTGGACCACAACCTCAATATGATAAAGCCGACGGAATCCACGTTTTTCTTCGGATCATGGATCTGCAAGATTGACGACGATGGAAAAATTCAAAGCCGACTCCGAGAAGAAGAAGGAGCGGATCAAGATCTTCAAGAACTGAATCAAGGAATTCAGAATCTGACGATTTCGAAACTAACTAGACTAGCAGACGAAGAAGGATACGAAACCGACTCGGAAAAGGAGACACTACCGCACGCCAACCCCGAGTCCAATACGACAAAAGTAAACACAAATCAAGTCAGAGTATATAAGCAGACTTCAATCAGAAGCAAAAACAATTCAGAACCCATCAAGAACTCGCGTTTATATGGACTGCATAATTCAGCATACACTTATGGAAGTTTCCTTCGGAGAAAGATGACAAGAAGCAAAACCCTAAAAGATGCTCAAGAAGGGTTGATCATGTCAACGACTCCAGAAGGATGCATCGTGCATTGGCCAAACCAACCCTCAAGAACACAAGGTCAGACTACAGAACTACCATTCCAAGTGGGAAAGGAACTCAGACTTTACCAAGAGCTATCATACAAGACTAAGAAAAGAAGCCAAGAAGCGAGAAGAACTCGTAAAATGCATACCATATACATGGCAGAGTTGGAACCTTATTTAGAGCCACCACAAATACCCGATTTGAAATCATCAGATGAATCAGAAGGAGATATATCAGACGATGAAGAAGGAGAAGACAATGAAACAAACGATCACAAAGCCGCAAGGCTGAAAAAGAACAAGGCTAGAGCGGGAAGAAGAAATCAAGCCACCCAGAGAAGAAAAATCTGGAACAAGTATAAAGCAGAATTGACGGAATATAACAAGAAGAAGGCAGAAAGAGAATCTACGAAGAACACAAAGAGAGAAAGAATTGAAGAATTAACAAAAGAATTGAACATCCTTACTAAAGAAGAAATAATTACAGATGATCTAATGAAAGAAGACGGAGATCCAAACAAACAACCTGAAGACAATACACCTCAAGAAGGGCAAGGAGAGAAGCAAGAAGAACAAGCACCCAAGAAGTCGATATTCCACAGACTTGGGAAGACGGGAATACCACAACCATCAGAAAGACAAGAGCAACATTTTGAGCTGATAAAACAAAACAACCCAGATTGGGACCAACGTTACCCAGAAGATTATGGTGAATCCGAATATAGAGGGGACAAAGATTATTACAGAAGAGATGAATCACCGGACTTCAACAGGGTAGAAGAATACGACAGATTTCCATGCTTTGCAGGAAGACTAAAAACATTGAAGCTACCACACAAGTTCAAACCGGCAAAGCACTCCAAATATAATGGAAAAGTAGAACCCAGGCAATGGATAAGAGTATATTCTCAATCCATAGAACTCGCAGGAGGAAATAACGACATCAAAGCCCTATACTTTCCAATGGCACTCGAAGCCATGCCGTTACAATGGTTTGATAAGCTGAAACCAAGATCAATTAAATATTGGGAAGATTTATATGAGGCATTTTGCAACAACTTTGCAGGAATAATAACACACCCCATGACAGCAGCAGAATTGAAGAATGTAAAACAAAGAAGAGGAGAAACTCTAAGGGAGTATTACAGAAGGTTTGGAGAACTCAGAGCTCAGATACATGACATCACCGATAGAGAAGTAATAGAAACATTTGCGGATGGGATAGTAGGAAATTGGCAGTTCAAAGACTACTTCAATGAAAATCCGAGATCCAACGAAGACTTCAAGAAGGTTGTTGAAAAAATGATATCATCAGAGGAAAGAACACGACACAGGTTTTCCCGTGATTTTCACGAAAATAAAAAACCAGATTACAGGCCAAATGACAAGAGGCCAAGACAAGACAATATGGTAGCGGCGACAAACAACAAAAGAAGATACAACGATAAAGACAAAGGAGGGTACAACAACAATAGCAACAACTATAACAACAACAGAAACACGAACAACAGATATTCGAACAACAATTACCAGGGCAACAATTACACGAAGAGACCAACAAAAAGAATAGAAGACCTACCCTGCTACATACATCCTAATTCAAGTCACAAGCTAATCGAATGTGATGTTTTCCAATGAAGATTCATAAAGAATGAAGACACATGATCAAACAACTCGAAGCAAAGAACAGATGAATCAGGGAAAGACATAAAGAAAGCAGAAGGGAATTATCAAGAACCCCAACGACAAATAGCAGTAATCTTTTCGGGAGCATCATATACAAGAAACAAAATACAGGAAAAACTGGCACACAGAACTATCATGGCAGCAGAGCCAGCCACCCCAAGATATCTGGATTGGTCAGAATACCCAATTCAATTCACAAGAGAAGATCAATGGACAAGTGCAGCAAATGCTGGCTATTACCCTCTAGTAATGGGACCAACAATAGCAGGAGTAGCAGTTTCCAAAGTACTCATCGATGGAGGAGCAGGACTAAACATAATCTTCACAGACACTCTAAGAAAGATGAATTTGGACTATGAAGGCATGATCACACCGACCAGTATTCCTTTTTATGGAATAGTACCCGGAAAAGCTTCCATACCTTTGGGACAAATCACCCTACCAGTCACCTTCGGGACACCCGACAAATATCGAACCGAGTTCATCAAATTCGAAGTAGCCGACTTCGAATCATGTTATCATGCAATCCTTGGAAGACCAGCACTCACAAGATACATGGCAATTCCCCACTACCCATATCTACTACTCAAGATGCCAACAACAAAAGGTGTTCTTTCACTAAAAGGAGACCTAAAGAAAGCATATGATTGTGATGTACAAGCCATACAAATATCAGAAAAGCTGCAAGACTACAAGGATAAAGAAGATATCATGAGGAAAGTTGAGAAAATGAACCCGGATGAAATCCAAATACCGGCAAAGAAGTCAAGCACCTTCACACCTGCCAAAGAAGCAGCCACAAAGACAATCGACCTACTAACTGGAGATCCAGAGAAGACGACGATAATCAGTGCAGACCTAGATCCTAAATAGGAACTCGCGCTCACCAACTTTCTGAGGGATAACAAAGACATATTTGCATGGAAACCAGCAGATATGCCAGGAGTCCCAAAGGAGTTGGCTGAGCACAAAATCGATACAAACAAAGGATCAAGACCAGTAAAACAGAAGCTACGCAGATTTGCACCAGACAGGAAAGCGGCAATCAAAAAGGATATTACAAAACTACTAGCAGCTGGATTCACCAGAGAAATAATCAACCCAGATTGGTTAGCAAACCCGGTGTTAGTGGAGAAAAAGAACTCGAAAGAATGGCGTATGTGCGTAGACTACACAGACCTCAACAAACACTGCTCAAAGGACCTATATGAGACACCCAGAATTGATCAAGTCATAGACTCAACAGCTGGATCATCACTGCTATCATTTCTTGACTGCTACTCAGGGTATCACCAAATATCATTAAGAGAATAAGAACAAAGCAAAACATCCTTCATAACACCTTTCAGAGCATACTGCTACAAATCAATGTCTTTTGGATTAAAAAAATGTGGGAGCAACGTATCAAAGAGCAATACAAACCTGCCTTGGAGATCAAATCGGAAGAAACGCCGAAGCCTACATTGATGACGTAGTAGTCAAAACAAAAGAATCAGAATCACTGTTAGAAGACCTAAAAGAGACCTCCAAGAACTTAAAAGAGTGGAAGTGGAAACTCAATCCCACAAAATGTGTCTTTAGCGTACCATCAGGACAACTACTTGGCTTTTTGGTCAGCAATAGAGGATCGAGGCTAGCACCAAACAATTCAAGGCAATAATGGATATGAAGCCACCTAAAAAGGTCAAGGACATACAAAAACTGACAGGATGTATGGCAGCTCTCAACAGATTCATATCGAAATTAGGAGAAAAGGGACTACCCTTTTTCAAACTCCTGAAGAGAAAAGAAAACTTTGAATGGACAGAGGAAGCAAATCAAGCTTTTATCAAATTGAAAGAATACTTATCATCATCTCCAGTAATAACACTACCAAGAAATAAGGAAGACATGATGCTATACATTACCGCAACAAAAAATGTAGTAAGTGCGGCAATCATCGTGGAAAGAGAGGAACCCAGACACGTCTACAAAGTACAGAGACCAGTATACTACATCAGCAAAGTACTCACAGAATCAAAAGTGAGATACCCACACGTACAGAAATTACTATACGCAGTACTTATATCATCAAGAAAGTTGAGGCATTATTTCCATGAACACAAAGTAACAGTAGCAACCAACTTTCCGCTACAAGACATACTCAGAAACAAAGAAGCTACAGGCCGAATATCAAAATGGGTAGTAGAACTCGGATCCCTGAATATAGACTTCAAACCAAGAACAACAATCAAGTCACAGATACTACCCGACTTCATTGCAGAATGGACGGAAATCGCACAAAAAGAGCCCGAGCTAATACGAGATCATTGGAAGATGTACTTCGATGGGTCACTAAAACTCGGAGGAGCAGGGGCAGGCGTGCTACTAATTTCCCCAGAAAGAAGACAGTTAAAATACGTACTACAGATACTATGACGAGCAACAAATAATGAAGCAGAATATGAAGCACTTATACATGGCTTAAGAGTAGCAGCTACACTCGGAATCAGAAGAATTCTAGCTTACGGAGATTCAGCAGTAGTGATCAACCAAGTAAACAAGGAGTTGGACTGCACAAAAAACAACATGGACGCATACTGTGCAGAAGTACGGAAACTCGAGAAAATTTTTGAAGGACTAGAAATTCACCATGTCTTATGAGATTCAAACGTGGCAGCAGATATCTTATCCAAACTGGGGTCAGACAGAGCAAAGGTTCCACCTGGAGTATTTGTGGAAGAACTCGCAAAGCCATCAATCCAGGAGATTAATAAACCAAAAGAAGACCCAATGGATATAGACAAAGCAAAAGTACCCGATGGCTCAAGACAAATCCTCAACATAGAAAGCAATTGTAGACAACCATACATTGATCATAAATGTGAAAACAAACTACCCGGAGATAAAGCAGAAGCAACAAGGGTTATAAGGAAAAGAAAAGCATACGTTCTCATAAAGGATAAATTATACAAAAGAGCAACATCTCCTGGAATATTACTGAAATGTGTATCTATATAAGAAGGAAAAGAAATATTGGAAGAAATCCACTTGGGATGCTGCGGAAACCACGCAACATCTAGAACACTAATCGGTAAAGCATTCAGAAGTGGATTCTATTGGCCAACATCACTCCAGGATGCAGAACAATTAGTCAAAACATGCAAGAATTGTCAGATGTTTGCAAGACAATCTCATGTTCCAGCACATAACTTAATCTGCATACCACCAGCCTGGCCCTTCTCATGTTGGGGGATAGATCAAATCGGACCTCTTAAAAAGGCAAAAGGAGGATTCGAGTACATATTCGTGGCAGTAGACAAGTTCACCAAATGGATTGAATACAAACCACTAGTCAAATACAGCGCAGAAAAGGCGACAGAGTTCATACAAGAAATCATGCATAGATTTGGTATGCCCAACAGAATAATCACAGACCTTGGATCACCATTTACAGCAAAAGAATTCCAATATTGGGCAAGAGATTGTGGAATAGAAATAGACTATGCATTGGTAGCTCACCCCCAAACAAATGGACATGTTGAAAGAGCTAATGGGCTGTTATTACAGGGCTTAAAACCAAGGCTATATGAAAACCTAAAAGATTATGGAGGTAAATGGATAGAAGAACTACCAAAAGTGGTATGGGGTTTAAGAACTCAAATGAGCAGAGCAACAGGATATTCACCTTTTTTTCTTGGTATACAGATCAGAAGTTGTATTGCCAATCAACTTAATATGGCAATCACCAAGAATTGAGCAATATGTTGAAGGAGAAGCTGAAGAAACAAGACGACTAGAGATCGACTCAATCAAAGAAATAAGAGATAGTTCAGTAATACAAAATGCAATATATTTACAAGGCTTGTGAAGACATTATGACAGAAATATGCACCCAAGAACGTTAAAACTAGGAGATTTGGTACTACGACTAATTCAGAAAAAAGATGGAAGATACAAACTACTAAGCCCATGGGAGGTTCCTTTTATCATCAAGACAACAATACAACCCGGAACTTATGAGCTAATGACAGAAGAAGGAATTCAATTAAGCAATACTTGGCATATCAGCCAACTCAAGAAATTCTACAACTAAAAGTGCAAGATACAAGAGATCAAGAACAAACCGGCAGTTGCACAATGAGAGACACTGTCCGGAGTCGAGTTGTCTCGTGAGGCAACTTGACAAACCGACTGCTTTGCACCATGAGCGGCACAGTCTGGTTCATATATACAAAATCTACCAGCTTTGCACAATGAGAGGCACTGCCCGGAGTCAGTTGTTTCGTGAGGCAACTTGACTAACCGACTGCTTTGCACCATGAGCAGCACAGTCTAGTTCATATATCTAAAATTTACCGGCTTTGTACAATGAGAGGCACTGCCCGGAGTCAGTTGTTTCGTGAGGCAACTTGACTAACCGACTGCTTTGCACCATGAGCGGCATAGTCTAGTTCATATATATCTAAAATTTACCGGCTTTGCACAATGAGAGGTACTGCCCGGAGTCAGTTGTTTCGTGAAGCAACTTGACTAACCGACTGCTTTGCACCATGAGCGGCGCAGTCTGGTTCATATAAAAAGTCTACCGTTTCAAGAGGCGGAATGACTAGCTGACATCTTTGCACCATGAGCAGCACTGTCTAGCACTTTTTTCGAAAGGGAACTCAACAGACCAACTATTTTGCACCATGAGCGGCACAGTCTGGTATATATATACAAAGTCTACAGGCGATCGGACAACCTGACAACCCGACTGCCTTGCACCATGAGCGACACAGTCTGATTCATATATCTACAAAGTCTACCATTTTGTGAAGACGCATGACACCCAACTACTCGGCGCAGTAAAAACTCGTGCAAAGTGACACAACAACTGCTCGAAGAGCAACATTGAATTGGCGCAAAAAGAATGCAAGACAAATATCCCCACTTCAAGAAGCAAAATCCCAACAACAAGAACTACTCGTCAAAAACTACTCAAAGGACAATAATCTCACCCCGATATTACTCGGAGGATTTTTTACAATACAAAGCCTAAACTCAGAGGCACAAATCATTCTACAGGCAATATTGTCAGAATAATCATCAAGGCTCGAAGGCCAATAATGTTACCTAGGAAGAATTCGGGACTTCAGAGCCTAATATAGAGGCGCATTACTTCAGACAATAATCAAAAGAACTCGGCACTACTCATAGAAGGTTGCAAACAAGGACGAAGCCTGACAATATATTAAGTAAAGGCATCAAACAAAAATATCATCAAAGTATATGTTACAAAACTACCATTAAGGAATAGATAAATGTTGTCAAGGAGAAGGAGACAACACTTCCATCTGACCAAGTATTTCACTACAGAGACTCTTGACCTCAAGTTTTGTTTGCTCCCACCGAGCCAAAAGATCGGACTCCATAGGATCTTCAAGAATTCGGGCTAAAAGGACTTCAGGAGCAAGAGCCCGGACAAAGGAAACAATATTTCCAATACATCGTTCAAACCCGTTTTTTCACAAACTCATGGAATCATGAGGGCAATACGGGGATTATACTGTCTATACCAGCACTATCATCGCCAGTATGGCAAACAACAACAACAATAGGCTTCACAGCCTCAAGGAGAGACCTAAATTGCGCCCGAGCAGAAGTTAATTTCCCTTGCAAAGTCTGAACTGATTGTAAAGCCTGAACAAGATCACGATCAGCACCGACCAAAATCAACTGAGCTTCGGCTAGCAAATCTTGAGCCTTTTTTGAAGTATCATCAGCAGATTCGCTTACGTGATCAGCCCTGTTCTCAGAAGATCGAAGGGTCTCGATCATCACTTCTCGATCCTTTTTCCAGGCTTTACGTTGGCGCTCAAGAGCTAGCAAATATCAAACAAATAAACAAGAGTAGTGTGACAAAACCAAAGGGAAGTAATCAGGAATGCACAAATTACCAGCAAGCCAAGACTTCAGATCAGCAATTTCACCAGAAGCTCGAGCAGTAGCAGAATCTCGCATCGCTGTCATCTGAACCAACTCAGCCTTGACACGAGACAACTCGGCTTCAGCTTTTCCAAGACTACCCTGAATAAGGGTAGCAGACCTCTCTTCTTGAGGACCAAAAAGAGTATCTTGATCTTGATGAAAAGCCTGCTAACCAAATATAAAGATAAGAAGAAGGTAACAAGAAAAACAGAAATACAAAACAAGAAGTATCAAAAGCACCTTGAGCTCTGCACCATACTCTGAAGAAAAAGAATCCTAGGTTGAGAGCAATCTGCCAATCCGCTCAGACCAAGCAGACAACGAAACACAAGGATCAACTGCAGGAGGATTTGGTGCAGCAGTCGGGGTAGTCACATAAGACTCCCCAGGAACTCCAATCAAACTGACATCAAGGGAAGCTACCGGATCACCTGCAATAAAGAAGTAAGCACAAAAAAAATAAAAGGATAAAAGCAGGCAAGACAACAAATTTTTACCTTGAATAGATAAATTAACAACAGCCTTAGAAGAAGAGGAACCACCCAAGGCAACATTGAAATAAAAATACATTACAAGCCTTTACAAAGAATTCAGCAAGTACTAAGGAAATAAAAGAAAACATACCTAGAAGACTTTTTTATCTCAGCCAGTCTAAGAGAAAGACAACTTCGGGATAGCAAAATCAAAATCATCATCAAAAGACGGTAAAGCAGAAGAAGAAGGCACTACAAAGCTTGAAGCAAGAGGGTCATCAGCAGGCACCCGATTGCAGAAAAAAGAACAAGCGTCATCACATATCTTGAAAGCACATAAAGAGAAATAATAGGAAAAGAACTCACCCGAAGGACTCAAAGGATCAGCTGACTCGTCTTCGGTCGAAAGAGCCGAATGACCATCTGCAAAAAACAAAGTCAGAAAACAGAGAAACAGACAGACGGGAAAAGAACTCGGCGTGAAGATTACCAGACAAAGAACCATGACGAGCAAACCGCCTCCTTTTTGGCCGAGGAAGTTTAGTATCAACATCCAAACGACCCCGCTTTGGAGAAGCAGCAGTGTTAGTATCATCATCATCATCAACATCCAGGTGTCCACCATCATCAGCAGTGGGCACCTTGAGAGCAAAGTTATAACCAAGATCCTGCAAAATAGAAACACATGAGATGGGGATAACAAAATAAAAAATAAATCGAAGATTCAAATACTTACATCAGGTGACGGATTGACATCACTATACTCCTGAATCGCAACAGGAAGAATAACAACACCACTCAATACTCTGTTCATCATCTCAAGAATATCATCATCAGAAAGATCAACCTCAGGGATAAGACGAGATAAGTCAGAAGGACCAGTATATTCAAAACCTAGATGATCTCTCTTCATCAAAGGTTGAACTCGACGACGCAAAAAGCTAGCAACAATATCGTTGCCTATCAAACCAGATTGCGTCAAAAAACTAAGACGATCAATCAAAGGCTTGACTCTTTTCAGAGGAAGATATTTTATTGGACCAACAAGGAAGAGAAATTGGGAGGGAAAACAAATCAAAAGGTCTAGGAAAAGGCGGTTGAGAAACATAAAACCACTTCTCAACCCAATTACGAACAGAATCAGACAAGGACAGCGAGAGGAAAGTGTTTTTGTGACCTTGACGGGATTGTATCATACGGCAGCCACAGCTAGGAGCTTTCGACCGACCAGTAAAACGAACCCGAAAGTAGTAGCGAAAGAACAGAAGACGAGGAATTCCTATGAAAGCCTCACACAGATGTGCAAAGCATGACAGAAAGATGATAGCGTTAGGAACAAGATGATGAAGCTGAAGACCATAGAAGTCAAGGAATTGAACCAAGAAATCAGAAGGTGGAAAGCAAAGCCCAGATCTGACATAAGAAACAAACATAATAGATTGGAAAGGAGATAGGTTTGGAGAAAATTGACCAACAGGCAACTCGCAGGCAGAAAGAGTCGATCTCGAAAGAAGTCCCTGCGCAATCAAGAGATCAAGATCACGTTGTTGAATGGAATACTTCGGAATTCCTTTACTCTTCATCGCGAAATTTTTTCCAAAGACGAATCACAGAGGTAGGTTAAGCCGAAGACAAAGGACAGAGATTTCCCGATTACGAACAGACCCAGTAACAACGGACGAAAGAGTTTATATAAAAGCAATAACTGGAGGATTAGTTCCCAAAAATAACCGTTACTCAAGGGCAGTAATTATGGAAAAATAGCGAAACAGTCGCTCCCTAAGATTGCGCATCAGAAAAAGGAAAAATAACGGCCAGATCTAGTTGACCACAGTCAAGTATCATAAAACAATTACAACATGAAGAGTACAACATAACAGGAGAACAACTCGACAGAATGTATAAGGTGCAGATCAAGAAGAGAGTTCTTTATTAAGAGGTATTGTCATACAGTAGAATTACATCAGAGTGCAGAACCTTGACAGATAAAAATATCCTAAGCAGCAGGAAAAAGACGAAAATTGGAACTAGTAACTGTCGTGCAGGAAGCAACAACTTGGAGATACTTGATTTTAGACGAGAAGAAGCTCACCACTCCCAGTTACAAACAAGAAGACGTTCAAGACGAACATCATCAAGGCAGTGAATCCAGAACAACTCGGAGAGAAACACAAATAAATGACTGAAGGGCTCATGACAACACACACCAATACCATCACAAGGCCTACATCATTTGTTTCGGTGTTCTCCACAAAATTCCACTACCCTGAAACTAGCCATCTACTAGTTTCTATCACAAGAACTACACCATTCACCAGATTACAACCAAGAGAGGGAAGAAAGAAGTCCGGGGCTCCACGATACAATTATCCATGATACAACAAGGATCTCCACGAGAGAAGGAAGAAGACATATGACAAGACAACTATACTACAATTATTTATAGGAGAATAACAGGTGCACATACACCAAGTCCATGAAGAAAAGATTACAACAACAACAGTACATAAAGAAAGAAGTAAAAGCAAAAGATTCTACAAGGACCACATGGATGAAGGAAATGCGGTTACAATAAAGACAATACATTAGGGTACTACACAGAATATTTGGAAGAATATTCCAAGGACAATCATACAACTAGTAACAACTTCGCAGGTCATAAAAACAACTCGACCAACAATCTTACAAAGATCGTTACAAGATCAGGATAGACCTTATCAACAAAAGACCACAAGTGATGAAATATAAAGGCTAAAACAACTCGGAACTTCCACACAACATGAGGAAAGTTCTGAGTAACAGGCAAAAAGACCACTCTCAACAAATAAGATTGGAAAGCTCGAACGCTAGGCTTTCCAGCAAGAGTGTGATACAAGTATAGCCGACCAAATGGATGAAGCATACCATGTCAACCAATTCAGGAGCGGCAACGGTGACAGCCCGGGTTCAGCAGTTAGACAGAGAAGGCATGGAAGCCACCTCACAAGACTTCCATGCCTTCTCTGTAAGGACAGCATGACCGAAGCGCAGCAAGTTTGGCGTGGTAGGCAGAAGATAACGAATAGAAGATACCGAATTCTACTCGGTAAGGACATCAAGACCGAAGCGCAGCTTAGGACTCTAAGTTTGTAACCGAGTAGGATTAGGATAACCTCGGCCAGTTCCTGGACTATAAAGGGCTGGTGAGGGCATCACCCAAAAACAGTTCCCTACATACTACACAACATCCGATACATAGAACGACACACAACACCTTATATTACGATCAAGAGCAATAACAAACGACTCAACTGGACGTAAGGTTGTTACTCGACCTTGTCGAGGGCCTGAACCAGTATAAACCTTGTGTCCCTGCGTGTCCAACCACCAAGGTTTCACTATTCGCCGAGGCACCAACTACTGTCTCGGGTAACCCCGTGGCAGGCTATCGGTGGTAAAACATCGACAGTGCTCGTATAGCTTTTTGGCAGCCTTCCTCAACTGCTCTTTCACACTTCCCTCGAGGGTCGGAAAGGTACTACTATTTCAAAGTGTTATTACATGTGATCCCTATATTTATATATGCTTTATTGTACCTTCTATTCTAAAATAGAATAGAACCAAAATAATAAAGAAGTATTTAGGAACCTTAAACTTATCTAGACTATTTATTTATTTACCTTGGAATTCTCATATGTGTGTATCATTATTCGTAACTCTTATCATTTATTACTTACCCCTACTGTGGTCCAGTCGATGTACTAGTTAGTTGATACATGATGGTTTACTATCACATTCTTTAACGATTGTTTTTCGGTGGATAAATACAATACTCTGAAATACTCTCATATAAAAGCTATAATGATACTCTGTGCACTTGTGGATTTATCTATGTGTGTTTAAAAAATACCAATAATAGTCAAGGAAATTCATTTCTTAGGTGACTAATCATCAAGAAAATATGTCAAGAAAAATTAAAAAATCTCAAAACCCTTCGGCTATTGAGTTTTGTTCTCACAACGTTAACTTTTGCATAGTTACTTCCTTACCATTGCACCTCAAAATCATTAGTGACTTACTAGCTGATTTGCACCTCAAAATCATTAGTGACTTACTAGCTGATGCATGTATTTTAGATTTAGTCTATTCAATTTTGTAATTCATATTTGACACCCAAATGAATTCAAATGAAAGAAGTTTGAACGAAAAAGTTTTAGATCTTTTGGACTACTACAACTTTGGTTTAGGTCATTTCTACAATGAGATAATTTGAAAAAAAAACATAAAAAATATTGATTTTTTTAAAAATGATTTCCTTTAATTTGCAATAGCACTCGAGGAAATTGTGTTTTTCTTGGCGGTTCACAATAACACTCAAGAAAAGTAACATATTTTTTTGGATGCCGAGTGGACCGCTAAGGATACAAACTGCCTTGGCAGTTTACTTGCAGGTTGCTACTCATAGCAAGTTGTACGATGCTCGCTCATAGCAAGATGCAAATACACCGGGTGCATAAATTCTCTTATATACTTAATTAGCCCCTGCCCCTGTCGCTAGGCATTCACATGCTGGCCCCTGCCCCCTGCCCCTCTCGCTTCATATGCTTTGTACTGATGAATGCAATAAGAAAATATTTTGTGACTACAGAAAGGTTGTTGATGCCCAACCTCACCATTAATTAACCACACCAGATGGGCACTAATGTAGAGCTGATCCGGTGACATGGACGCATAATCTCATCTCCCTCCAATATAAAGCTGATCTAGTCATATAGGTTCTATTGATATTTTCATGTATGTATTTGGACATTTAGATCTAGATGAATAGCAAATAGACATAAAAAAATCAAAACGATTTATAATTTGGAACATATAGAGTATAAATATATATATATATATAGGCATGCATCTACTTCTATAGGACCTATATACTCATAGAATTCACCCTCATGCAGGCAAACACATGGGAAGCTGCTAGATAGATAGCTTACGTGTGATGATGCCGGATCACGTGAAGTCAAAAATCAAACCGTACCTGTAAACTTTTTTTACAAAGATATATATTCACTGTTGTGCTAGCTGCTGTATATGAATACATTCAATCAATTTTCTGTCTCTTCGGTATCTTTGCAGCTGATGCTACTCTGGTGTGATAATGCAGACTTGAGCTTGCCAACAATCTGCTCCGTTGTCAAGGTGAGGCGGCCTTCCATCTGAAATGAACAAGTGACGTTTGCACCAAATAGTATATATTATTAGCAGACAATAAGAGACAAAGGGAAACAAAAGTAAAGCTAATATAAGCCCTGATAGTTTGCTGCTGTATGTCAATTCATATATAGAATCCGCCGTGAAAGCTAATATACTCCTATCTCTGAAAAATTCAATTCATAGAATCTGCATAAGTCAAATTTTTTTAACTATGACTAATTTTCTAGAAAGAAATAACATCTATGATATAAAATAAGCACTGATGTGTCAAAATATATTCTACGGTAAATCTAATGATACTAATTTGGTACTATAAATCTTTTTTATGTTTTTTTAGAAATTTAGTCGAAGTTCAAAAAGATTGACTTAAGATAGCTCTAAAAATCTATTTATTATTGGACAACGTACATGTTAGCCAAACAAAATTATGCCGATAGCTCTAAGTTGGACCATATATAAGATAGACACATCAATTTATTTCCTATAGTAGTACTAACTTTTCCCACACAGATTCTTAAATAGAGTAGAAACCATGCATTCACATGTTCATAGCTTTTATTGGAGTGGTTCTCTATATACACAAATAGAAATAAACCAACATATATAGTCTGACTATATTAGAATTTGCCTCATTTAGTTGCATTAAAATGCTAATACCTTGTACCCAATCCATATTCCAAATTAAAACAAAACTTGATATTTTAGTATTTTTAGTTTATATTAGTACTCAATCAAAATTGCTCATGTACCCCTATTTATTGAAAGTGATATTTGCTAATTAATGAATAAGCCATTAATTAAAAGGATGTGCGGAGGCATGCATATGACAATCTCAAATTTTTATATGGGCCCAAACTATAGCTTAAAAAGCTAACATTAAGTTTCTTGAGGGCAAATTAATTTTGAATCCTAAAACTTGAAGTTAATTTTTTGAGATAGGACGGAGGGAGTAGTAGCTAGACACCTGACATAAATATATACTACATGTCAATAATTTAGTGAAAATTGTATCTGTTATATATTGAATTGGAATTTGAAAAATGGTACTCATCGGTCCTAGAAAACTTGATGTTATAAGACTAAAAAATATACAATTTTTTTAATGTTTTAGCTATTGGCCAATATATGAGCGCATGAGATTGTGGTAGGCATGCCTCCACACATTTCTTTTAATGAGAGGTTTATTGTTTAATTAGCATATAGTTCACCTAGAATAAATAGAGGTACATGGATAATTTCTGTTGAGTACAAGTATGCCCTAAAAATCCTAAAACATCAAGGCATGCTTTAAATTGAAACAAACAAATTGAACTTTTTAGGACAGAGGGAGTACTTATATTAGTACTTACGAATAACTTTAAGGGGCCGTTTAGGTCCCTTCATTTGCAGAAATTGAAATCTATATAATCACTTTAAGGGGTTGTTTAGTCTATTTGGCTTGGAATTTGACAATCTACCACTTTCTAAAGTTCATATATAAGTCTATCTCAAATTCATAGAGTGAGAGATGAAAATTAATTCTATAAACCACTATGTTTCTTATCTACAACTATAATTACCTTCTTTCGATAATAATAGTATCTTTTTTAGTCCAAAGATTATCAGAATGAATTCAATTATCAGAAAACTAAAAATTAAGTTAGGCCCCGTTTAGGCCCCGTTTCGATAATTCAGTTAGGCCCCGTTTGTATCTTTGGAATTTAATGTTATAAGACTAAAAATTAATTATCAGAATGAATTCAATTTCAAAGATCCAAACGGGGCCTAACTGATTAATCCACTAGTCACCATTGTTGAGTTGTAGGGTGACCACACACCAAAAATATGCGTTTGGTTGGAGGACCAAGTTGTATGGGATGTAATGATTCATGAATACAGGGATCAGGATATTCATGATGCATGTTTGGTTGGATGAATGGGACCAACCATTTTTTTGTTCGGTTGGAAGAATATCTGTTGGATGGGAGGAACGGGAGGGTGAGATGAAGCACGAGGCTTCGCTAGTCACGGACGGGCGGGCGCGTGGAGCAGCTGGTCCATGATATTTTGGGGGGCCAACAAATACATCATATTCCTTTTTGGTACCATTCAATTCCATCCGGTCCTTAAACCAAACACTACTCATCCATGAATGATCCCATCCAATCCCATTCAATTCAGCAAACCAAACGCACCCTAAGTAATGCAACTAATCCTTCTCTAGATCCTTATCACAAATAGGTTTAGCCGTGTTTAGGGCTTGTTACTAGTTTTCCTTACAAATTTAAGTGTTTTACCAAGCCTTAGAGCAACTCCAACAGTTTGGCAATTTTGATTTGGCAAAACATGGAATTTGTTAACTCTGAAATAGATATGCCAAAGCAAAAAATATGTAATCTCCAACAGTTCTCCATAATGACTTGGCAAAAACGGAAAAAAAAGGAAGGAAAAAAAAGTCGTCGCCTTCCACCGTGAAAAAAAAGGAAGAAAAAAAAAGAACAAAAAAAGGGCGCCGCCTAGTGTTAAGCCGTGAAAAAAAGAAGGAAAAAAAATTTGCCTCCCCCTTTTCAAGGTCTCCAAATTGCCAAGTGCGGGCTCTTATTTGCAACTTTGACAAAAATGTCAAGCCCAAATGTCAAACGGTTGGTCACCAGTTTTTTAATTTTTTTTAACAAAATTAGATATGTCAAGTATAAATGTCAAACTGTTGGAGTTGCCCTTAAAAGTGGAAGAGATTTATTGAACCTGATCTTGCTATAGACGTACTAGTTTGTTCGCTTGAGCTTATCAACCTTGCTTTTTAGTCATGTAGCGCTTGAACTTATCAGCGCTTATCAGCCTTGCTTTTTCAACCATATGTAACTGTTTTTTCTCTCACAACTAGCAAATCAGCCACACCGGCCCACAAATATGGTTTCTTTTTGTATGTACTTCATTTCAAATTTAACAAATATCATTTAGCTGTGTGCACACTGATATGCTCGATATACACCAAAGATCACACTTATCAGTATAGTCTCTGAACAAATGTGTGCTCATGACGTTATCATACTAAAGGGAATGAAGTACGTACACATAGCTAGTAATCACCTGGTTTCGCTGTGTGCGTATACTTGACTCAAATGTTAATTTATGCCACTAAGCAAGCAATGTATTAGCTAGTAGTCTTTATGTGTTCGCTTTGCATTGTTAAAACAAGCAGCTAGTAAAACCTCCGTTTGCAGACTGAGAATCTTACACAATTACATAATATGTTTACTTTGTATAAGAAGGAATTGACATTATTCCATTTTTGGGAACATGTCTTCGTATGCTTTTCATTAAGAAGAGGGGATGAATTGACATTATATATGTATTTGGTTTGTACTGCTGAACGGTCCTTACAACATAGACTATCATTTAATGATATGAGGATTATAAGCTTTTAATATTACCTGACATTTGTGCTTTGTCTACGATTTTCCCTCCATTTTATAGATATTCCTAACCAGCTAACTAAAACAGCACATTTTCAGGCATTTGGTACACCAAATTAAAAGTTTAGTATTTTTAGTACAATCCTATTGAAATATACAAAGCATGCAGAGATCAGAGTGCTGAATGTGTTAGTCCAAATAAAATAAATAGAAATGGGGAGAAAACTAAGGAGGAGAGGAGGAGCAGAAGAAGAAGAAGAAGAAAACGGACTTGCCTCTGCCGTGATGGTTATGATGATAGTGCAAGCCGAGAACGGCATGACATTGGCATGGACGACGGCGAGCCCGAGGCCCTCGACGACTCCGAGCGCTGCCGCTGCCACCCCTTTGCCGGCCCCACAATGGATTCTCACCATCGCGCTCCTCTCAGAGAAGCGTGCCTCGATCTCCGGAAGCGCCGGTGCCCCTGACGAGGAGGATGATGCCGATGTCGGCGACAGTGAACCGCCATTATTCTCGTCCGTCGGCGGCGCTTTGCTCCTGCTGCTGCGGGCACTGGCGCCGGCGGCAGCAGCCTCTTCTAGGGCCTTGAGCCGCTGCTGCAGCTCCTTCACGTACTTGGCCGCGTCGGAGAGGATCGTCGCCTTGTCCATCTGCCACCAGTATCAGGATTTGATCGATGCAACAAAGAACAAGGACAGTGATGCAGCAGAGAACATTTGGATCGGATGGGAGAGGACCTTCTTCAGGCCTGGGATGACGGTGGAGAGCTCGATCAAACGCTTGTTGATCTTCTCCCGGCGGTTGCGCTCCGCGACGATGTGGTCCGGCGTGCACGACGCCGACGATGGGGCTCCCATGCTGCGTATTGGGTGGTGGGCTCTTCTCGGCGGCGGCGGTGGTGACCACCGGCGTGGGTGAGCCAGCTCTGGCGGCAAGCTGCGTTTTGGTGAGACGGCGGCTACCTCCATCACGCCGTCGCTGCCAGGCTGCGCAGACCCGGTGACGAAGTTCCAGCTCACCGCCGGCAGGATGGTGTTGCTGTTGCTGCTCGGTGGCGGGGAGGTGGCGCGCGCGTGAACAACGAGTTGGGCGACTGTGGCGGCCAGGAGCCGCCATAATAATCCGTGGCTGCCGGGGGTGCAGGCTCGGTGGCCCCGCTGTTGCCGACGTCCATTACCTCGTCGCCGTCGCCGGAACCGCTCGACCAGCTGTTTGCCGCGTCGTGAGTTTCTGCGCCGGCCATCAGCTCCCGCACCATCTCCGCCGCCGCGGAGGCGTCGCGGAGCGCTTGGAGCGAAGGGAAGATTGGCTCGCCGCAGCCGTCGTCGACCGAGGTGTCGCGGAGCTGTTGGAGCGAAGGCAGGACTACCTCGCCGTCGTCGACCGCAGGCTCCTCCTCCTGCAGCAGTGTGTCCATCGCCCATTGCATGAACAGGCTTGAGTCCTCCATGTTGTTTTCTGCTGCCTCCATGAACGCGCGCGGCGCTCAACCACCTCAAAATATGATTCTGATTTCTTATAATGCAACAACAAATCATGGAGAAGGCTTCCGTTTTATAAGAAGAAGAGGAGCAAGGACAGGAGTTCGGAGGAGGTAGACTATACTTTATTGCCATCTGTATATTAAAGGACAATACTATATTTGGGCACGCAGCACCGGGCCCGTGAGCCCAGCATTAGGCTGAGCCCAGCATTAGGCTCTGTATTTTAGCCCGGCCTAAGCTACGGTGGTCAGTGGGCCAAAGCTGACATGGCTCGGATGAGCAAGTTATGCCTAGGCTAACCCTTAGGCATGTGGGCCAGCACGGCACGGCCCGATCTGGCCAAGCCCCCTAGCTCGTCCACCCCTAAACCCTATCCCTTCCCCTCCCCAACGTTGCCCCTCCCTACGCCTCAATGTTGTTGTCGCACTCACTCGTCCTCCTCCTTACTTCTATGCCGCTGCCGCGGATGCATCCTCCCTTCCATCGCGTTGGTCGTCAGGTAAGGCGGGCACAGACACGAGACACCTCCTCCCACTCCTCGGCGTCCTCGGCTCCTCGCACGACCCCCCCCCCCCTCTCCTCCGGCCACCTCCTCCATGCCGCCCTCTCCACTAGCTGGCGGCGTTGAGTTTCTTGATGGGGAGCGTGCCGACCTCCTCTGGATCTGGCGTTGATCTCCTCAGCGGCGAGCGACGTCAAGCCCCTACACCTCGGCTTCCCCTTCGCCCTTCCCCCTCTCTCTGTCGGCAGCCAGTGGCCTCGGGCAGACACGACATGTGAAATTGGGGGTGCTTCATGGGCCAGCCCGGCATGAAAATTGGCCCGCAGGCCTAAGGCACGGCCCGCAGGGCACAGTGGACCTCCTCGGCCCAGTACCGGGCTGTGCCGTGCCCGACTGGCCCGATGCCCAACTGCCAAGTGCAAAAAGCTTCTCCATATAGATTCTTCTTTTTTTTTGGTAGGGCTTCTCTATCTACGGTCTACGGACAAGGAATGGAACTTTCTTCTTCTTTTTTAATTTTTTGATAAGAGGAATTCTATATTCCCAAAAATGAGGTCGTTATGGGATGCGTGCCGATTAAACTTTCTCAACTTTGACTAAGTTTGTAAAAAATACGTGCAACATTTATATCTTCAATTCAAATAAATTTGTTAAAAAACTAGACTTAAAGATATTTCCGATGATATTAATCACTTAACATAATTATTTATATATTTTAATATATAACTGTCGGCATTTTGAAAACATTGACTTCTCGGGAAGCGAGAATGACATCTATTTAGGGACGGACGAAGAGAGTACGTTCTTACGAGATGGGTTGGTCATTTATTTTAATTCACGATAATCTCCACCTAAATAATTTTCCACGTACGTATTCTAGTTCTGGCTAGGCCCGGCCCGCAATAATTTTCCCACAACGCGCGCGCACATCCACGAGATCGACCAAGACGACAGCGGCTGCTCCATGCATGGGCACGACCATATATGATAGCTCGCTGAATGCAGCACGGCATGCATGCATGTTGCTATATTAGGCCGCCGCCGCGCTAGCTAGGAGGTAGGCGATGGGAACCAATAATTAATGCCAGTCGTTCAAGCCATGCATGGGACGACAAGGAAGCTCGCACCCGACGGCCTTGGCCCTGCTTTGTGCTTTGCTCGTCCTCCCTTGAGGCAGATCAATCAGACCCCGGCGGCCTAGCGATCGGGGCCGGCCAGGGAGGAGAGCGCGCGGCACCTATAGGGGAGCCGGGCAGGGGCGAAGCTACGTTGAAGCTGCCTGATCGACACGCCAAGCACTGAAGCACCACCATGTCCGCGCTATTGACCAATTTACCAAGGGATCCAAACACCCCCTTAGTCATTGCTGGAGGCCACGCACGCACACGAGGACGAAGCGGGACCGTTTGCACTTGCCGATGAGGTACGTACGTACCGCACCATGCATGTCACCAAGATGGTCATCCGGTCGCGGCAACAGCTCTCCTGTCCGGCCGGCATCAATGGTGGCGCGCGCCACGAGGCAGGCAGGCCGGCCGAGTTGCGTGTCCCATGGTTTAGCAGATGGCGGCCGGACAGCTCGTGGTCAGCATCTCAGCCTAGCTCACGACGGCTCTGCAATGGTCATCGTCGGCGGTGGTGCCTCCACGAGGCCCACCCTAGATGTGCAGCCCGGCCCACCAACGCCCACCAGAGCTAGAGAGGACACAGGGGGTTGTCAGATCCGGCCGGCCTCAGGTCAGGTGCGTGGCACGGATTGAAGCTCAGCTCGTCGTCAGCCGGCCGGACACCATGAAAGCGCGCATTGGGTGCCACCCACCGCCGCGGCTGTTGTTGGCGACGCCAAGAGCTGGCCGGCCGGAGAGACGGCGGTGGTTGGCGACTGTGCTGGGTCGCCCGTGTGAATCACCTTATTGGGAGCCACTTGGTCATATTTTACAAAGAAGGCTCAATCGATATGAAGCAAGAGTCAAGACACTAGTACGCAAGTAGTAAGCAATCAGGCCACCGCGTCGCACCCCGCGAGCCTGCCCAGGACGTACCAACGTGGAAAGGAAACCAATCATGCTGGGTTTGGACTACATACTCTTTCCTATGCCACTCTCTTCGAGTGACCATTTCGGTTGATAAATCAGCTAATGTTATTTTAACTATTTTATCGTAAGATAAAAGTATTGTTTTGCTGATTGATAAGCCAAGCAAATAGGACATGTATTTCTTACTTACGTTATTAATTGTGTTATTTTAAAACGTCAAAATTTATAATATTAAATTAGTATTATTATATATAACATAAAATATATTTTTATAATATGCTCATTTTATATTATAGACGTTGTAATTTTCTCCTATATATAAAGTTAGTTAAAATTAAAAAATCTTGACTGACACAAGTTATAGAAATTGATTTATTTGAACATAGAGATAGTAGCCAATAGGGTGATAGTAGACTATAACAAAATTCAGCACACATGTAAACACACGATATAATATTACTAAATTTTTTTTACAGAAAAAAAAAACTACTAAAAAAATAATGACCCACGCGCGGAACACAACCCGCACGCATAAACATTACAACAAATAGACCTGACACCAAGAGAGGTAAGCACTTACTTCAGCAACGCCTTAAAAAATGTCATTAATTGTCACTAGTACAAAAAGCGCCTATTGAGACGGTTCGGAAGCCATTTCTACATGTGTTTTTCCGAACCGCCAGTGCTGGGCCAGTAGAAATAGGTCAGGTCATTTCTACTGGCGGTTTTTTTCCGGACCGCCTGTAGAAATGGATGTACAAAATCACGTTTTGAAAATAGAAAATAGAAAACAAAAATTTAAATTTTGGGGAGAGACCACTAGGAAACCGCCGGTCTCCGTCTCAAGTCGCAAGTCGTGCTTTTTTCGCGTAAAATCGAGAACGCGCTCCGGAGGGGATTCGAACCCTCGACCTTAGCCTCGCGTGATCCCTCCTCTACCACTCCACCCATTCGTCACTTGTGTCTAGATTTGAACACTCGACCGAGTGTAAATTGATTGTTTGGGCTACTAAACGAATTCAAATGAAAAAGTTGTAAACTACAAAATTTCATAACTTTTCGAGATCTACAACTTTCATGTAGAAAGTTTTTTCATCCGAAATCGTTTACAAAAATTTCAATTTCAAATTTGACACGTTCGAACGTATTTTTCGATGACAAGATGATTTCAAATGAAAAGGTTGTGAACTACAAAGTTTCATAACTTTTCGAGATCTACAACTTTCATGTAGCAAGTTTTTCCATCCGAAGTCGTTTACAAAAATAAAAAAAATCAGTGGAAAAAATCCGAGGTCGATTTCTAGTGGCGGTTGTCTTAACGAACCGCCTGTAGAAATCGATTTCTACAAGTGGTTGTCTTAAGGAACCGCCTGTAGAAATGACCTATTTCTATAGACGGATTTCTTAGGTAAACCGCATGTAAAAATTGATTTCTACTGGCGGTTCAGAACCGTTCGAACCTGTTTTTTCTGTACAAGCGGCTGATAACTGAAACTGAAACCGATTATGCTATTTTTTTGGGGCGCTAGTAAAAACCGCTTTTCTACTAGTGTGTAGTTTGTCATAGGCTAAATCATTCTAAATTTAATCAAGTTTCAAAGAAGAGTATCAACATCTACGACACAAAATAACATACGACTATAAAAAATATATGTTATGGTGAAAGTAATGATAATTATTTAGTATCATAAATGGAGTATATTGATTTTTAATATAAACTAGCAAATGTGACACGGACATAGCAACTAAAACATATATCTTATCATGTACTCCCTCCTTAAAATAGAAGACGTTCTTGTTTTTCAGGAATTTTCTTTAAAACTTTTTTACATAAGTACAGGACCTGTGCATTATAGCAATTGTAGCAGAAGCCCATGAAACCTCTTCAAAATTGGCTTTATTACTAGCTTCTCCTCCTTTCTAGCTCATTTTGTTGTGGAGATAAAAAAAGAAGGGTCTTACCTCAAAGTGCTGCTATAGTACAGACATATCCGATGTGTAGGAATTCCACATAAACCATATACAAAAATTTCATAAAAATCAGTTTATTAAAAAAAGAAACATAAAAAAATCTCGCATTATAAACAGGCCAAAGAGTGTCGTTCCGGTCTTCCTACTTTTTTTAAGGAAAAATGGGTCCGACTTTATACCGATAGTGTGATGTTCACCAGTTCCTGTGGATCGATCCCATCAGTCTTAATAAAATTCATACCCATAAGTGTATGATAAGTTTATATAACAACAATTAGTAGCAATCTCTGATTATTTTGGTTGTGCGACTTGAATCTAGTGAAAGTGATACTTGTGCAACAGGCCACCACAGAAGTCGACATGTTATGTAAAATAAATCATCATCATTGACATAATTTGCATGGTATCCAATCCAAATCATGAACAGAAGGCGATGAGCGATATTTTGGTCAAGGTTACACTAGCTAGATGCAAGCATCTTTAAGAGAATATCCAAATTTACTGATTTAGTTACTCTTTAAAATAGGTTTGATAAAGAAAATATTAGAGTACGTAAAACCAAGAGAGTGCATGGCTTGGGGGTAGCCTAGCTAAAAGTAGAGAACTAACTAGGATGGATAGAAAACTAATAAATCTGAAGAGTTATTTATAGAGTCGATTTGACTAATCTCTTAGAGATGCTTAGATTTTTCTGTTCACTCACTAAAATATCGCATGTATTTTTAAGGGTTATTCGTTACTTTCTAATACAATTTATCAGGGAGAAATATAATTTACCAACAGAAAATAAAATAAAATAAAAATCTCTAACATCGATAACCGACAGGGATAGAGTGACGTGAAATTTAATAATTGCCTGAAGGCCAACCTTTCCGAATATAGGTTCAGACAGTGATCTTCCACTCAAACATAATGACAAATAAATTGGAGTAGTGGAAGTTGTTTTCTTCTTTTTGGTTTTGAGATTTTAGTTTTTTTGTGTTGTTTTGTATTGAATTTTTCGGACCTTTAGCATAATGCAAATAGAAATTTTGCAAAATCAAGTTGGTATCTAATTTGTATTATATGCTTATGGCACGATAGAGTTGATACAAGAAAGCATGTGTGTGTGGAAAACGAAAAAAGAATAATAAACTACTCTGAGTGCTTCAATACAAGCGAATCCAAGCTATTGCCAAATAGCTAAAACTTAATTCGGTAGCAAATCCCCGACGTGGGCATGGATCGGGTGGTGACAGGGGATTCACCCAATCCCCACGTGGTGACAGTCTCCCTTGGTTTGTTTCCCCTTTGAGCCAAATGAAACCTAAAAGTGGTCCCTAAAGTTTAGAGTCTTTAGTTATGAAGGGGTAGCTAAAACTCACTAAAATATTTTATTTCACTAAAGTTTAGTAGGTGGGAACCAAACACCTCAATCTCGCAATACTCCCGGTCGGTTTCTTAGATTTCTTCCACCCTGTTTTTACGCTCCCAATCATGGATTTGCCGCTTCCTGGCCACGTCTGCAGTCCTGAGTCTGACCACGTACGTACTGGTGCTGTGTCGTCTTCATCCTACGCATGCAGCGCACTGTGCAGAATTCGGCTCTCGAACAAGAGAATGCTCATCAGGCACTCCATTTCTTGAAAAAACTAACAATTAAGGGACAGATTTGCCTGCTCAACTGTTATGTTTTCCCCCTTTTCTGGAAAATTCTTGCTCAAGAGATCTTAATTTGTCACTACGTACATCCAGATCCGATGGAGATTATGCGATCAAAAGTTTGTAGGAGGGAATCCTGCTGAAAAGTACATGTGTACCTACTCGATCAATTTGTGTGTGTTGCTACTATATATATTTAAACTTCAGGTGGGGACAGCATTATCATCGTCACCCATTATCTACATTTTCCACTCCATTATTGATTTTATTGGTTAGATCATCTCCAACAGTTTTGATTTTCTAACTGGCCGGACAAAAAAAAAAACTTCTCCCAACAGTTACCTATTATAATTTGCGCTTGAAAAATAGAGGCAATAAGCACAACGATACATGGGCGACTCCTCTACTCCTTATCATGGAACACCGATTTTTTTCTACCACACTCTATCCCCTTTACCACTGTCTCCTAGGGATTCAACGGAATTGAATCTCCGACTACTATTTTTACATGAGACTACTATAAAATAGTGCATAGGCAATAAAGATTTTTGTTTTGAAGGTTCTAATTATGAGTAAGGGTGTGAGTAGTAAGGGTGTCGGGGATGCCGACAATGGTCGGCCATATGCCCACATGGATGTGGCACCGTCATCTGGGAGGTTCATCATAATTGGATTTGCTGGCACTATTTTGTGTGGCATGGGTAGTGACCAAAGATCTTCAAGTGTGCCTGTTTTTCTAAAAAACATAGAGCAAATTATTGGAAATTATTGGTGGTGGGGTTGTTTTGTTTTAAATAAAATATTCAAAATGTTGCAAAAGTAGATTTTTAGGATTTTTTGGGTCCTGTTACAGATGCCCTGAGTAATTTCTATATAGGATCTTTACTCATACTTCCTAAAACATGGTCTCTACTTCCTAAGTACTCTTCGCCTTTGTTTTGAGCCTTCCTATCATCTCCTAAATCTTAGTGTGTACTTTCGAACTTTTTTTCTTCAAATTGAGAATGCAATATTTTTCTCTCGGAATAAAACAACAATAGTTGTCTTATCTGCCGCAAAAAGCATCAGGCAAATAGGGCCAACGAAAATACAAGAATACAGGGGTGGAGACCTTCTTATACCCCCCCCCCCTTATGTCCATTGTCTCTTTCCACCGTCTCTGCAAAGCTATGCCATGTTTTGGTAGGTTTAAGTCATGGGAGAAGACGAAAAGTGACTCTAGAAGAACAAGATAGAGCCCCCCCCCCCCCACCCAGGGTTTCTGATACATCCGGCCCAGGTAGGGTTGGTCGAGACCTGATAAATTGAGGTTCTTAGGCACACCCACTCGGAGAAAGGCTCAATCTCCCTAAAAGACTAGTCTGATAGGGGAAGGGTGGCTCTCCCTTTTAAGGTGGCTTCCTCCTCCCAAGCTAAGCAAGGTGAGATTATTCAGAGGCTCACACGTTCGCCGCCCGACTACAACTGGGCCACTTAACCCATTATTTGTTATGTCTTTGCCAACGGGTAATAATGGAGGATGTCCTCATCATTCTCACCCCCTTAAACAAGGGCTCAGCTTTGATACCAAATGATGCATCTGGCCCAGGTAGGGTTGGCCGAGGTCCGATAAATTGAGGTTGCCCGGACCCCAACAGTTCTTAGGCACACTCACTCGGAGAAAGGTCCAATCTCCCTAAAAGACTAGTCTGATAGGGGATGGTGGCTCTCCCTTTTAAGGTGGCTTCCTCCTCCCAAGCTAAGCAAGGTGAAATTATTCAGAGGCTCACACGGTCGCCGCCCGACTACAATTGGGTCACTTAGCTCATTATTTGTTGCGTCTTTGTCAACGGGTAATAATGGAGGATGTCCTCATCATTCCCACCCCCTTAAACAAGGACCCAGCTTTGATACCAAATGATACATCCGGCCCAGGTAGGGTTGGTCGAGGCCCGATAAATTGAGGTTGTCCGGACCCCAACAGTTCTTAGGCACACCCACTCGGAGAAAGGCTCAATCTCCCTAAAAGACTAGTCTGATAGGGGAAGGGTGGCTCTCTCCTTTTAAGGTGGCTTCCTCCTCCCAAGCTAAGCAAAGTGAGATTATTCAGAGGCTCACACGTTCGCCGCCCGACTACAACTGGGCCACTTAACCCATTATTTGTTGAGTTTTGCCAACGGGTAATAATGGAGGATGTCCTCATCAGTTTCAATATGAGCTCAGATATTTATGTGAAGATGTTGAAGATATACTATGAGCATGAGGGGCTGAAGGCCTGAAGTAACCTTTTTTTTTGAAACTGAATCCTGAAGTAACCTTTGGGAGACCAAGGTTTACGACACACCTCGGATATGTAACACCCTAAATTTTACTTTATGAAAAATAGGAATAAAATGTTTTTTTTCGAAATTTGGTGCTCATGAAATCATAGCAAATAAAAAAAGTTTTATGAGATTAAAAAATTATTTGGTAGAAACATGGTTGAGCATACATGCCCTTGCATTTGTTTACTTGTTTTGTTTGGCAAGTTTCAAAATTTAATTTGGTTTTCAAAATGGGTTTGAAAATGCGTTTGGAAATTTTAGAAAATAAAAAGAAAAGACAAAACTCCTCTCCCTCCCTATCTGGCCCGAGATGGCCCAAACCCCTCCCCCTCTCTCCCTCCCCGCACGGGTCCAGCCCAGCTCTCCTCCTTGGAAGCCGCAGGCCCATCCCTCCTCCCCCGGCCTGCCTCTCTCCCGCACCAGCCTGCTCGCAGAAGCGCCGACAAGCGGGGCCCACACGCCAGCCCCAGCCGAGCCTGACGACACGACCCCGTTTCCCTCTCTCTCTGGCCGACAAGCCGACCCCACCCGTCAGATCCATCCCCCCCTTTCCTTTTCCTCTCTCCCCTTTCCTTTGCTCCGGCGCCGACTCTGCTTCCTCGGCCGAGCTCGATGCGGGGCAAGTAATCCCCCCTCTTTCCTTTTTCCGCGGCGCCCGAACCGACCACCACCGCCACGACTCTTTCCTTTCTTCCCTCTCCTCTCTTTCCTTCTGTGCCGCCGGCCGCCGCCTTCCCCTTTTCTGTCGATCACGAATCCGCGGCGAGGGGCTCCCTTACCATCGCGACTGCGCCCCTGGGCTATAAATAGCCGAGCACTGCCTCCCACCGCCTCCAATTCACCCTCCCTGAGACACACAGACCCACCAGAGCGCCGCCACGAGCAGCAGAACACCGCCGCCGTCGTTCCGCCGCTGCACAACCTCTCTGCTCCATCCATCTGCTCTCCGAGCTCCGCAGTGTGGTAAGAAAACTCCCCGAGACTCCAGAACCTCATCCCGCCCTCTCTCCACCTCCGCGCAAGATCACCCGAGCCGCTGAGCCACCACCGCGCGTGGACCGCCCTCTGGATCCTCCCTCTGCTTCAACCAACACCCCAGACGAGCTCCCCGTCTCTCCCTCTCTTTCCCCGACCGTCCCGCATCGCTTCTAGTGCCTCGCAGCCGTGGTTAGCCTCGCGCCGCCGCACTCCGGCCATGGCGCCGCCGCCAGAGCGCCGTCCCGACGACCAGACGCCCGCGTTCTCTCTCCCCTTCGCTCTGGACCGTCCGATCTCGCGTCGACGGCTCAGATTAGAAACCCCAAAGGGGTATGCTTTCTGGTCCACCGTGGACCCGTGGACCGCGTCCCAGCGCCCAGTCCACACTGTTCCTATGCACCTGCCCAGTCCCGCTTCGCCACATGGCGCCCGTCAGCCCCTCTGCGGATCCCTTGGCGTCCTCTCTGCTTTACGCTTTCCCTTTCTGAAAACGTATATCTTCTCGGTTATTTCAAAAATACGTCTTCTTTTTTTTACAGAACTGCCACTCTCATTCAAATGCTTATAATTCTCTCCGTTTCAACTCCGTTTTGACCCAAACGAGTTGCGTTAGATCTGTAATTTCATAATCTATCTAATGGTACAGTTTTTATCTATGTTAATTACTTTTGAAAATCAAAGAAAATTAATTTGTTAATGCTTTAATCTTGTCTTTTCAAAATCTCGTTTAAATCGTATTTCCTCCGTTTTAAGTCCGTTTCGTTCCATTCAAGTTGCGTTGGCTTCGTATCGACGTGACCTTTTCGATAGTGATCTTTAATACCATGTTAATAGCTCTGTATTTTCATGATGTAAAACCTTAACTTGATTAACCAATATGCAACATATTTTACATAAAATGACGATGTTTTCAACTTTCGTTTTCGAGATCCAAATACAATTTTGACTTAATCTAATTTGGGTGTTTCTCTAAAATACCCTATACACTCTTTATATAATAAATTTGATAAAGCTCGTAGATCTCTTTTATAAAAGTAAATCTTCTGTTAGTGGTTTTTCGATCATCGTAGCTCCGTTTAGTGTGATCTTCGCGACTGTGTGATCGTAGCAATGCGTAGATTTCTTTTTAAATCCTTTTCATTGATTTGGTGTATTGTTCTAATTTAGACATGTTTGTATGCTATGTATGTTTGTCCAGTTGCTTGTGTGGTGATTGGTTAATTATCGCCCACTCGGTGAGTTTTGCGTTGGTGATCAAGAAGAAGTCGTCTGAAGTTGAGAAGCAGTTGAGCAAAGGATCTAAGCTTTTAAGGCAAGTATACATGGGATTATCCTTGTTGTCCTATTCATGATGTTCTGAATCAAATCATATGCATGTGTCTAATATTGTCACCATAGGGTTTACCTAGATTTGATTACCTTGAACCTTGAAATCCTATGGGTTATCTTTGCATCTGGGTAGTTATTGCTAGTGCTCCTCTTTAATACGCATGATCCTTTAATCTTGATTAATGACTACCTGAGATGATAAAGTAAAACTTGACTTTTTAGTAACATGGATTTAGGATCCTATCTGTCAGCAAAAGCTGGGACATACAGTACAACCACAAGCTATATGGCTCTGGCTTGACTCAGTATTAGAATTCTACTGGTTTGTGACAACTTACCCGAAAGGGCACAAGAGGGGATCACCTTAGTTCCCTCGTAAGAGGGGAGGTACTAACCATTGAGGAAACGAATAGCGGGTTGTTACCTACCAGTGGAACCTGTGAACGGTCTCGTAGTGTACCCTGCTCCACTTCCTTGGTAGAGGTGATGGCATATGGGAATCACGACTTGTGGGTAAAGTGTACAACCTCTGCAGAGTGTAAAACTGATATATCAGCCGTGCTCACGGACACGAGCGGCCCGGAAAACTCACAGATTAATAACGGAAAACTCACAGAAACAATGTTACATGTTGGTTATTACTTATGAATCACGTTATCATGATGTTAAGATGTTCATTCAATTACTATATGATCATGTGGTTTAATTTGGGGGCTTAAGCATAACTTTGATCTATCACTTATGAAGTTTTGATTACAAATTAAAATGCTTACCGCAGTAAACCAGTGTCATACTATTTGAGCCTCATGAACCCCATATATGCTTGTTGAGTACGAAAGTACTTATGCTTGTTCTTTTCTTTTCAATACTTGGATAAAAATCCCGGATGGGTACCAGTTAGCAAGAATTGGAAGAGATAGGCTTGTGATCAACCAGTCAGTTTGGTCCCTGTGGAGTAGAGTCTTCACCTGAAGTTCGGAGTGTCTTACCGTTGTTTGCTCTCTCAAGGTTATTTCTTTAACCATAAGTGTTATATACTTAAGTATTGTCTTTTGATATTACCTTATTCTGTGACTATATGTGAGATTTGACTTCCTGGGCTCACATATAGGGTATATCTGGTTTTGTTCTTAAAACCGGGGTGTGACAGGATAAGAGACATGAGGGGCAAGGCGAGTGGAGACTATAAGTCGGTGAATTTGGGTAGATGATCACTTTGCTCCAAATATGTTGGGAATATATATAGTAGCTGAAAGAGAGTATCTTGTAATTTTGCAAATCACCATTATATTTGTCTTCTCTATAAATATGATGTTTTCCAATAGTTAATAAGTTAAAATAAATATGATATCTCCATTTTTTTACCCATTAGCTTTAATTTCGTTATTATATTCCTTACTGTTGAGCAGCGAGCACGGCTCCGCCGAGGGCCTAGGAGAAGACCTGTATCTCAACGGTAACTTCGTTTGATGCAGTGATGCCGGAGCAGCAGTAGTCGTGCCTAGATCTTTTGCCTTTCTTGAGAACAAAATGTTTAGTCTTTTTTTTTTGCCAACAACAAAATGTTTAGTTTGACAAACAATGAGAAAGCCCTAGATCTTTTGGTCTGCTTGAGAACAAAATCTGTATCTGGTTCTACAAACATTAAGAAAGCAACCGTACGTAATGCCTTGGATACAATTTTAATCACTAGCTAGCTAAAAATTAAACTAAAATTAGCTCCAGTGCATCCAAATAGGAGGACAAGTTTTTCTAGACAAGCCTTCAACTAATTATTAGCTAACTAGATAGCCAAATTCGACTAATCTAAACTAATTTTTAGCTCAACTAATAACTAATACTCTCTCAATTCTAAATTGTAAGTCATTCCAAAAATCTTGGAGAGTCAAAGCATTTTAAGTTTGACCAAATATTATAGAAAGAAACATAAATATTTATAACATCAAATAGGTACAATATGAAAATATAACTAATAAAGAATATAATGATACTTAGTTGATATCAAATATATTATTATCATATTATATAAATTTAGTTAAACTTTATAAACTTTGACTCTCAAAATTTCTTGGATTGACTTACAATTTAGGATGGATGGAGTAGATCCTTAGTGTCTACTTGCTTGGAAAATCCCTCTTTTGTCTCCATGTAAAAAAAATTTCGATAAAGGATATTTAATATCCGGCCTCTACATCCGGGGATGTACACAACCAATTGTTACAAAAGGAGATAGAGAAAATAAAATAGAGAAAAGTTATAGTCTTATACATAGGAAGAAGTTGTTCGAAAGGAGGTTCGACCGGACGCAGTTGCGTTGCTCCGGACTGCACCTCGGGTGCGTCCGGACCCTGCGACCGGAGGCTCAAGCAGAGCCGTTGGCTCACTGCTGTAGGTGGGTCTGGACGCTGATGATAGTCCGGACCCCCTGTGAAAAGCGCGTCTGGAGGTCGCGCAGTGGCTCTGTTTTGAGGGCAAAACGGCTAGTTGTGAGTGTGGGTTATATAAGGTGATATGGCCGGCCCTTTGGGGCACTTCTTGCACATTCTATTCACTCACACATTTGTGATTGCTTGTGAGAAGCTCCACCACTCATCCTCTAAACATATTTGACATATTCTAGAGAGATAGAGTGAATCCAAGTACATTGCTTTGTTGATTGCATACTAGTGGCACTTGGTGATCGTCTTCATCGCGGAGCTCTTGTTATTCTTGGAGGTTGCCACCTCCTAGACGGCTTGGTGCGATGAGGATCGTTGAGCGGAGAAAGGTGATTGTCTCCGGCTCCGATCGGTGGATTGTGAGGGGTTCTTGAACCTACCCCGCGGGAGTTCGCGAAAAGTATCTCTAGTGGAATCCGCGTAGCTTATGGATCTCCATCTTGTGTTGGTTGTGCGGCACCCTTGAACGGGTTTGACTTTGATTGTCAATTAGCGCATGAACCTCCAAGTGGGTGTATCGCTACAACGAAGACTAGCTTGTTGGAAAACAAATGAACCTCGGTAAAAAATATTGTGTCTCATTGTCTCTTTACCGAGATTTCATCTTGTGATTAGATTGATTGGTTATCTATTGGTTTATCTCTTCACGTCGGTATAACCTTTCTATCTCTAGTTTTGCATGAGCAAACTTGCTTATCGTCGTGTTTTATTCTAACAAGTTTGCTAAGTGTTGTTGTAGAAAATTTAATTAGGCTATTCACCCCCTTTAGCCATTACAAGACCTTTCAACAGACGCCTTGCTGTCGACGGGAACGTCGTGTACCACTTAATGCATAGCGTCGGAAAATTTCTGAAATAAATCCAGAATAAAGTGTCACATCCTGGATTTGAACCTTAGGTGGGAGCCCCCAACCAATGACCTTTGTCATTGCATCGTGAACCCCTCGACGTTTTGGAAAGAAATTTGGGACTTCTTAGAGACGCTCTTTTTTTTCCTATTCGTTTATATTGATTGAGGGGAACCTAAATGGGTCGGTCAGCGGCAAATAATGTTGTCGTGAATTCGGCCCATGAAACCTCATCCCACCGCCCGTACAAAGACGACTTGTCGTTGGGCCCAAGAGCCGTAAACTAATTAGTTTGGCCCACACGCACACGGTACCCGTTCTTTTCGTGTTGCACGGCGGCGTAGACCGAGAGCCATCGGGGTTCGAGCGGGTTTACGGCGACGGCGGCGGCGGCGGCGGCGCACTTACCGCCGGCGAGGGGTAAAGAGATGAAGACGGTCAGCCTCGGCGCCTCCAGGCCCTCCACCGTCAACTTCCGCATGTACGCCCCCTCCCTCCCTCCTAATCCTCTTCCATTAGCGAGACGCCTTGGATCGATTGCTGTGGGGGGGAAAGAGGGCGCGGGTGGCTGATTCATTCCCCTCTGCCTCCTCTCCCTCCGTGCTGCAGGCCGACGAGAGACAACCTCGTGCCGATACGCGTCGACGTCGAGGTGGACGGCCAGCGCTACAGGGACGCCTTCACCTGGAACCCGCGAGGTACCCGGCCTCCGCTTCTCGCTGCGTTCGTCTTCAGTTCGTGTCGCGCTCTCGCTCGCTGGCAGGATTGACCCGCTTGTTCCTTGTGCCTGCTCCAGCAGATCCTGACTCGGAGATCATCAGCTTCGCCAAGCGGACGGCCAAGGACCTCAAGCTGCCGGCCAGTTTCGTCCCACAGATGCTCCAGTCCATCCAGGTGCCTCTCTTTTCGCTTCTTTGGCTGTCCTGTCCTATCCTATCCTGGAAGGGTTTCTGTGCTGCTAATGGTTGATGGATTGTATTGCTTTTCGTGTAGGGGCAACTTGCGGAGTTCCGCTCCTATGAGGGGCAGGAGATGCAAATCAAGGAGAAGATTGTGCCTCTCAAGGTTTATTTTACTCTTCTGTACTTCTGTTGCTCATCAGCAGACTGTTTCTGGGCCTGGTGTATTTTTAACCTCAGATGAATGGAGTAGTATATGTACTCAAGTGACAATTTACATATGGTGAATCTGCAGATTGACCTCCGAGTGAACAACACTGTAATTAGAGACCAGTTCTTATGGGTATGGACATGTGTGTTTGTTGTTTTGGGATTCCCTCATGTCCTGATGATTTGCTTTAACTCCCGTCTACACTGCTCTTGGTGGTCAGGATATCGGCAACCTTGATAGTGACCCTGAAGAATTTGCGAGGACGCTGTGTGACGATTTGAACATCACGGACCCTGAAGTTGGGGTATGCCTTAAAAAATGAAGCTCTGAGTGTGTTCAGTGTATGAACTGTTAATTCAACTAAAGCAACAGCTTTTATGATGATAATTTCCCATGTCAACTGGCCTCTGTTTACACATTTGCAGTTCTCCCAAATTGTTATAGAGGATGGATTACCAGACGAAGAAATTGTCATTTTTTTCTCTGAACGTGCATTTAACTTTGTTGTACTTGCAAGTCATGTAAAGTGCTACTATTATTATTGTCCTTTTTAATTTTTGTGATTTTCCATGGAAGCAGAATTGTGATGGGTTTAGTCATGAAATTGCTGTAGTATGAATATTCCTTGCACTGCAGTTCTTTTTTGCATTATTTCTGCAACTTTGTTCTATGTTGACAGTCTTTTTGTTTGGCTTGCAGCCTGCAATAGCTGTTTCTATCCGTGAGCAGCTTTATGAGGTTAGATATCATGAAATCACTTTGATGTTCCTTTAGAGGCAGAATTTATAATGTTTGTCTGTGGTTCCTTCATATACAGTATGTTGTTAATATTTTGTTTTGTATAAGGCTTTGTATTGAGAAAAATATATATTTTGACTTTGTAGATTGCTAGTCAGAGTGTCTCTGTTATGAGAGAGAAGCAAATGTCAAAGAAGGGAAGGCGAGCACCAGAATTTTCTTCAAATAGGTTTGTGGAAGAGTTCTCTTTTTTCTTTTGAAGAAAATGTAGGGGAACTGTCATAAAGATGCTAATTAGCACACTCGAGCCAAATGCCATCCTTGCTGTTTTGTTTCTCTATTTGTTACTGAAATTTATATGACTATACTTTGCAAGCCGTGAACAATGCAGTGGATTTGTTCAAGTATTTTGGCAGCAAAGGAAGTGTCATCCGGTACAATTTTTTTTCTTCTAAAAACCTTGATGTGTTAATGACCACTGAAGTTTAGTTTTGATGGTATTGATAGGGAAGTGGTGACTGACAATATTCACTTTGTGTTGGAAGTAATACGTTACTAGTTTACTACTGTTTGGCGTTGAAATCGCCTTGATTCTGTTTTTCCTTTTTGTGTATCAGGAAAAGGAAAGAATGGTACCTTTATGAGCCTGTTGTCGACGTTGTAGCTAGTGAGGAAGATGGAAAAGAGGAGGTTAATAATTCTAGTAGGTAAGGAAAGAGCTGATTTTGCACATTCATTATCAGAGAAGTCGGATTGGTATAGTGAACTATAAGGGGGAAAAACTATTGAAGCAGTTATTTTGGAAGAGAAAATAACGGTGCCGAAGCAGTGGTTTAATTCATGAACGTTTCTACAGCTGAAGGGATAATATGCATTTACGGGTTTTTTTTATTCACAGGCCGAAAAAGAGAGCAGAAGAAGAGAAAGTTGCAAGTCTTCAGTCCCTTTGATTATTCAGAGTTCCAGAAGGAGAACTGCAGACCTGAAAAAGATTGTTGAACAAGCTGCTGATTGTTCTAACCACGAAGTGTTCATTTTCTTTCCAAAATCCATGTTTGTCTTGGGATGATGGCACCAGATGCCTGCCTGACAGTTGTCGTAGGATAGCTATGTGTATGTATGCCGTGTGAGTGTTTCTTCCTGATGCCGTGTCGTGGTTAGTGATGCCTGTCATCTAGTCTGAGTACACCCGTCCAGTTGTTGTATACGGAGTAATTCCTTGCATCTTCATCGTTAACATAATATATGCAGTTTTAATGAAGATTTGTTGGTTGCCAACGCGTGTTCGTGTAGGTTTGCGCCACGAATTCGGAACATTTGTGTAGGTTACCGCTTTTTTTACAAAGATGTTTGCCAAAAAGTAGCAGCAGATCTGATCTTCACTTTTACGTGAGCAGGAGAGAAATGTATGCGTCTCTGGAGTACTGTCATATTGGGAAAAAAAGATAAATCACTATTACATCATTTTTTTTAGAAAAAAAATAGTGGTAGTAAAATCTCATTGGCAACATCAATTTATTATAGAAAAGGAAATAAATAAAATAAAGGTTCCTGCAACGCAAGTAGCCTGTAGCCATAGGGTGAGGTAGCGTACGCTTGCTGCATGTGGCGACAGCCAAAAGCCTACTCCTCCTAGTTACGTGGCAGAGCACAGCAGCAGTGTCTGCATTGGACTTTGGGTGCGCAGCGTGCGGGACACGTGGTAGCATGCATCCGATCTGGCAACCGGACGGCCGTGAAAGGTGACGTGACGACGAGGAGGAAGAAGAGTGCAGAGTGCTGCAGAGGCGACGACATGCACTTCTAGAGAAAATTTAACGAGGTACACTTGTCTTATGGGTGCATAGACCTATGTTATATGGGGTGTTATTATGATGAAAAATTGATCAAGATAACTATTATTTTAAAATTTAGGAGTTGCATAGACACCCCCTAATCACCACATAGGTTCGCCCCTGACTCCATAGCCGGTGTCCACTTGGATCATCAACTGGGTTCGAAGCTCCGAGGCTAACCTGGTCAATGGTAAGCCATACTCCGGGGCCTGTAGCTCCCTCCCTGTCCCTAGGAGGCCTCCTCCCTGTCCCTAGGCACCCGTCTGTTTTTCTCTCCTCAACAAATATTTTCTCTCTCCATTGCTTGTCATGCTCAATTGTACTCCATTGCTCAATCTTCTTCTCCCTCTCTCTCTCTCTTTCTCTCTTGCTCCATGTTTTTGACACTAGCTTTTCTCGTTCGATCGCAGCACACCAGGCCCAACGACATTTTGGGGTTCTGTGGTTGGTGCCTCTGTTGTGTTCTTCGTGTTCGGTCACCTGAAGGTGGTTCCCAAGTTGTGGAAGTGGGCGAGGAAGCAGAGGCGAATTTTAGCTGCGGGCCGCTGGGCTCTCCGGGGCGGTGCGACAGCTCAGGGCGGTCCGACAGCTTCGGCCGCAACGGGGGCGATGTACCGCACGTGCGCCAAGGTGCAAAAATACGTCGCCAAGTTCGAGAAGCACAGGGTTGCCGTCGTGCGATTGGGTGGGGACGAAGCGCGATTTCCACCTCTACCGTAGCTTGGCGAAGTCGAACAACTGATGTGAAGAGACATGTGTTTCTAATCCATTTCTCTCGTGGTTAGGTGCTTAATTACCTGGTCGTGGTTAATAATGTGGTGAAGAAGGTAGTTCCCAAAGTATTTTGGTGTCACTTGTGGAAAAAGGTAGTTGGTGAGCAAGGAGAGTGAACGTAGTTTTTTTGCCACTAGCTAGGGGTGTTTGGGTCGAAAACTGAACGAAGACATGTACACAACAATATAGATGCAAATAGACACATCCACACATTCGAAAACCACATATTTCATTAATTCTTTTTTGAATATACAAAATACATGATCAACGAAAAATGTCTTCTTCTGCCTTCTGCGTCATGCTTAAGGAGAGGTCTGACTTGTAGGAGATTGCGTAGTTCGTCGATTCCCGGGGCCTATTAGGCGTGCCCGATTAATTACATCCGCAAGACGAGCTTGCGGAAAACCTCCGATTAAGCTACGCTTCATGGTCGTCAAATATTCGGTTGCTTGTAGTTAGCCATATGTGATATATGGTGTAGTAATGATGACTGTGGCTTTGTGTCACCGAAGCTTGGTCACGACATCACGGTCGCCACGTCAGAATAAACGGAATGAGATGATAATGAAGGGGATGACTTTCGCCTCGTCGGTGCCCAGTCATGTACGTCGGCCTTCATTAACACGGACGTGTATGAGTTGCTTTCGCCTCGTCGGTGCCCAGCAACATATGTCCAATCCCGTTAATTGGGACGTGTTGATGAAATTGTGACCTCGCCTCGTCGGTATGTGGCCAGAGCTCCGTCTAGCCTCGTCGGCACTAGACGCGTAGTGGACAAATTATATAGTAACGAGTTTGCAACTTGGACGATGCTTGCTCATGAGATCACATAGACAGCCTCCTGGCATCACGACGATGATGATGATGACAACGAGCGGTTGTCTCCCGTCTTGCATGTCTGGCTCTTTGACAGCCTTTCGGCGTCATGATGATGACGATGATGGCAAGCGGATGTTTTCCGTCTTGCATGTCTGGCTCTTCGACAGCCTTTCGGCGTCACGATGATGATAACGACGAGCTCGTGCGTTGCACCAATATTGATAGCAACGACTTTTAAGTATTGGACAGAGCTCGTGCGTTACACCAATATTAATAACAACGACTTTTAAGTATCGGACTGACCGAGCTCATCGAACTCGGAAAGTATCTATCATATGGCATCTCCACAGTCGACTAAACAAAATAGATGCATCTCATGAACAATTGAACTTGTCACTCGATCAAACTGGATGCTTACCTACGAACGAAACAACCGTCGTGGACGACATGACGCTAGATGCAGGGCAGCAGATCGGCGTAGGCGTGTTGATGCAGAAGAGGTGCTGCAGCGTTGGTGTAGAGACGATCCGAAGAGGAGAGGCGAGATGAACAGCAGGGCCTGCTTCTCAGCAATGCGTACGTGTACGTGCAAGACGGAGCGAGCAGCAGTGCGTGGGGTGCTGCGTGCTAGGCTGCTAGCGGGCGTCGCCCCTGGAGGAGGCGTGCGTGGTTGCCAGGGCTGGAGGGTGCGCGCGTTGGCTCTGGAGGCAGAAGGCGTCGGCAGGCAAAAAAAAACTCCCCGATCCTTGCGTCCTGGGTGGATTTATATACGACCAGAAGTCCGCGATCAATTCCTTCCCCAAGCAAGCAGGTACGTATTAGATTAGATCAGATTTGCATTGTGCGTATCAACTCAGGTCATATATATCGGTAGTTAGTTTCTTTTTTTTATTCAACGAGAGAAGGTTGTACACGTATGTGTACAGATTAACGTTCTTTTCTAACATGCATATTTTATTTCAGTTAGGTAATATCTCGACTTATACTCTTGTCGAGAGAAATTTAACCTTCTAAAAATATTTCAAAAGTGGAGCCCATGCGTCAGAGGCCTAGCCACCTATAAACATGTCAAGAATATCATCGGGATATATTCTCATATTCATCTTGTCATATATGATTATTTTTTTATTCAAAATAATCATCAAACAAGGGGCACATGCCCTCATGCTGTGCACTCTCAGATTTGCTCTGAGATTCGTGCACAACAGGAGAGAGATAATTTTTTATTGTCTCTTGGTCCACGCTTTGATTCGATAGTTCTCCCTCCCTCTCTTGCTCCACGCTTTGATTCGATAGTTCGATCTTCGATCTTCTTCTCCCTCCCTCTCTTGCTCCACGCTTTGATTCGATAGTTCGATCTTCTTCTCCCTCCCTCTCTTGCTCCACGATTTGATTCGATAGTTCGATCTTCTTCTCCCTCTCTCTCTCTTTCTCTCTTGCTCCATATTTTGACGACACTAGCTTTTCTCGCAGCACACCATGGTTGCCTTCTATGGCCTAGCGCCATTTTGGGGTTCTGTGGTTGGTGCCGCTGCTGTATTCTTCGTGTTGGTCACGTCAAGGTGGTTTCCAAGTGCTGGAAGTGGGCGAGGAAGCAGCGGCGTATTCTAGCGGCCGGTCGCTGGGCTCTCCGGGGCGGTCAGCCAGGTCAGGGCGGCGCTGAAGCTTCGGAAGCAACGGGGGCGATGTACCGCACCTACGGAAGCAACGGAAGCAGAGGCGGATTTTAGCTGCGGAAAAAGGTATTTTGGTGTCACTTGTGGAAAAAGGTAGTTGGTGAGCAAGGAGATCGAATGCAGTTTTTTTTGCCACTAGGGCACATGCCCTCATGCACAACAGGAGAGATAATTTTTTATTGTGCAAGTGCAGCAGTTTAGAGACTAGCAGCACGAAACTGGAAAGGAAGGGCATCTCGTCTCCCAGACTCTGTCCTCAAGCTGGGCGTACAACAATGATGCTGCTAGTGCTAGCTACAGTACTAGCTAGTCTCCGTGCTTAAGCTAAGCTACAAGTTGAACTTTGACAAGATGCGCGCGTGCAGTGGTGGTTATCGTGAAAATTTAGGCCAGTTTCAATGGGGTGTCATTTGGGTTTCATTCGCATTAAATATGTTGTCACATAGACACTTTTGATGACATGACAGTGTATTTAAGAAGAGAGAAGAAATGAGTGTCATGAGGATGACACTCTCTTGGCACGAATACCAACTCTCTATGAGTCTTGGAATTAATATGCCTATGAAACTATAGAATGAAACTCTCCATTGAGAATGAGTGTTTTATCCGAGTTTCATTTCATTTTGTATGACATGACAGTCTTGGAAATAACGCCGTGAAACTCTCCAACGAGACTGGCCTTAAAAGATGGTCGATCCAGAGACTAGAGGTCGAGGTCGTTATCAAATTTGAGTGTTGTGTTAGGCCAGTCTCAATGAGGTTTTATGGAGGATTTCATGCACATTAAATGGGGTACCACATCAGCACATTTGCACTTTTTGCATGAAACGATGAGGAGAGAGAGAGAGAAAGTTTCATGGTGATGAAACTATATAGTGTTGTTTCCAAAACGTTGGAAACCGTGTGAAATCCCCATTGAGAGTATTTTCTAGTTTTATGGATGCATGCAAAGCAAATGTATGGTGGAAATGAGAGAGAAAAGAAAGAGAGAGACATTGGTAACCGCATGAAATTATGCAATGAAACTATACATTGAGGGAGAAACTCGTTTCATGGTAAGTTTTATACAACTAGATAAGCGTGCGGTGAAACAATGCATTGAGACTGACCGACTCTTGATTTGTTAAGGATATATGTATTATATACTTTCCAGGTTAGTTGTGGTGCGTCATACCTACACTACAGTAGTTGTCTGACCAATCCCAGCAATATGTGGTGTGTTGGGTGGCGACGACGGACGTGTCGGCTGGCCTGTTGAAGACACCAATGCCCACCGGCTTTTGACCGTACCGTGTCTGATGTGGATCACTGGATCAGGTTCCGGTAGCCCAAGCAGGGTCGGTCGCATTGCACGCGTGGCCTCTTTGTCTTTGAACTCCCAGATAAAGTCCGGTACAACTCCACCGACTCTAATTTCTATAACACATTCATATAATTTTTTAAGTTTTCTCTATTCGTAGAGCTAGTAAGAACAAGTAAAATAACACTAAAAAAACTTATATGTTTTCACCTTTTAGATGAGAGGAGAAGAAAAAAAAACTCTTGTAATTGAATCCTCCACACAACAATTTACTTCTCGTATACGAATTAGAAGAGATGTTAACCAGCAACTGTATATGGAAATAATGATTAGTAAATATTGGTACTGTCATTGCACAACAAGCAAATGATCGGGCATTCAGTGGTGTAATGTTAAGAGGTCGTGCGGCATGAAGACATTGATATCAATATAGGGGAAGTTATCATCAGGCAACAACGGTTTTGCCCGACCCTACAAAAGCATGTATATATTATCATTGAAGATTTTGTGTGAAGTCTTGGAGACATCGTACTCGGGCTAAGGTGAGCTGAGGGGGACAAGGTAAGTGTGCAAATGTGTATAGTAAGCCCAGTCAAAGATTCCTATTCTAGACGGGACGGGGTGGGACAGCCCCTCAACCTTCGAATGGTGTTGGTCCTACGAACCGTGAATGGATTTGCCTCTGCCCTCTAAGCACCTCGGAACCGTATGAGTTCACTGGTACATAAACAGTAAAGGTAAAAATGTTAGAAAAGCTGGAGTTCTGCCAAATGGAGACCTACGCGGGGAACTGCTGCCGCATTCAGTATCATCACCCCATCAGGCAGCAGTCGCGCCCCCCCCCCCCCCCCCCCCCCCCCCCCCGCCTCAAAGCCCGGCCCACCCCAGCTGTTTCTTTTGCTGGTTTGGTGTATGCTAATGCTTCCAGGGCGGCATGCAGGCACGGCGGCCGCCCACGCCCACGCACACGGACAAACCGGCGGCCATCCGTCTGCTTGGACCAAGAATTGAAGAAGTACTAGGATGCATAATCGACATAATCGAAGTGATCGAGACCAAAATTTTTGGTTACTAGTTCGATCCCGAGTTCTTACTAACCGAACTTTTTACGATTAATTCGGTTATATGTCTCGAGTAACCGAATATTCAATTTTGTTGACGTAATACGTAGATGTAGTTTAGACTATTATGTGTGATATAATGTTTATTTTAGTGATCATCACTCTTATTGCTTTGTTTAATCTATACGTGGTATTGCTATTTTGCTTTGAAATAGAAAAAAAATATTGCTAAAATTACGAGAAATTATATTATTTATTTAGTCGCTAATTTTTCTAGTCTAGTTAGTTCGGTCATGATCGAGACCGAACCGAACTAACCTAGACCGAATTTGCTTGGTCTTGAGTTTTTAAACTAACCCCTAGATGACCAATCAAACTTTTAAAAAGATCGAAAAACCAAACCGATCGATTCAGTCAGACCAGACCGAAACGGCCAGAAGGATGCTTACGCTGCTTAGCAGCGAAGGAAGCAGACCGGGCGTGTGGCGGTGTGGGGTCCACCTCTATATATGTCTACTACGCCACGCGGCCGTCACAGCTCACAGCCCATACCATAGCCGCCCACCGTGTTTGCTGTCGCGGGACGTCGTATGGTACGCGGCAAAGCATCGACCGTCCACTATAGCTGTCTGTCTGTCACCATGCTACTACTATACGGAGTAGCTGTCTGTCACCATCCCATTCCCATCTTCTCCCCTCCGGCCGATCCCTTCCGTGTTCCGTCCGTCTATAAAATGAACAAGTACCGCAGGGCAATCGGAAGGAAAAGAGGTTGGGAATCCGATCCATCCAAGCCCCAAAGCCAGAGAAAACAGAAGAAGAAGAAAAAAAAGGCACTGCGTACTGCATCCATCGATCGAGATCGACATCACCGTACCGCCGAGCAGCAGATCAACCATGTCGGAAGGGACGGCCAACTGCGTGGACATCCTCATCGCCATCATCCTCCCCCCGCTGGGTGTGTTCCTCAAGTTCGGGTGCGGGCATGAGTTCTGGATCTGCCTCCTCCTCACCTTCCTCGGCTACCTCCCCGGCATCATCTACGCCATCTACGCCATCACCAAGTAGCTAGCTAGATAGCTAGTACTGCTGCTGTTCCTGTTCCTTTGCTTGCTCGCTCGCCGATATCTATGTACTAGTACTATGGTCTATGGATGCCGATTAGCTAGGTAGCACCTGTTGCTCTGCTTATACAATAGTATGTGATTCTATCTATGCCGACTATTGTGTGCGATCATCGATGAATCTAAAACAAACATATCAGCGCTGCTAAGCTACGACCAGTTTATTTAAGTCGATTTGATTCTGCTGATCGATTCATGCACGATTGTAAATTCAGCAAGGCCAAACGCCCTGCTAGATGCTGCATTCAAAGACTACGTACGTTCGATAGCGCCGGCCGGGGGCGTACGTCGTCGTCGCACCACACCACTACCAGTGCCTTAAATTCACCGGCATGGACATGTGAGACTTTTAATTCAGAGAAAGTGGCTCGCGGCCGCCCGCCGCCCTAGCTTGGCCTGGCAGGCCGGTCAACATGACAGCACTCGATCCCATTTCTTCCCATGCATGTACATACACAACTTGCAATTTCCATAATGGGGTGTTCACAATGGGGTATGCATACACCCTTTATCCAACGGCTCAGTTTCTTGTGTGATTCGTGCAGATGAAATAAAATATTAAAACACTAGACATGATTTTTGAAACACTCTAGCACAAATTTTGAAGTAAAATGAACGGTGCTAGATAAGAGGAGCACGCACACTTAATTGTGGTTTGCATTTACTGGTACAACAGTGCATACGGCAGTATATGCACGAAGCAACACCGCGGCCTTGTTCGCTTTATTGACATAAAACAGCCAAAAAAATAATATCAACCAATTTATAAACCCCAGAAAAAACAATCAACTAAACAGTCATGCCGTGGTTGTAGTACAATTTTCAGTTTCCAGCCGGTCCTCTTCTCTCGCTCTGTCCTGTTCTCCTTGAGCACCGGACTGCTGCTGCTGCTGCTACACACTACAGCCCACTACACGTTTGACGCCTCAGCACTCGCCGGGTTGTCCAGCTCCGGACGGGCCGGGCCAAGCCCTGGCCAGGCGGTACACTATTTTTTTAAATACACAGTACAACGTAGACACTCAACGCGCACGCACACTCGCCCCTACGAACACACGCACGCAAACCCTACCTCTATGAGCACCTTCGAAGGACTGAGCCGACAAATCGCCACAGACGTCTCGCTGTCGACGGGAACGTCGCCTACCACTTAATGCGTAGCGCCGAAAAATCCTGAAATAAATACAGAATAAAGTGTCGCACCCATGATTTGAACTCTGGGTGGGAGCCCCCCAACCAATAGCCTTTGTCATTGCGCCGTGAACCTCTTGACTTGCTCACTACACTATAAAACCACCTTTTACCACTTCCTCAACTTTTTAAAAACAGTATGTTTGGCCAACTCAATTGGTTTCGATGGTGGTTTTGTTGATGTGCTGCCACATCAGACAGTCACATCAGACTAAGTTTGAAAGCACAGAGGTGAATCAGATTATGCCTATAATTATTTAGAAAAGAAAAATTTGATACATCAGCAAAACTACTATCAAAACCATCCGACGTGAAAAGACATAAGGTTTTCAAAATTGAGGGCGGTTAAAAAACTGGCATATCAACAAAACCACTGTTAAAACCATCCAAGGTGGAAAACAAATGGGTTTTAATTATTGACGAGGTTATAAAAACCTATTTTTGTACATTAAGGAGGAAGACTGAACGACCACAATAGTTAAAGGAGCTAATTAATTTGGACTTTTGGACTTTTTCCTACCCTTTTCATGTGTTTCACTGCTGGAGGATCCATAAATATGTTCATCTTGGGCCTCATGACCACAGGGCCTAAATTCCTAACCATTATCTCCTGCTCCAACTTTTAGCTTGCGCTTGATATTGCCTGCTTTTATGGTGTTTGAGACTGCTCCGCTCCCGTTTTTTTAGCTCCGCTCCAGCTCTACGTTGCCAAACACCTTCGGCTCCAAGAACTCCGCTCCAAAGAAAAGGTGGAGCTGAGGGCCAACTCCACGTTTTTTCTAGAGCACCTCAAGAAGCCGGTACTCCAGTTTTTAGATTTTTGTACTTTTACGTGGAGTTGAGTAGTAATTAAACAACTTGCCATCCATATGGTTGTGCGTGGCAGATGTACTGCAGTTAGAACTAGGCCGGGGTCCTGTTGAATGTTGGTGAGTCACTTGCCCTACTTTGCGTGTGAGTCCAATGCATGTTGACGTAAAAAAAATTCCCTAGCGGTTGTGGAGCCAAAGCACTGATTATTTATCGGTGGAAAATTATTTATCCAGATTATAACCTATGTTTAATTTTGTATCTTGCATCTTGTAATTTATGAGACAATTATTTGTATTCGAATTATGACCTTTGTTTAATTTTCTATTAGTTGTTTTTTTCCTCGTAAAACATTAAGTGTAATTTCAATCAAGGGCATAATAGACCATTTGTATGTAAACAACTCATTTCTAGAGCGGGAGCTAGGCTGTATGCCAAACAGTACCACATGCTCCACAAATTCTACGGTGGAGCGACTTCATTATGGAGTTGGTAGAACGGAGCTGCAAAAACGGGAGTGGAGTAGTCCCAAACACGCCAGATATGATAACCCAATTGCTATTGTATTGTAAAAGTTCATGGCTTTACAGCATGTAGGGATTAAGCTCTGTTTTTTTTTGAGCAAAAGGGATCAAGTTCTGTTAAGAGGACTTGAGAGATGACTGTACGTTGAGATTGACGTGTACTCCCTCAAATCCTAGCCCAAACACACATGTGGATGCGGCGATGGGCCGAAACTCGAGCCTTATAAATTCTAAGGCCACATGTGCATTGAACTGGAATTGATCTCGGCTGACCCAAACTTACATAAATTTCATGCCGTGAAACCAGGAAGCTCTCTCTCTCTCTCAAAAAAAAAAAGAAAAAAAAGAAAGAAAACTGGAAGTGGAAGTCATTTGTTGGCAACATGTCTAGTTATCCATGGTCTACTACTCTAGACTCTAGTTCGTTGTGAATTATGATGTCCACACTTGACCTTGTCGTTGTTTTTTTTTATCAGCCAGCTCTATCTGCGTGTACTGCATCGATCTGCCCTACTTTTCAGTCATTTTTTTTGAAGCGAGGAAAAACCCCATTTCCATTGCAAGCAACGGAAATACAACATTAAGAGTTTCAACCTACTTTTCAGTCATACAACAATATTTTTTCTTCACAACAAGTCACCTACATCTACAGTCAATCCTGGCAAACAGCAGTACTACACTCTTGCAATTGCAACTAGTTTAGCTAGGATGCATATATTCCGCCTGATTTGTAAGTGTAACGTGTAAGCAACCCCCATCATGATGCATGTTCACATCATTATTCTACGTACGTGTACGTTCAATTCCCAAAGAAAAATTCAGAAAGTACCACTCGAATCGAAATGAAAAAGATAAGCAGCAACAGCAGCAGGAGGATCGGAGGAAGACTCGACGATCGTCGGTCGATCCATCCATCGACTACTCAAGAAGATGAGCTGTAAGGCTTCTGCTGCGCGCAGTCCAAGTTGGGTCCGACGTCGACGCCGAGCAGCCTGCAATACTCCTTGAAGAACCCAATCCGGTCGTTGACCTGCGGGACATCATCGGGTTTCCCGCACTCAATACCGCCATTGATGATGTTAGTGGTGAGCCCAAACCCGGCCGTCCGGTTCGCCGCCATATCAGCGGCGGTGGGCCGTAACCGTCCGACCATGACGTCGTGGCACGACGGCTTGGGCGATCTGGTCGTCATCCAGAACCACAGCGCCGTCTTGAACGCGGTCTCGGAGCAGTTGGACACCACCTCCGGGTTTCGCAGGCCGTCGAAGCCCAGCGCCTTCCCCGCCGGCCCGTAGTTGTAGTTCCACGACAGCTGTATAGGTCCACGGCCATGGTACGACTTGCCGGCGACGCACGGCCACTTGTTCGTGCTGTTCGCGTCGCAGTAGATGCTGGTCGGGCTGATCTCCTCCTTGAAGCACAGTCCCCACGCGTACGGCCCGTCGGGCGCCGTCGCCCACCCGCCGGTGGTCTCGTGCGAGATCTGCGCCAGGAACGCCGCCACCTCGCGCTTCCGTGTTGCGGCGTTGCCCTCGCCGCCGAACTTCGGGAACCAAGCGGCGGCAAGGAGGAACGAGGTGTAGTTGTAGAAGCCGCGCGCTGGGCACGCGGCGTCGTCCTTGTGTTTGAACATGTTGCCGTACACTTGCTTCGTCACGATCGACGCCACGTGGCTCTTGCAGTCGTCGGCGTCGCCATGGTAGCCGTCGTAGCCCGCCTTCGCCACGCCGGCGTTGTTGGAGATGATCGAGATTGACAAGCAGGCGGCGGCGGCCAGCAGGATGGGACGGAGGAACAGCAGTCGTGCCATTGCTAGCTAGTTAGGTATGCATGCAAGCCGTGGATCGAGTCTGTCTGAGCACTGCCGGCTGCATATATATACTGTACATATGCTAGTCCATAACACATACACATGGCTGCCATGTGCATGGAAGCATCCTGAGCTGAGAGACGTGGGAAATGGCGGAATTGATTGAGGTGGCGGCGATATGGCTCATCTCTCCAGGCTCACAGTTGACTTGATCCTCTTAATTTAGTTCCAACCAAAATCCAAAATCTAAAATCTTAACTATGGGGGTGTTTAGTTTTCCATGGAATCCAAAATATTTTAGGTTTTTCCTCTTCATTTTGTAAAATGAAACTAAACACCACCCAAAATATTTGGTAAAAAGTGGTTCATTCCCTATTTTGGATTTTGCACTTAAGAGCCCAAAATAAGGGAATCTTTGCATTGGATTTTGGACTCAACCCCAAAATAAGGTAAATAGTTGGGATTTTGGATTTTGGATTTTGGATTTTGGTTGGAACTAAACAGGGCCATAATTTTGGATTCCAAAATCCAAAATGCAAAATATTTTGGTAAGGTGTTTAGTTCCCACCAAAATTTGCCTTCCGATGATGGGGATTGTGAAGATGATACACAAACCAATGCAAAAATTTCCTTATTTTGGCCTCTTGAGTCCAAAATGCAAAATGAGGAATTGACCACTTTTTACCAAATATTTTAGGTAATGTTTAGTTCCATTTTGTAAAATAAAGAGGAAAAACCTAAAATATTTTGGATTATATGAGAAACTAAACACCCCTCACCTGTGTTACTATGCTTTAGTACACATCATGAGAGCCGCGCGCTGGGTCGGATGGGCCGGCCGGGATCAGCAAGATGTCAACTTTTAGATGATCTATAGTTTTTTTTTTGATGAGACATGGAGTGCTCTCATCCTTGTAATTTGGGCAAGGTCAATGGCCGCCCTGCGCATGTGCTAGCTGCGTCGACAAGGGCTCGTGGGCTGCTAGCAGCGCCGTCCTCGACTGTCTGAATCGTCTACCGGGGCCGGCGGTATTGACAGTAGTTAAAACCTACTTTCTTCATTGCAAATTATGAGACGTTTTGGCCTTTTTAACACCAAATTTGACTACTCATCTTATTAAAAAATTTATATAAAATATAACTTATTTTATCGTGACATGCTTTATTAATAAAAGTTCTTCAAAGATAACTTAAATTTGGTTATTTTTACGCAATTTTTTTTTGTATAATACGAGTGGTAAAACTTGAGATCGGACGGAGGAAGTACACAAATAATTTGACATTTTTATTACAATGTTAACATTCTATGATATTAGTACAGTGTCTATGTTTCTATTATATTTTTATGATTATTATATGATACTACCTGAAATTCTTCTTTCCAATTTAGAATCTATGATTTTTTTTTGAACATTAGAATCTATGATTTTTAACAATCTTATGAAAGTGAATAATCTCACAAGTTGATGCTTTGGAAAGGAGGGAGAGGAGAGAGGATATGGCATGGCGTGGCTCGATGGCCTTGAAAGACCGAGGGGGCGGCCCAACGCCGACGAGGTGGCAAGGCCAGAGGCCAGCGCTAGCGAGAGATTAGCCCATGCGCTTGGATGGGCCTGCACCTAATTGGCAAAATTTCATCACGAGCCATTTTATTTTATTTATTTGTATTATTCTCCTATGGCCTAGTTAATTTAGGCGTTGTATTGTTTTTAGTGGTGGTGGGATGTAAATTTTGGGATGGGTTCAATAGTAAGTAGTATTTCGGATGACTATGCATGCGTACAGTGGGCGTCTACGTTACAATGTGTAATTAAAAAAAATAGTACATTGTATTTTTTTTTTAAAAAGCTTATTCAATATTAGGCAAGTTTCACTCATGACTAGGTTGGATAAAGTCAAAGTAAGCTGTAATTTAAAAAGATGAAGTGTATTCTTTCAATGTGTTTTAAATGAAGTTATTTTAGAATATGTAATATATTTTTATTGCCTTTTGTTTTCCAAAGAAACTTTCTTTTATTACATTGTTTTCTTAATAAATGTGATTTCAATGATGTAGGGGGTGAGGATTGGGAGTTATTCGGTTTATGTGTTTGTTCCGTTACAATCTATTGATAAAAAAGACATGTTTGCATAAAATCCCCCCAATAAAAAAGTTTTTGGTTCCACGTAGCCTATTGCAATTTTTGCGTGTTTCATGTAACTCTGAAATTTAGGCATTTAAAGAATTCACTATAAATACTTTTTGTTGAACCTGAGTGTCGGGTACAAAGGTAAGGGGTACCCTAACCTGTGATAATCTAATGCCTAAACATCCAGGCGGAATCCGACAGTCGACCAAGCAATGGAGGAAGGCCCGTCAGGCGAAGGCCTACCCCACCGGAAGAAAGGGCAGGCCATGGGCCAGCCCATTACCAGAGGGATGGTAGGTGGAGTGACCTTCGACCTCGATCCCCTGAATGACGGAGAAGGGATCGAACGAACGACCCTCTACCGCGACCCCTCGACCGACTAAAAGGGGGATCGAACGAGCGCCCCCCAACCTCGACCCCTCAGATGATGGAGAGAGGTTGATCGAATCCCCCTCGACTCCAACCCCCCGAAGTGATGGACAGGGGGTCGAACGAACGACCCCCGAACAGGAGGCTCGATTAGATCACCTACTCCCGGTATGGGATAAAGGGAATCCTATGCTGGGGTCAGTCCCCGCCTAACGCCATGGGCGTTCACTACCTCGGTCAAATCCGTCAAGTCATCACCCATACCCGGATTACCCGTCGGCCGTACAACTACTATAGCCACGCCTCGAGTACGGAGCACCCCCTTGAATTTTGGGCGAGGCAGCCCTCGACCGCGTTCTCAGGAATGTGTCAGGGTCACGCAGGCCCCGATACCCCTCGACCCGGGGGCTCGACCCTCATCCCCAACTGCTACGACATGGGCCCGTCCGATCCATCCCGCTTCAACTGTGGAGTTCGCAGGTTCCACGCCATGCCGTACGGCGACGACCGGTCCGCCATCACCATGCCTCGGAACACCAGAAGTGCAGGAGGAGCATGCCGCTACAGCGATCGATGTCTCGTCACAGACATGGCGCACGGACACGCCTCCCATACCGATACATACTAGGTCCCTGTACTCCTAAGCCTCCCCTTGGCCTATAAAAGGGGACGCTGGGATAGTAGAAAGAGGCGGGAGAGGCTGGAGGGACGAGGGCACGGCGAGGGGACAAGAACACGAGGACAAAGAGGTCAATCATCGACCCCACTCACATTCCTATACGAACTCTCACCAGAACCAAACACAACATCAACCACTCACTTGCCTGATCAACATCTCAAGCAATCAACCAATTTACCTAGAGTAGCCCTGCTAGCTCTAGGCCTCGGCTCGCTCTGAGCACCCCCGTGTAAACCAGCTTGTACTGCCCCCCTGTACGAGCACTTCGGTGCAAGATAATACAGTACCCCCTCCTCTTACTGGACGTAGGGCCTTCTTTGCCCGAACTAGGATAAACTCTGTGTTCTTCTTGCATCACATCTGGGAGAGGGAGCACGCAATATACAAATTTACTAGTTGGTGATCGACCCCCTGGATCGAAACACCGACACTGATAAAGTAAGTTATGCATGATAATTTAACCATATCCAACGATAGTATTTTCTATGTTTTATGAGTTGAATATAAATGCATGCATCGATACCCAACAATAAAAGAAGTTAGTTAGGCTTTGTACACATCAATGCAACAATGCACCTGCATATTTGTTTGGTGTTCGCAAATGCTTTTCGCTTCCATTCGTGGCACATGATATGTGGACAACAAATCATATGAATGTGATAAATGTGATCATATAAATTCAACTAATCTATGATTGTGAGCATATATAGTATAAGGCAGCCCCTGGGTATTTCAGTAAGAAGAACACCTTCTCAGACAGGTTGAGATTTGAGAAAGGTTAATAAATTCAACTAATCTATGAATGTGAGCATATATAGTATAATAATAAAAAATTAAAAGAAAACTAACTCTTGAAAGATAATTAAGCATAGTTATGAGATTAGGTTGCTGTAGTAAAAGCCTACCACTAGATTCGAGTTCAAGACTTGGCAGTGTGTCCATCATTTAGAAAAACTTGTGAGGTGCATTCAATGGACAAATGGAAAGGTTATGTTGTACCTTCAGTTTTGTTAGATGTTTGCAAGGACACACCTGTGCGCGCACACACGTATGTGCACGTCTCACTTTCACTTATAAGAAAGAAAACAAACACACCAGAGCTCCTTATTCTAAAAAAATCACACATGGTAGCTATTAGCAAAGAAATATGCACTAAGTGTTAAGCGTAATACATTCACTTGTTTGACAAAATGAACAAGTACTATACAATTACAAATCGTTAGAGAGTAAACAAGTGGGATGGGAAAAGGAAGAAGAGTACACATCTGCATGTAACAATTAGAACACTCTTGCTTCAATTGTGCAAAACACACTTGATCTCAAAAATGAATCTTGACAATCTAACAAAGAATTGGCAATCCACATATATAAGGATATATACTTTGTATTCAACATGATTTAGAAAAGCATAAGCATGAGAAATATGACATCTAGATTAAACTTGAATAGGTAAAGATTTTCAATCAACATGGTAAAAGTATCTTTTAAAGCAAAACTTATTATAGAAATTTTATTGTCTAGACTTGCACAAATAGATTTTCCTGATCATTATTGCGCAAGGAAAAACAAGAAAAATATGCTAAATTAGCTCAGTATTCTATATGGACACACAATAAACCCATGTAAAAATAAAAAAAATAAAGTAACACATGAAAGGATACAATAGTTTTAACCGACATGGAATGTCATTTGTGTGAAGCTATTATCGAAGCCACTATGTGAATTGTATAGGTATAAACCCTATACATTTGGCTGACTACAGGAGAAGAAATGGGATGCATAGCTAGATCATTCCAATGTCATTATCTTTATACGCTTGGCCATATTAAAAGTAGGCTATGGACCCACAATTTCATAAATATTAAATAGATTTTTAAGTTTGCAAAATTACAAATACTCTTGTGACATAGTCACAAGAAATGATAACTCCTGGTGACCATTTCAAAAAGTTACAACCACTTTGAATTTGGTCCCCTAGTGACAAGGAATCATAATATTAGGAAAATAATCAAATATTGTAGGGACTACCTATCATATAAATAGAAAATAGTTTGTGCCTATACAAATGACAAAGGTTTCTGTTGACACAAAAAGTGTCGGATCTGCGAACACCTCGGGCTTATACCCGGACTCGATATCCAAAGGTGTACCAGTCGATTTGACCAGTTAATCGACAAGGACGATAACTAGAACAAGATTGAACGAGACGACAGCGATACACCCGGACGTCAAGGCTCAACTTGATCAAAACGCGGAACTCGCGAGGTAGACGGAGGTCTTGTAGATGCAGCCCGTCGAGATCGTAAGAACTCATGAATAAACTAGAACTAATACGATAAAAGTAGATGCTGGAAAAGTAGATAAAAGTAATAGATTTGTATTTAATTTGATATATTCCCTCTTTCTATATCGCCCCTGAGTACATATTTATACTCCGGTTAAAAGGAGTTATACATGGACACGACTCATACCTAAACAAAACTCCTACTTTTAAGGAAATAAAACGACTCGTGCAAGAGTCGGACTCAAACTAAAACAATAATACTAGCATAAAATCACTAGTTTCCTTATCCGTTTTCCTTGCAACAAAACTTTCCATCGGCAGACTCTTTCAATTCGCAATCTCTTTCTATTGCCATCGGCAACTTCTTGCTGACGTCAGCCACACCAACCTGTATCCATCGGCAATATTCCTGATCGGTAATGTTCTTCTGTTTCCATCAGCAATACCCTTCTGATCAGCCATTACCTTCTTTTGTTTCCTCAATCCCCTGTTCTCATCGGCAATCCGATTGGTGGGATTCTGATGCTGATAAGGAAAAACAACCATCTTTCTACCGATCGGTGTAACTACCCTTCTACCGATCAGTGTATCCGGTTCATATTGACACGTACAAAAAACGGTGTCAACAGTTTCTTTTGTTAAAGTTATAATTTCTGAAACAGACACAACAATGTGGTTCCTTGTTATAGTGGCACAATATAGGGATAGTTTTTCAAAACTATTATTCTACTGAGTAGTAGAGAACCCATTGAATAGAATAGAACTAAAGCATCAGCCAAATCAAACCATATGACCGTAAAAAGAGTTTTCTATTTTGTGTAAATGTTGGAAACTCAAAAGGGTGTTGAGAGAGATGAGTTATTTAAATTAATATGAACTCTGTACGCTTTAACAATCTCCACTGTTATGTATAAACTCTTTATGTTGTATTAATTGAATGTGCAAATACATCACTACTAATACAATGAAACTTATTTCTATCTCCGCGCTTATACACATCACATGACTCCTTGGACTTCTAAGCATTATGCACTACTTGCCATATAACATTGCATAATCACAACTATACTTTTTGTGTGCTGTGGATTTCGCTCCTTTGCTACACCCTAATTTTATTCGTACAATAAAAGATGCAATGGAAAAGCAAATTTGTTTATGAAGGTTAAGGGACAGTTTAGATAATGCTATACATATTGTTGTATACATTCAACTAAAACAATAAAATCTTGGTGCATGATATAAATTGCAGAAGAAAAATGTCTCTAGCTCTTGGAAACACGCCTAAGACTTTTTGTTCTTAAGAAATGCATAGTCCTTTAGCAAAATAGAATATGTAATGAGTGTGTTGATCTGTATTACACATGATACACATTACTTCAATTTTAGAAAACAAAATCATTCAATATATACTAAAGTTAGACAATCCAACATCAAAGGATTACATAAGAAAAAAATGCACATCTAGTATTGTTTGGAGGTTGTATTGACATACACTCTTGTTTCAAGTGTGCTATAATAATTTTATCTCAATACAATATAATTAAAGATAATCTAACAGATAATACATGGTATTATTAGGATTGCATAGAAGGGATTAAAATTTGTATCTAGTATTAACATGAACAAATTGTCATAAGAATCAATAGGAATAATATTAGAATAATAGTTGACATTTGAAATTAATTTGAAGGGACAATTTTGAATTTGAACCAACATATATAGTAAAATATGTTTAATTAAAAGTAACAAATGTGATCTTATTAGCACAAGGAAAGAAACAAGTAAAATGCATTAAACTGGCTATTCATTCCCATGATAGTGGTAGAGAAATACAAGTGGCACAAGGAAAGATACAAGTGAATGCATTAAATTAGATATTTATTCCCATGATAGAGGTAGAGAAATACGAGCCATACTTAATTGAGGGTTTTGCTAGTAATTTGATAGAAGGGGGGGGGGGGGGTGTTGCTATTGTGTATTATGAATTGAAGGTAATATCATTCTATGCATTAAAGAAGACTTATGGGTGGCAAGGAATATCTAAAGATAAACTTCTCAAAAAGTGAAGTCTTAGTGATCAATGATGCTCATGATAAATTGTTGATATATGTTAAGATTTTAACTATCAATATGGCGAATTTCCAATTAAGTACTTGGGGGTGTCTGTGAGTCCTAGCAAACTTCACATTACTGGTTGGCTGCCTATCTATGAAATAATAGCCAAGAAATTAGACATTTTTCAAGGTAGTTTTATTATGTTATGAGGATTGCAATGATACCCTATAGTTTAAAAATTTCCTATGTATCAAATGCCATGTTTTTACTAGTTCAAACTACTATTGAGTATTATTGAGAAATTGGACAAACAGAGACACTCCTTTTGGAAAGGAGGGAGTAACAATAAAAAATATACATGGCCCAATCAATAAATATTTGTAAAAGTAAAGGGGGGGGGGTCTTCAACATTGAAAATATTGGGAAAATGAGCATAAACCTCCTTTGTAAATGGTGATAGAAGCTAGAACAAGAAAAATGAATCTAGCATGAATTGATTAAGACAAATTATGTATATGAGAGGCCAAAAACTAGTGTATTAGTCATGTAAAGCACAAAAATATGGTTCTTTGATGTGATTTAACTTATTAATAGCAAGACACACATTTATTGTATGCATAGAAAAATCAAGATTAATAGTGGAAATGATACCATTTTGTAGTTAGATAGTTGTTGTACAGAAATACCTCTTTGTTAGTCGTTGTCCTTTTTTAATTGTGTAATGCCAAGTGTATGATGTGCCTAACTATAAGGCTACACATTGCCTGCTAAACTTCTAGAGATGGACTCCTAGTATTCTAATGGAATACTAGAAGGGTATACATGACAATACCCTTAGAGTCAATATCGATGATCAGATGGATTTTATTTGATAGAAATGGTCTAAGTCTAGGATATTCTTTGTTAAATCCACATATGAGCAAGTATGTTAAACTAATTTGAGCTTGTCCTTTTTATATATCTAAAAAGCAAAATTTTCCCCCAAAATTAAGTTTCTCTTATGCCTCTTGTTAGAAAAAGCATCCATTCTAACTAAGGATACTTTTTTAAAGATACGTTAGCAGGATAGTCCCACCAATTACTTTTGTTCTTGTGATGAAGCCATAACCATTTATTTTGTGAGTGCAAAGGTAACTTCTTAGACTTGACAATGGGCTATGCACATGAATTGCAGTTGATAAATGTATGGATATTTTTCTCATATCAGTTGAGAAATTTGGAAGTGTTGAAGTAGAGCCTATTTTTGACAAAAAAGATCATTAAGAATCCATGTGAAGTAGAGCATGCTCGTTTCTTAACTTTTATGTGTCTTTAGGAGAAGGTGGTCAATGAAGCTAATGTGTACTACTGTGCAGTACCCTACATATGATGATTGCATCGTTACAACACTGCCACATGAAGATCATATCATTGCCATTGATATATGAGGAGCCAAGAGAAGGTATGCACACATATGAAGAAAATTTGATCTATGTAATATCTTCTTGGTTGTTGCTGTTGTTTTTCTAAACTCCCACTATACATGACTTCCATTGTTTATGAAAATAGGGTTTATACTGATGTGACACATGCAACTTAATAAAAGAGATATTATAATTGCACTCAACACTGAATAACATATGTTGTGAAGCTTTCTAAAACCTGAGCATTATGTCCATTATGTATAGATCTAAAACAAGCCACTAACACATTCTGAATAAAGAGAAGCTATGTATGATGCCCTAGCTAGATCATCCTAGAGACATACCACCTTAATCTCCCTAACTAGTTCAAAATGAGTCCATTGTAACACCCTGAAAACATGCATTTTTCGAAATAGAATAAAAATGGTTTAATTGCATTTGATGTGAGCATTACGACATAGGAAAATTAATTAAAAATTTCATAAAATAAAAATGGGCATCATAATAGAAACAGTGTGGTTGCACTCATGCTGATGCATTCGATTTTGTATTGTTTGGAATTTGCAAAGTTCAAATTTGAATTCAAAAGCTTTATTTGGAAATTGTGTTTGAAAATCAAAAATGGAAAAGCAATTCTCCTTTCTCTCTCTCCCTTTACTGCTTTCTGGCCCGAGGCCATTCCCTCCCCAGCCCACTCCCTCACCCTCCTCTCTCTGTTGGGCCGACGCGCGCAGGCCGGCCCAGTTCCACCCCCGCGCCTCAGCTCTTCTCCTCTCTCTCTCTGACAAGTCCGCCCCACTGGTCAGTTTTGTTTTCTTTCGCTGACAAATAGGTCCCACCCGTCAGCGCCATCCCTCTCCTTCCTTTCTTCTCCCTCCCGCACTTTCCTTTTCTCTCGCCGGTCGATTCTTCTCGGCCGAGTGCGAATCGGAGAAGGAGATCCCCCCCCTTCCCATAACCGGCATGGATTCGTGGCGAGCAAGTCGAGCGCCACTACCGCCGCCTCCCCTTTCCTCCCTTCCCCCTCTCTTCTTTCCTTTCTCGGCCGCCGCCCTTTCCTTGCGGCCGGGATTGAATCCGCGGCGGAATCCGCTTATTACCTTCCCTGCGGCGGTCCCGAGCTATAAAAGCTCGTGCCCTGGGTCCTTCCGCCATCACCTTGCGACCGCAGAGCACCCCGAGCCTTTCCTACGCTGCAGAGCCCTCTCCGCCGCCGTGGGTTGAGCAACGCCGCCACCACCGTCGATTTTGTCTCTGCCTAGTTTCCCTGTGCCAACCAGTTGATCCCGAGCCTCACAGTGAGGTAAGTGCCGCCTCGGAGCCCCGCTTTTCCTCCCCGGCCACTCTGTCGCGTCGCACCGCGTTTCCCGTCGGCACAGAGCCGCCGCGCCGCGTGGGCACCCCATCTCCGAGTGTAATCGATTCAACCGACTCCACCGTCGGATTCGCCGTCTTTCCCTCGTTCTGTTCGACCCAGTTGCGTCGAGTTTCGTGCACTGAATCGCCAGATGAGCGTGCGCCGCCACCGTCCGGCCATGGCGCCACCGTGCCTTCGACTCCGGCCGCCGAGCGCCGCCATCCATCCTCTCTGATCTAATCCTGGTCATCCATCGTGGATCGGACGGCCTACAACACCTGATACCGGTTCAGCGGGCAATTTTGCAAAAGAGCCCCCGATCTTTTAAAGTCCGAACCCGCGGTCCAGCTGGCGCATTCCATAGATACGCTTACGGTTTTGAAAAGCGTATTTCCTTTTCTGTTTATTTTATTTTCTAAATTAAAAAGAAAACCTTATTTACAGTTTTGCCACTCTTTTTGAATAGCTTATAATTTGTTCATTTTAAATCCAAATCGCTCCGTTCAAGTTGCGTTAGATCCGTATTTTCTTGCTCTATCCAGTAGTATAGTTTTTAACTATGTTAATAACTTTTAAAAATCAAAGAAAATTATTTCCGTAATGTTTAATCTTGCTCTATTCAAAATCCCGTTTAAATCATATCTTCTCCGTTATAGCTCCGTTTTTCGTGATTCAAGCGTCTTTGTGATCGTAGTGATACGTAGATTTGTTTTCTAAGCTTTTACTTTTGTTTTATTATGTTTGGTGTACTGTTCTAATCTATAGCTTTGTTTGTTTGCATGTTATGTCTCCGCGTGATTGCATGTGATGTGACGGTCGAGTACAGACGGTGAGCAGTACGTGGGAGATCAAGGGTTTTGCTTTGAGCAGGAGCAGCAGCAGGATCTCTTTGAGCAAGGCAAGTATATATGGGATCTTCCTTGATGTCCTATTAATGAAGCTTTTCCAATAAAATCATATGCATGTGTCCAATATTGTCACCATAGGGTTTACCTAGACTTGTTTACCTTTATCCTTGAATTCCTATGGGTTATTGTTGCATCTGGGTAGTTAATGCTAGTGCTTCACTTTTATAAGCATGATCTTTTAATCTTGATTAATGATTATATGAACTGTTGAAGTAAAACTTGACTTTTTAGCAACATGGACTTAGGACCCCTTTCTGTCAGCAAAAGCTGGGACATACAGTACAACCATGAGGGCTATATGGCTCTGGCTTTAGTTCAGTATTAGGGTCACTCTCTCGCATGCAACAGTTCACGAAAGTTGCCATTGACGAGCGGTTGCGGAGCGGCTGGTGTGGGGACCGCTGCGGGTGCGTACCACCGACGGGCTCCTATATACCCCTTGCCCGTGGATCCGTACTGTCTGGGGTATGTCAGCGAACCCCTTTGAAAGACTTCATCGTGTCCCCTGCCTGCTCACCTCGGTAGTGCTAAGGGAGTCATGATCCCGGGGCATTTGGGCAAACACGTCTCATGGGTAAAGTGTACACCTCTGCGCAGAGTTAAAAACTATCATGATAGCCGTGCTCACGGTCACGAGCGGCCTGGAAAACTCACAGAACTCTTTGGTTACTTGTAGTTACCTTTATGAATTATTTTATTATGATATTATGTTACTTGTTCAATTGTTTACTTGATCATGCAATTTAACTTGGGGAAATAAGCATAACTTTGATCTTTCACTTATAAAGCTTTGTTACAAATTAAAAAAAATGCTTACCGCAGTAAACTAGTGTCATACTATTTGAGCCTCATGAACCCCATATATGCTTGTTGAGTACGAAAGTGCTTACGCTTGTTTCTTTCTTTTTAATTCTTGTATAAAAATCCCGGATGGGTACCAGATTATCAGAGTTATGAGGAGTATCCAGAGGACTACTAGGTTTGGGGTCAACCAGTTGACGTCCCTGTGCTATGGAGCTTCGCGAGAGTTATCTTATTTCCGCTGTTTTGTAATAGATATTATTTAAATACTCATTCGCTATGTATTAAACACTTGTGATGATACAATTTTGATAATTTGTCGGCTTATGTGTGTGACTGATCTCTGGGCACACATAAGATTATTGCATCCTGTTTTGTCTTTAAAACTGGGTGTGACAGATTGGTATCGGAGCCGTGTTGACTGTAGGACGCAAACCTAGATAGAATTGGTTCTTAGGAATGCTCTTTTCATGCTTTTATACCTTGCTATTATTTGTAAAACTATTACTCATCTCAAAATTATATTATCTTGAAATCTAACTTAGTTCTCAACTTTGCTTTTCTATAGATGGCTCGTAACAAGAAGACTGCTCGCAAGTCCACTCGTCCCCCGCCGAAGGTCGTGCCAGTGGAACCCCGCGAGGATGAAGAAGAAGAACCCCAAGAAGAGAGCCCTGAGAACAGCCGTTCCAGGACTCCCTCTGACAAGAACAGCCGCTCCAAGACTCCGCCTGGTGGTTCCAAAGCTGGTGAAGAACGCTTGGGATGGACCAAGCACTTCCACTTCAAGGAGGGAGATGATGAGGACTTCTACCATGGCTTGCTGAAGGAGACCTTGGAGAACCACTACTCCGACTGGAAGACCAAAGTGAAGTACATGTGCTACGAGAATAGGCACTTCCAGGACCCTTCCTTCTGGAAGTGTACCCTCTACGTCTGCATCTGGAAGGATGCCACACAGTCGTGGCAAGTGGAGGCCGTCTATGAGCCTAAGGTCAGCCGTGCCAACACGATGGAGTGTATGGAGGATGCAGCTCGCATGGCCCTCTTCGATCTTCGTGCTCATCGTCGTAACCGCATGATGGAGGACAAGTATCGGCACCTTCCCTTCGAGACCCGTGAGGGATGGTCCATGTTCGAGGCAAAGGATGGTTATGACGACACCACCAAGGTGATGATCGACTTTTCCCATGAGCTGGTACAGCAGGTCGAGGTGCTGACTGATGAGCTTGGTGTTCAGCGCAAGCTACTCAAGAGAGCCCGTGCAGAGAATGATGAGCTCAGAGGACGCCTGAAGATGCCCAAGTTCCATCAGAAGCTTCCCCCAGTTTTCCTTCCATAGGATGAGTACCACCATGATGTAATAAAACGCTAGCAGCGAGTTGAGTCGAGTCTTGTCGTGTCTTGTGAACTTGGTTTTATTATATGGTTGTCATTATGATTATGAGTGATTTGGAGTTTTGTAATGAGTGCTGGAACATTGTGGGCATGTCCACAAGTTCCTTAGTTATAGACATATAAGTTTGATATAAATAAAAATGCTAGCGGGTGGGTTATCCTGTTTTCTATCTTGCTGTTTTTCTGGAGCAGTCAGTAATCTTTAGGTTGTATCTCAAAGATGGTTTATCCGATGATCATGAAATTTTTATGGCAACAACTAGACTTCCGTACCATTCCTATACATCTTGAATTACGTCCATATCTGTTCTGGTTTGGGAGTTATGACAGTTACAAGTTGAGGTTTCTGCGCAGTCTGGAACTCAGAAACAGTTTTGATAACTTGCTGTTTTCACCTAATTTCGAATCAGAATCTGAAAAAGTAAGAATTATGAAAGTTGTAGGCAATTTCATAAGCTTTCCAACCATATGAGTTTCACATTTGTTTGAATTTTGGAACGTGAGACATGTCTGTTTTACAGCGCCACTTGTAAGGTTCAAATTTCAGAAAAGTTATGCTCTTTCGTGCGTTCCAATGGACAATTAATCTAAAAGGATTATACTATATGTTTTGGATGACAGATGGCCGCACGAGGTGGTAGAGGAAGAGGCCGTGGTAGGGGTGCACCATCAGCACCACCAGTACCACCACCGCCACCACCACCGGTACCACCGACCATGGAGCAGTTCATGCTAGTGCAGACACAGCTGATGCAGACCATGATGCAACACCTTCAGAACCAACCTGTACCACCACCACCTCCACCACCACCTGTTCAGCCACGGGACAAGCGTGGAGAATTTATGAAGGGCCGTCCTCCAGTGTTCACTCATGCTTCAGAACCGCTGGAGGCGGACGACTGGCTAAGGGCTGTAGAGAAGCAGCTCAACATCGCCCAATGCAATGAGCGTGAGAAGGTGCTCTACGCATCTGGCCAACTGCAGGGTGCCGCTCAGGATTGGTGGGACTCATACATGTATGGACGTCCCAACAACGCACCAGAGGTGTCATGGCAGGAGTTCACCGACAGCTTCAGGTCTTATCATATTCCTGAAGGCATTGTGGAGCTCAAGCAGGAGGAATTCCGAGCTCTGAGGCAAGGATCCATGACAGTGGCGGAATACCGAGACAAGTTTGCTCAGTTGTCTCGATATGCTCCGCATGAGGTTGCCAACGACGCTGACAAGCAGCGCCGCTTTCTGAAGGGTCTCTATGACGGTTTGCAGTTGCAACTCATGTCCAATCTCTACTCCAATTTTCAGGCACTCGTGAATCGCGCTATTGTTATTGATAACAAGCGCAAAGAGATGGAAGCCAAGAAGAGAAGGCTTCAGGGACCAGCTTCAGGAAGCAATACCCGTCAGCGTACCAACCCCTCGCAGAACTTCCCACAAAGGTACCATGGTCCGAGCAATCAGTGGAACCGTGGTCAGAACCAGCAGCACGGTCAGTTTCCGCAACGTAATCAGTTCCCTCAGCATGCTCAGAACCAGCAACAGATTGTGCCACAGGCGCCACGACAGGGGAACACCAGTGCCACCCCAATGAAGAACAGTGCTCCCAACACTCCCAACAGGTGTTTCCGTTGCAACAAGGAGGGACACCTGTCTTACAACTGTCCCGACAAGCAGAACCAGCAGACGCCTCAGAACCAGAGCAACCAGCAGAGGCCAAGGCACCAGCCACCACCCAACACTGGAAGGGTGAACCACGTGTCGGCAGATACGGCACAGGAGACTCCTGAGGTCATGATGGGTACGTTCAGCATCAACTCTATCCCCGCTACTGTACTTTTTGATTCTGGAGCTTCGCATTCTTTCATTTCTGCTGCTTTTGTTAGAATGCATGATCTTGTGTTGCGCTTCATGAAAACCCCCATAACCGTAAGTTCACCGGGAGGGTTTTTGTCTGCGAATCAGTATAGTCCTTCGCTTAGCGTGCTTCTAAGGGGGGTAGCCTTTGAGGTTGAACCTATCCTGCTAAAGACAGCTGGTATTGATCTCATTTTGGGAATGGACTGGATGATGAAGTACAAGGCAGATATTAAGTGCCACCAGAAGGTAGTTGAGTTGACTTCACCAAAAGGGGATCAGATCAGTGTGGAAGTTGTTTTGAAAGCTCCGCCAACAGCTACTGTGAATCAGCTGAATGATGATGGTCGTGAATATGAATCAGTTGTTGATGAGTTCCCAGATGTTTTCCCCGATGACTTGCCAGGTATGCCACCCGACCGTGACATTGAATTTCTTATTGAGCTTTTGCCTGGTACTGCACCTATTGCTAAGCGTCCATATAGGATGGGGGTTAATGAGTTAGAAGAACTTAAGAAACAGTTGCAGGAGTTACAAGAAAAGGGTTTCATACGTCCTAGCTCTTCACCTTGGGGAGCTCCGGTGATCTTTGTTGACAAGAAAGATGGTACACAGCGGATGTGTGTGGACTACCGCTCGCTTAATGAGGTGACTATCAAGAATAAGTACCCTCTACCAAGGATTGATGACTTGTTTGATCAGTTAAAAGGAGCTTGTGTGTTCACTAAGATCGATCTTCGATCGGGCTATCATCAGTTGAAGATCCGTGCCTCTGACATCCCAAAGACTGCATTTACTACCAGATACGGTTTATATGAGTACACTGTGATGTCGTTTGGATTAACCAATGCACCTGCTTACTTTATGTACTTAATGAATAAGGTGTTCATGGAGTTTCTGGACAAGTTTGTGGTAGTGTTCATCGATGATATTTTGGTCTACTCCAAGAATGAGGAAGAACATGCAGAACATCTCAGGTTGGTCTTGCAGAAGCTCAGAGAACATCAGTTATATGCTAAAAGGAGCAAGTGTGAGTTTTGGTTGAAGGAAGTGTCTTTCCTAGGACATGTGATATCCAATGGTGGAATAGCAGTGGATCCGAGTAAGGTGGCAGACGTGTTGAATTGGAATCCACCTACCAGTGTGACTGAGATCCGTAGTTTCCTTGGATTGGCAGGTTACTACAGGAGGTTCATTGAAGGTTTCTCCAAGCTGGCTAAACCAATGACGGCTTTGTTAGAAAAGAATGCTAAGTTTGTATGGTCTGAGAAGTGTCAAGCTAACTTTGAAGAGTTGAAGAAGCGGTTAACCACAGCGCCAGTGTTGATTCTGCCAGACCTGAACAAGAGCTTCTCCATATATTGTGATGCATCTCGCTTGGGTCTTGGTTGTGTGTTGATGCAAGAAGGCAGAGTTGTTGCTTATGTATCGAGGCAGTTAAGGAAGCACGAGTTGAATTATCCTACACATGACTTGGAGTTAGCAGCTGTGGTACATGCACTGAAGATCTGGAGACACTACTTGATTGGTCACAAGAGTGATATTTACACGGATCACAAAAGTTTGAAGTACATTTTCACCCAGTCAGACCTGAACTTGAGACAACGCCGTTGGTTGGAGTTGATCAAGCACTATGACTTGGAGGTCCATTATCACCCTGGAAAGGCGAATGTTGTGGCAGATGCTCTCAGCAGGAAAAGTTATGCCAATGAAGTACACCCGGATATACAGTCTAAAGAGTTGTGGGCTCAGTTAGCGCATCTCAACTTGGGTTTTGTTGTTAATGCTGTGGAGTTAATTTTGGAACCTACCCTGGAACAGGAGATACGCAAGGGTCAGTTGGAAGATGAGAAACTGAAAGAGATTGCTGAGAATATCGTGATTGGTAAGGCACCAGGTTTCAGTCTGGATGACAATGGGACTCTTTGGTTCGGAAAAAGGTTATGTGTACCTACAGTAAAGGAGATCCGTGAGACAATCCTGCGAGAGGCTCATGACTCAGCTTACTCTATACACCCTGGAAGTACCAAGATGTACCTAGATTTGAAGGAGAAATATTGGTGGTATGGTCTAAAACGAGATGTTGCCGAGTATGTGGCAGTGTGTGATACATGCCAGAGAGTGAAGGCAGAACACCAGCGACCGGCAGGATTGTTACAACCGATGAAAATTCCAGAGTGGAAATGGGAAGAAGTTGGTATGGACTTTATAGTGGGTTTACCTCGCACCCAAAGTGGTTATGACTCGATATGGGTAATTGTGGACCGGTTGACAAAAGTTGCTCACTTCTTGCCAGTCAGGACCACCTATACCGGAGCCAAGTTGGCAGAGTTGTACATGGAAAAGATAGTGTGTATGCATGGCGTTCCTAAAAAGATTGTGTCAGATAGAGGTACTCAGTTCACGTCACACTTCTGGCAGATGATTCATAAATCCCTTGGCACCAAGTTGAACTTCAGTACAGCCTATCACCCGCAGACGGATGGTCAGACAGAAAGAACTAACCAGATATTGGAAGATATGTTAAGAGCTTGTGCGCTGCAGAATGGTACTAGTTGGGATAAAAGTTTGCCGTATGCTGAGTTCTCATATAACAACAGTTACCAGAACAGTTTAAAGATGGCACCGTTTGAGGCTTTATATGGAAGAAAGTGCAGAACTCCTTTGTTCTGGAGTCAGACGGGAGAAAGTCAGGTGTTTGGACCGGACGTGTTGAAAAGTGCAGAGGAACAGGTACGGACGATCAGAGAAAAATTGAAAGTTGCACAGTCTCGACAAAAGAGTTATGCTGACACCCGCAGAAGAGATTTGGTTTTCAAAGTAGGTGACTATGTCTATTTAAAGGTGTCACCTATGAGAAGCGTAAAGAGGTTCAATATGAAGGGTAAGTTAGCACCCAGATATGTCGGTCCTTTCAAGATAGTGGAACGACGTGGTGAAGTGGCTTATCAGTTGGAATTGCCGGAAAGTCTAGCAGGGGTACATGATGTCTTTCATGTGTCACAGTTGAAAAAGTGTTTGCGTGTGCCAGAAGAGCAGATACCGTTGGAAGAGTTGGCAGTTAATGAGGATCTCACTTATGAGGAATACCCAATAAAGATCTTGGAAACAGCAGAAAGAGTCACTCGGAGCCGAGTCATTCGTATGTGCAAAGTTCAGTGGAATCGGTATTCAGTGGATGAGGCAACTTGGGAAAGAGAAGAGGATCTGAAACGGATATACCCGCAGTTGTTTGAGTGAGTACCAGTTGAATCTCGGGACGAGATTCCCTTAAGGGGGGTAGATTTGTAACACCCTGAAAACATGCATTTTTCGAAATAGAATAAAAATGGTTTAATTGCATTTGATGTGAGCATTACGACATAGGAAAATTAATTAAAAATTTCATAAAATAAAAATGGGCATCATAATAGAAACAGTGTGGTTGCACTCATGCTGATGCATTCGATTTTGTATTGTTTGGAATTTGCAAAGTTCAAATTTGAATTCAAAAGCTTTATTTGGAAATTGTGTTTGAAAATCAAAAATGGAAAAGCAATTCTCCTTTCTCTCTCTCCCTTTACTGCTTTCTGGCCCGAGGCCATTCCCTCCCCCAGCCCACTCCCTCACCCTCCTCTCTCTGTTGGGCCGACGCGCGCAGGCCGGCCCAGTTCCACCCCCGCGCCTCAGCTCTTCTCCTCTCTCTCTCTGACAAGTCCGCCCCACTGGTCAGTTTTGTCTTCTTTCGCTGACAAATAGGTCCCACCCGTCAGCGCCATCCCTCTCCTTCCTTTCTTCTCCCTCCCGCACTTTCCTTTTCTCTCGCCGGTCGATTCTTCTCGGCCGAGTGCGAATCGGAGAAGGAGATCCCCCCCCTTCCCATAACCGGCATGGATTCGTGGCGAGCAAGTCGAGCGCCACTACCGCCGCCTCCCCTTTCCTCCCTTCCCCCTCTCTTCTTTCCTTTCTCGGCCGCCGCCCTTTCCTTGCGGTCGGGATTGAATCCGCGGCGGAATCCGCTTATTACCTTCCCTGCGGCGGTCCCGAGCTATAAAAGCTCGTGCCCTGGGTCCTTCCGCCATCACCTTGCGACCGCAGAGCACCCCGAGCCTTTCCTACGCTGCAGAGCCCTCTCCGCCGCCGTGGGTTGAGCAACGCCGCCACCACCGTCGATTTTGTCTCTGCCTAGTTTCCCTGTGCCAACCAGTTGATCCCCGAGCCTCACAGTGAGGTAAGTGCCGCCTCGGAGCCCCGCTTTTCCTCCCCGGCCACTCTGTCGCGTCGCACCGCGTTTCCCGTCGGCACAGAGCCGCCGCGCCGCGTGGGCACCCCATCTCCGAGTGTAATCGATTCAACCGACTCCACCGTCGGATTCGCCGTCTTTCCCTCGTTCTGTTCGACCCAGTTGCGTCGAGTTTCGTGCACTGAATCGCCAGATGAGCGTGCGCCGCCACCGTCCGGCCATGGCGCCACCGTGCCTTCGACTCCGGCCGCCGAGCGCCGCCATCCATCCTCTCTGATCTAATCCTGGTCATCCATCGTGGATCGGACGGCCTACAACACCTGATACCGGTTCAGCGGGCAATTTTGCAAAAAAGAGCCCCCGATCTTTTAAAGTCCGAACCCGCGGTCCAGCTGGCGCATTCCATAGATACGCTTACGGTTTTGAAAAGCGTATTTCCTTTTCTGTTTATTTTATTTTCTAAATTAAAAAGAAAACCTTATTTACAGTTTTGCCACTCTTTTTGAATAGCTTATAATTTGTTCATTTTAAATCCAAATCGCTCCGTTCAAGTTGCGTTAGATCCGTATTTTCTTGCTCTATCCAGTAGTATAGTTTTTAACTATGTTAATAACTTTTAAAAATCAAAGAAAATTATTTCCGTAATGTTTAATCTTGCTCTATTCAAAATCCCGTTTAAATCATATCTTCTCCGTTATAGCTCCGTTTTTCGTGATTCAAGCGTCTTTGTGATCGTAGTGATACGTAGATTTGTTTTCTAAGCTTTTACTTTTGTTTTATTATGTTTGGTGTACTGTTCTAATCTATAGCTTTGTTTGTTTGCATGTTATGTCTCCGCGTGATTGCATGTGATGTGACGGTCGAGTACAGACGGTGAGCAGTACGTGGGAGATCAAGGGTTTTGCTTTGAGCAGGAGCAGCAGCAGGATCTCTTTGAGCAAGGCAAGTATATATGGGATCTTCCTTGATGTCCTATTAATGAAGCTTTTCCAATAAAATCATATGCATGTGTCCAATATTGTCACCATAGGGTTTACCTAGACTTGTTTACCTTTATCCTTGAATTCCTATGGGTTATTGTTGCATCTGGGTAGTTAATGCTAGTGCTTCACTTTTATAAGCATGATCTTTTAATCTTGATTAATGATTATATGAACTGTTGAAGTAAAACTTGACTTTTTAGCAACATGGACTTAGGACCCCTTTCTGTCAGCAAAAGCTGGGACATACAGTACAACCATGAGGGCTATATGGCTCTGGCTTTAGTTCAGTATTAGGGTCACTCTCTCGCATGCAACAGTTCACGAAAGTTGCCATTGACGAGCGGTTGCGGAGCGGCTGGTGTGGGGACCGCTGCGGGTGCGTACCACCGACGGGCTCCTATATACCCCTTGCCCGTGGATCCGTACTGTCTGGGGTATGTCAGCGAACCCCTTTGAAAGACTTCATCGTGTCCCCTGCCTGCTCACCTCGGTAGTGCTAAGGGAGTCATGATCCCGGGGCATTTGGGCAAACACGTCTCATGGGTAAAGTGTACACCTCTGCGCAGAGTTAAAAACTATCATGATAGCCGTGCTCACGGTCACGAGCGGCCTGGAAAACTCACAGAACTCTTTGGTTACTTGTAGTTACTTTTATGAATTATTTTATTATGATATTATGTTACTTGTTCAATTGTTTACTTGATCATGCAATTTAACTTGGGGAAATAAGCATAACTTTGATCTTTCACTTATAAAGCTTTGTTACAAATTAAAAAAAATGCTTACCGCAGTAAACTAGTGTCATACTATTTGAGCCTCATGAACCCCATATATGCTTGTTGAGTACGAAAGTGCTTACGCTTGTTTCTTTCTTTTTAATTCTTGTATAAAAATCCTGGATGGGTACCAGATTATCAGAGTTATGAGGAGTATCCAGAGGACTACTAGGTTTGGGGTCAACCAGTTGACGTCCCTGTGCTATGGAGCTTCGCGAGAGTTATCTTATTTCCGCTGTTTTGTAATAGATATTATTTAAATACTCATTCGCTATGTATTAAACACTTGTGATGATACAATTTTGATAATTTGTCGGCTTATGTGTGTGACTGATCTCTGGGCACACATAAGATTATTGCATCCTGTTTTGTCTTTAAAACTGGGTGTGACATCCATGTAGGTTTCAAATTCATCCATGAATACTGATAAAAAAAACTATTGAATTATTATTGAATGAATGAAATTTTATTATCAAGAAAATTAGGAGAACTGACAACTTAAGTTTGGGATGGAAAGAAGGTGGGAAAAACCCACTAGTTCTTTTTAGTTAGATATAGATATAGATACAGATACAGATACAAAGACAAATACAAATATAGATATAGAGATAAAGATAGAGATAGAGCTAGAGATATAGATAGAGATAGAGATAGAGGGAGAGATGAAGATAGAGATAGATAGAGATAGAGATAGAGATATAGATATAGATTGAGATTGATATAGAGATAGAGATAGAGATAGAGATATAGATGGAGATAGATAGAGATAGAAACTATAGAGATAGAGATTTGAGAGGCGATGTGTCAATAATTACTTTGTAATTAAGAAAGCATGAACTGTAAGGCATTATTTTATTGCCTCCAAATCATTCAACATCTATGTTTAGATCACATATATTCTATCAGCCACATTGATATTACCTGAACATTATTATAGATATTATTTTTCAAGAGCGTTTAATATCCAATACAAGAAGATTCCATGGACATTATCATGCTCGATTTTCATCAAGCTATAATTCTTGTGCAAACTATTTTGAAAACAATAAAATCCAATATTTTTTATATAAATAAACAATTATGGATCATATGTACTCTCTCCATTCTAAAAATGCAATAATTCTCACTTTTTGAGAAATCAAACAATTCTAAGTTTAACTAAATCCATACAAAAATTACTTATAAGGTAGAAGGTGAATCATGGAATATATGATCTGGTAAATCTATCTAGAGACATAATTATTGATATTTTTTTTATGAACATGGTCAAATTTGAGAAAGTTTGATTTGGTTCAAATATTTGTTTTTGGAATGGGAGAGTTTAGCATTTTAATGTTCAATCAAACCAGTTATGTTAGATTTAGTTCACATGTAGCCTGATTATCTCATATAGAAAAAACAACAAGATATATAACAAAAGGACAAGGTGATAATCGATGAAAATTGTTGCAGGCCGGGGAGGAGGGCATGTTCACTACCATAAAACTAGCAATGGCTAACGTTCATATTACTACCGATTTATGGCTCAAACCAATAACAAAAATATGTGAAGCCATAAACCGGTTATCACGAAAGTTTACACATAGCGGTGGTTTGTGGCCTTACCAATAGTTTATGGGTGTTTGTTTTATGGAACAACATTCATATCACCACTGATTTATGGCTCAAACGAATAACAAAAATATGTGAAGTCAAAACTGGTTATGATGAAGGTGTACACTGGTGGCTTGTGGCCTTGCCAACAGTTTATGCGTGTTTGTTTTATGCAATGAGGTAGTCCATCATCACACCATTATTCCTTATTTTTTGTATTGTTTGTGAAATACAATGAGTTGATGTATCACCACCTCTTTCCTCATAGGCTTATAATTAGTACCAGTATAAAAAATAAAGTCAGCCATTAAATTTTAAAAATGAACTCATAATATATCCCCTCATCTAAAATGGTTTGATTCTCTGAACCAAACATTCAATCCGAGTCGGTTCTGAACCAACAATACACTACTGTTGCTTCTTCCGTGCTGTGAACGGGTACATGACACTCCTAGGTAGGTTGTACTGGTTATTTCAATTTCAATAGTAGGGGTTGTCTATATACCGATGAGTAGGAGTAGAATAGATGCCATCCCGGCCATTGTTCTTCACGTCGTATATATGTGGCGTCGCCAAAGCTGTAGCGGCAAAAATTTACCGTCTCACTTGTAGTGTGATTTTCTGTTTCGGCCATTTTAAAAAGCTGCCATGGTGGGCAACCAAACATCTCATAGTCACTAAAGATCTTACACGACAATAACATATATACGTTGTCTACAGTGAGAATTAGTATTATCTATTGGTAAATTTTTTTTCAGTTTTTTCCTTTTTTCACCTAAATGCATGGAATTGAACAAGAGTATTTTTTTTACCATGTGTTGTCCATATACAAGACGTAATATAATAAACAAATAAAGGTATCTACCTATATCTAGCCATAAAAAAATCTTTTTCGATTCACATATTAATTATGCTGTGAACACACCATTTTCTGGAGGCAATAACTCCAGTAGTCCAGTCTATTTCTCTCTGGGCCAGATCAGCTACAAAAGCAGGCCCCCGGCCCTCTCCCGTCGCTATCACCAACCACGAATAGCAGCATCAGCAGCGAACAAATTTCCTTTCTTGCAACTCGCCTAGCTAGTGCCCGCCATCGCCATGCCTCGCAATCTCGGAAAGCTAAAGATCCAATGGATCGTCAAGAAGGCCGAGCGGAACGCGGCGTTCCGGAAGCGCAGCGCCACGCTGCTTGAGAAGGCCAGGGAGCTCTCCATCCTCTGCCAAATCCCTGTGGCCATGGTGGTGTATGAGCCCGGTAACGCCGAGCCGTCGTTCTGGCCGCCCAACCCTGAGGAAGCCAAGGCCATCCTGCGCAAGTATTTAGAGCAGCCTGAGGCCATGAAGGAGACGAACAGGCTGGACAACGAGGGCTTCCTGCGCCAGGGCTTGAAGAAGATGTTGAAACAGGTCGAGAACTTCAAGGCCACCTCCCGCCGGCTCGAGGTGAACCTAATCCTCAACGAGATCAGCCTCGGCCGCCGCAGCAATCTCGACGACCTCGCCCCTGACCTCGCCGCTGCCGTCAGGACGGAGTTGAGCTTTCTCAGGAGCTCCATCTACGAGCGCGTGAACTCGCTCACCTCGGCTGCAGCGGCGGCGCCAGCGCCGGCGGCGCTTGTGTCGTCGCAGGAGGCGCCACTGATGGTAGCGCCACTTGCTATGGCGCCGCTGTTTATGCTGCCGTCGCCGCCGCTGGAACCCGAACTGCTGCTGGTGCCACCACCGCAGGGGCCCCTGATGGCACCGCAGCGGGAGCCCGAAATGGCGCCGCCGATGGTGGCGAACGCGCCGCTGTTTGTGCCACCGCCGCCGCCGCCGCTACCCGTGCCACCGCAGGAGCCCCTGATGGCGCCACGGCAGGAGCCAGTCATGGTGCCACCGTTTGCGATGGCGCCGCCAATGCTAGCTGATGTGCCGGCGGTGGAGCATCCTCTTGCCCCCGCCTCTGGTGTGGGTGTTGACGACGGCTTTCCACGGGATGGAAGCTACCTGCTTGAGATGGCGGACGCCATCATGGACGATGGCAGTGGACGCGCCGTCCACGCCACTGATGAGGACGTCGACAATCTGCTCTGGGAGCACGGCCTTGAGAGCTTCATCAAGCCCAAGCCCATGTAAGGTAATAAGGGCTAGTTTGGATACACAAATTCACCATGGGGATTGAAGGGGGGATGAACAGATTTTGTTCTCACTTCCCTCCAATCTCATGGGGAATCATCAGTAGTAATCCAAACTAGCCCTAAAGGGCACAGGAATGCACGCCGGCCTACCTGTTCAGGGGCATGCATGCATGAAATGCAATGTATCTTATGATTTGGTTTGTTTGATTTCAATTGTGTGTCGTGTTGGTAAGAGTCTCAAGGTTAGGGTGGAGTATCAGGAGTCGTCGTCGTTCGAGTCATTAGTCCTTAGACTAGGGCTAAATGTACCCAAATTTGAATTTGGCAGCAATTATTTCTGTTTCGTTTCTATTTATTTTTTCAGCTCTACTCCTTTTTTATGGTCAGTGTTGTCGTTCATCAGTGACAGTGAATTAAAAAGCCTAGCAGTAGAGTTCATCTACAGGCCTTCAAGGATTAGGCACTACAGGTATGATCTCATCAGATTATGAGACTAGTAGCAACCTTGATTAGATGACGGTGTCTGGCGACGAAAACAGATTGCTGTTCATCATTGCATTCGCGCGTCAGGAACAATATCACTGCAAATTGCATCCTGTCTACTTCGGTGATTTTGCCGGTTGCCATGCCACACCAATCTTTTATGCTTACTTCACTGAGAAAAGCCCCATATATAACATCCGTGGAGGCAGCTAGCAAGAGCAACTCAGAAGTCTGGGAGCAATCCCAATTCGACCAACAGTGTAGCCAAAACAATACCAAGTCGTAAGAGCAAACTTTGCAAGGCAACAACAGTCTAAAGACTCTACAGAAAAAGCATCTAAGCTCAAGGCATGCAAGAACATAGAAACTCCCATATATTGAAAAAGGTTACCTTTCTGAAAATGTCTTTTTATCTTCTTTTAGATGATAAAGGTGCGGAATATTAATAATTTTGCAGTCTCCTTAGGGGCATATCTGTTAGTAGAATCTCAGAATCAGGTTTGTAACTTAAGACATGTAGATTCTAGTAGACTTTATAAGGTCTCTGAACCGGATGTTTGTGTGAGTGCCTTTTTTTTTTGGAGATGTTAGTGTGGTTTCGGATATATGATGAGCTTAAGCTACTAGAGGTAGATCATTTTTGTAGGGAAGTAGCAGTTGAGGGCCTAACATATGCCGAAGGAAGTGATTGTGTGATCTACCGGCTGTACCTCAGAAAAGTAATACACAAATGAAAAAGAAAGTTCAGCAAACAAATTTAAGTTCGTGTCTGATTTAATAGACGAGAAGTGTTTAGACTTTTTAGCCTTATCAACGATGGGAAGGAGCGAGTGTACACAAAAAATTTCCTTAAGAACGTTTGTCAAGGTAAGGTATTTTTGTGGTACTGTATGTATGTCTCCTTAGGGTGAATTCTTTGTTAAATTAATGTTTTTTGTTTGCCTATGTTTGGTTGCTATTAGTTTGTAAAACAAAGTATCAGCTTAAAAAACCAATTCAGGGCCTCTAAATCACTAGTAAAGATAATTCAACTTTAAAGCACTGATAGTTGCCCCAACTTAAAAGCACTTATAGTTAAATTAACCACAATCCCAGTATCTAACTTCTTAGAACACCATAATAAGTAGTACTATGGGAAAACTAATAATTCCTCATATGATATTTGTGTAATTTCAAGAACTCATGTATTTTGGACAATGAAAACACTTTAGTATGAAACACATATAGTTCAACATTCATTAAAGTATTTTAGTTCAATAATCGCTGACTTGATTTGTAAGTAGTACAATATCATATTTTTAGAAGAATATTCTTACTTATCATAGACTACAAAATGCATCTTCATTAAGGAAAAGGAAAATATAGATGAATAAACAGATCGGATACAAATGGACACCTAAAAATATGAATACATATGGTTATTTTTTTTGCCAGATTCAGATTTCGTTAGGAATAGCGTAAGTTGTGCCTGATAAGATTTGAATGCATATCGACAATCATATACCATCTGGTGATCAAGGACAAGCAAAGCCCGAGCATGCCCTCGACCTCTGCTCGGGGACTCGTGGATTTGTCCAGGCCTCAAGTTACCAATCGATGGCAGCCCAAGCCTGCCTCCAGCTTGTCCCTAGCCCAGGATAAGGCTCGGACTGGCGAACCAGCGTCCCAAGCGTTGAAAAACTCGTGGGCACCAAGACTGGCCCGGCCGGCTCACGAGACACCACGACATTAGCCTGACCGGCGGGCACGAGGCGTTATCAGTCACTCGCCAAATGCATGCAGATGGCATGACACAACAGGACAAACAACTTCATTGGCTCAGGGGTCACTAGCTGCTGGGTTTGCTCATTAGCCCCCAAGCTAGGACAACTTCACCACCAAGGAATCCTCGAGAAGATTGACCTAGTGGTGCCCTCCGGGAGGGGAAGGATAAAGGGCGCAACCACTAGGAAGGGGAAAGGGAAGGGGAAATGGTAGGGGAAGGGGAAGGGGGAAGGGGCCGGGAAGGGGTGAAAGCATCTAGGCCCCATGGTTTCGGTGATTAACAAAAATATGGTGTTATTATAGCTAATGTGTCGAGGCAATTAGTGGTTAGGCCATAGTGACAAATGTGAATGGACAACATATGGTTATCTAATGCCCTCAAGATGGATATTGTTTCAGATTTCAAAGGAAGATGTTGAAGACCATAGGATGGATAGGTCTAAGTGCCACAAGGGAGATGAAGGGCACTTAGTATAGATAGAGCTTTATTTGACCTTTGACCGTACTATTAAGAGGGATTAGAAGAGTCACTACAGGAAACGGCGAGTTGCCGAGTGCTGGGGGCACTCGGCAACTAGCCTTTTGCACTCGGCAAATTAGTTGCCGAGTGCCGCACTCAACAACTAGCATTCGACAACTAATTTAGTTGTTGAGTGTCAGATTTCGGGCACTCGGCAACTAATTTGCCGAGTGTTATTTTTTTTGCCGAGTGTCAGGTCAAGCACTCAGCAACTAATTTTGTTTTTATTTTTTTTAAATAATTAGTTGTCAAGTGCCTTGTGGCTGGCACTCGACAACTAAGCAGAGAAAAAACAAAAAAAAACCAGGCCCAGATCGGCCCAGACCTAGGCCACGAGCCCCCGTGCGGCGCCATGCCGGAACGCCGTCCTCGAGGCCGCCTGCGCCAACGTGAGCTGCAGCCAGATGGCGAGGGGGCCGCACCGCCTGTGCCACCGCGAGCCGATGAGGGGGCGGGCCCGCCGTCGAGCGCCGATGCGAAGGGACGCCGCCAGGCCGCCCCCGCGCCACCGCGAGCCGTCGAGGGGACGGGCCCGCCGCCGAGGGCCGAGGCGAAGGGGCGCCGCCAGGCCGTCCCGCGCCACCTAGCCGCTGAGGGGGCGGGGCGGCCGTGCCATCGCGAGCCGCCGAGGAGACGGGCCCGCCGCCGAGCGCCGAGGGGAAGGGGCGTGGCGTGCCGCGCCGCCGAGACAGCGAGGGCGCGTCCCGTGCCCCGTACCACCGCGAGCCGCTGAGGGGAGGGACCACGCCGCGTCCTGTGCCCCCGGCCGGCCGTCGCGAGGAGGCGGGGCGCCGTCGTTCCGAGGGGAGGGGCCGGGTCGCCGGGAGGGAAGGGGAGGCAGCCGCCGCCGCTCGGGAGGCAGACAGGGGAAGAGGGAGGGGAGGAAAGGAAATGAACTTAGGGTTTGGGGTGCCGGATTTTATACCGCGAAATCAACTCTCAGCTGTCCGATCTAAAAGCCCTTGATCGGATGGTCTGAGGCTGCTTTACGGAACTGGGCCACATACAGCCCAGGCGGACATGTGAATTCCCGGCCCAGGCCCACGTTGTGGCCTGGGCGGGAGGGGGGGAGCCGGGCTGGGCCAATTTAAGTTGCCGAGTGTCAGGCTGTTGGCACTCGGCAACTAAATTAAGTTGTCGAGTGCCACCCTAGGCACTCGACAACTAAATTATTATTTTTTTGTTTTTTTGCTCCCAATTTTTTTGTGTATGCTTATTGAACTATGGAAAACAATATGTTCAAATTTGGAAGTTTTTCATTGCTTTTTGGTATATGTTTTTAGTTTATTTTGTTTTCTTCAATTTTCCGCTTAATGTTCATTTGAACTACAAGTGCATGAAATAATAGATTTCTTTCGTTCAAAAAATAGTATCCTTGTTTGTTAGTGTAAACGATGACTAAATCCATAACCTGTCTCGAAAGTTTGATCAACGTGCTCACGGGACAACGTCACCAACTTCGGTGAGAGTAGTTTTTTAATTATATAAAATGCAAACAAATTCCGAAAATCACGAAACTTGTGCACGTGTCATTGTATCATGTGCGTATGTTGTGGTACAAATTGAAAAAGTTTCGAGCACGTCGTCACGTACGTTGCTCACAAACCTAAACGTCCACATATGATCTCACAAGTGAGATCCTATGTGGACTTTGAGGTTTGTGAACAACGTACGTGACGACGTGCTCCAAATGTTTTCAAATTTTTACCAAAAAGCAATGAAAAGCTTTCAAATTTGAACATGTTGTTTACAATAGTTCACTAAACACACACAAAAAATTAGGAGCAAAAAAACAAAAAAAAATTAAATAAGTTGTCGAGTGCCTAAGGTGGCACTCGACAACTAAATTAAGTTGCCGAGTATTTTTTTTGCCGAGTATGACACTCGGCAATTAAATTAGTTGTCAAGTGCCCGATATCTTGCACTCGGCAACTTATTTAGCACTCGACAACTGGCAGTTTTCCTGTAGTGAGTAGCTTGACTTAGGAGAGCTTCATGGTATAGGTGTGGTGCACACTTGACATACATAGCCCTAAGTGAGCCCTACTTGTCTCTAAGATAACCTAGAAAAACTTTCATATTCATCACGACGAAGTATGGAGTCGAGAGAGACCTTTTATGGGCATCGGACGCTGAAGTCATGGTCGACGAACGCGTCCGTTGGTGTCTGTCGCCTAGGGTTTGGCGATGGACGCACGCATCGAACGCTAAGTGGAAAAGGCAAGTGCGTACGATGGAGTACAGTAAGGTTCCAGAGAGGGTCTCCAGCCAACGGACGTGTCCGTTGACAGGTCGACGGACGCTACGGTGCGTCCGTTGATTACTTGAGTGAATTTTCTCAGAAACCCGAGAGCAACGAGTTTGCGACGGACGCGTCCGCTGGTTCAGCAACAATTCGTCCGGTGCTAGGGGTTTTGAAGAGAAACTACCCGTTGGGCAGGGCATCGGAGCGTCCGATGCCAACTTAAAATGCGCAATTTGAGCAGCCCGCGAGCTGGCTGTGTGAGACTGTGAAGGGATATTTATAGCCCATGGCTTGCCTCTCCAACCTGCCTTTGCTCATTTCCATTGCTAAGAGACACCTTGAGAGGTTGGGAGAGAGAGAGCAAGAGCCCTAGTGAGAGAGATTTGAGAATCCATCCTAGAATTCCAGTCACTAGTGAATCCAAGAGTTCAAGTGTGCATCCATCCATCTCATGAGGCTTGAGTGAGTCAAGTGAGAGTTTGAAGCTTGTTACTCTTGGTGATCGACATCACCTAGACGGTTCGGTGGTGATCGGAGGAAGGTGATCGCCGGAAGATTGTTGGCGGCCCTTCTCCAACGACTTGTGATCGGTTGTGGGCGGTTCACCGAGCCGGACCGGTAAAGAACCAGCCCGTAGAGAGCACTCGGTCCTTGCACGGATCAAGGGGTAGCAATACCCTTGAGCGGGTGTCGACTCCTCGATACCTCGGCAAAATGTCATCGTGTCATTTCTTGTTCCCTCTAGCTCTTTACATTCCGAATTTGTTCTTGCTTGTTGAACTAGAATTGTGTAGGGTGTTCTTACATTTGATCCATGTCTTGCTACCTCTTTCCTAGCTAGGACACACTTTCAGTAGGCACAAGGGAATTGACATTTGTTTAGGATTTCATAATTGCTTTAGAAATTTGAAATAAACCCAATTCACCCCATCTTGGGCATCTTGATCCTTTCAATTGGTATCAGAGTCGTGTTGCTCTAAATTAGGCTTCACCACCTAGAGCAAGATGTCCCATGGGGATGGACTACCACCTATGTTTGATGGTGATGACTTTCCGCATTGGAAGGTGTGGATGGAGGCCTATCTTGAGGCCGTCGATGCCGGTGTTCACAAAGCCGCCACCACCAGTGGTTCTGTTTCATCGAGGACCCTTACTTTCAAAAGAACAATGCCAGGGAGAAAAACATTCTATTTCGCGGGTTTGCAAGGATGTTTTCAACAGTGTGCGTAATGCCAAAGATGCACATGAGTTGTGGGGTGCTATTTGTGCGCTTCATGATGGCACAGAGAGTGAGAGAGAGGAGCGTTATCACTTGGTCATTGCTAAGATGAACTCTTTCACTATGCTTGCTCATGAAAATGCTAATGAGATGTATTCACGATTGAATGTTCTTGTAGAGGAGTTGAATGGCCTTGGACTCACTCAAATGTCACCGACCGATGTGGTGCACAAGATTCTTTGTGTCTTGCCCATTGGGAAGTATGGCCACATCATCACCGTGCTTCACCAAGGCGACCTCTCCGCATCAACTCCTACACAAGTGTTGGGGAAGATCAATGCCCATGAAATGTACATGGAGATCAATGATGGCTCATCTTCCTCCACAAAGAAGAAAGAGAAAGAGAAAGAGAAGGACTTGGCTCTCAAAGCTTCCACCAAAGAGAAGTGAAAGTTGCCAGTGGTGGTTGAGAGATCAAGTGATGATGATGAAGATAACATTGCTCTCATGGTGAAGAAGACCACCAAGATGTTGAAGAGGCTAAACAAGAATGGAGTCAAGTTTGACTCTAAGAAGAAGAAATTCTTCACAAGCTCTTCAAGGAAGCCAATCTCCCAAATGGATTGCTACAATTGTGGCAAGCTTGGCCACTTAGCTCATCAATGCACCGAGCCCAAAAAGAAGGACAAGTTCAAGAACAACAAGTTCAATAACAACAAGGGTGCACAATGATTCAAGTGATGAAGACAAGAAGCAAGACAAGCCATTCAAGAAGAAGAAGAATTTCAACTTCCACAAGAAGAAGAGTGGCAAGGCTTACATTGTAGGTGATTGGCTCACCGACATAGAAGACTCAAGTGACTCCTCTGATGATGAGAGTGAAGAATAGAAGGTGGCCGCTCTTATGATTGGGACTTCTCTTCCACCGCCACCTCCTCCACCATCTTTGGGCTCATCCTCTACACACCTATGCATCATGGCTAAGGGTGATAAGAAGGTAAAAAATGAGGATGAAGGGAGTGATAGCTCTAGTGAAAGTGATGATGAGTTTGAGGCACCTTCCTGTGATGAAATGATAAAATTGCTTAACAAGTACACAAGAATCATAAGGAAGTACAAAAATAAAAGTGAATCACTAGAGGAAATAAAAGAAAACTTACATGCTAAGCTTGATGCCTTGTCTAATGCTAATGATGAACTAAAACTTGAGAACAAAACTCTCTCATCTAGCATTAAGGAGCTCAAAGCCTCACTCAAGCAATTAAATGAGAAACATGATAAGCTTGAGAGGTCATCCCAAGAGCTCCACACTAGGTACAATTTGCTAAAGGATGACTACACTAAAGTGAAGCTTGATCATGATACACTTGTAGTTGCTAATGATTTGCTTTGCTCAATCAAGATATTGTCACACATGTTGCTATTAACCCGGTTGTGAAGCTTGATGTAACTACCACTTGTGATGATTTGATTGATGGTATTGCTATTGAGCAAAGTGCTAAGTGCAAGGGCAAGCAAGTGGTAGAAGCCGACAAATATGATGATTACGTGAAAATGAGGGATTAGAATGCCAAGCTCAAGGAAGAGCTAATCAACCTCAAGTCTAACAAGCCCATTGTCATCAAGCCGGCAAGTGAAGAAGAGAAAGATGTCTCTTGCTTGATATCTTGAGAGAAGAAAACACAAGACTCAAGATAGAGAAGAACAAGCTTGCTATTGGGCTGGAGAAGTTCACCAATGACCACAACCTTCAAAGTGAGGTCTTGATGAACACCGTGATGAAGAATGACAAGGCCGGGATTGGATTCAAGGAGAACCAAGTCATGAAGGCTAAGGTCAAGATTGAAGCAAAGAACTACTACAAGGGCTATGAACTAACTTGCTATTATTTTGTAAAGAAACCATTAGTTTCAAAAAGTTGGATTTTAAAGCCTCTAAATCATTATTGTTAGAGCTACCACAACTTTAAAGCACCTATGTAGCTGAATAAATCACAATCCAAGCATATATCGGTCTTAGAACACCATAATATGTAGCACTAGCAAAGTTATAGTTCCTCATAGGATATTCTTGTTTTCAAGAAATCATGTAATTTGAACCAAGAAAAACACTTTAGAATGAAGCACATACAGGATAGTTTTAAAGTATTTTAAATTCAGTAATCTCTCACTAATTTCTAAGCAGTACGATTGCAATTTGGCAATCATATTCTTACAGATCAAACTGCAAATTACAAAAAAAAAGAAATATAGATGAATTCTTGTTAGGAGTGGTGTAAGGGCAGCTCCAACATGTATCTCTAATTATTAGGTGGTGCTAGCATGAGCAAGAAAGAGATCTTGCAGGTGCATTATATTGGAGCAAAACAAATAAGTGTTGGTGCTATCCTTGCAACAGAAGCCAACTTGAGCCCCTGGTGCAAGGGATAACAAAAAGTGCCTGCAGTTCTAGTGTGACATGTGCTACACGTGCAGCAAGCCAAGCCAACCGGCCTATTCGGCTGCCCCTAGAGCAACCACAATATTACTCAAAAGTAATCCATAAGGATTAAAATAATATCTACCAGCTATGTGAAATAGTACTGCGAGATCACTCCACAGAGTAGTCCATAGCAAAAGGTACTCATAAGCTTATGGACTACCCATAGAGAGTAGAAAATATTTTTTATTACTCCTCTCGTCTCTCTTGATCTTGTAGAGGATTGAAGATGAACGTTTTTTTATTTCGAATGGGATCTACCATTATAGACTAGTTGTTATCTAAAATATTGTGGCAACAACGTACAATATATAGCTATAGCCCATAGACATAATTAAAAGCTACTGATATGGACAACTCAGTCTACATACACTAGCTGTGATTGCTCTTATTCAATTCGCAACATTGCAATTGTACATATGTTGCTTTCTACTTACTCGGTCTGTTCGCTTGACTTTTTAGCCGATTTAAATCTAGCCAGAATAGTGTTTTTCTCTCACAAGAAATCAGCCAGCAGTGCATAATCTTGACAGAACAGTGCATAATCCTACCAGAACAATGCATAATCCTGCCAAACGAACATACCCACTGTCAGTTGTCTCACATCCGCAGTCGTGGCTGCAGCTACAAATGAGTCCCACATCTCTCTCTCCTGTTTTCTCTTTCTTAATTTATCTAATGGCAAGATGCCAAGATGGGTGGAAAAGTTGATGGACTCTGGCGTTCTTTTTTGCTAGCTAGCACTTCGTCTACACAAGCTACTCTAAACTCCACTGATGGTCGGATATGAATACAAATAGTTTTTTCCCCTAGGATTCAGATTCATCCAAGTGTCAGAAGTGACCGATATAAGATATAAAAAATGTATATTGACAACATCATATATATATATATAATATATATATATATATATTATATATATATATATATATATATATATATCCAATTTTGCGTATCTTGATTCAGATATGGTATATATGGATATTGAATCTTTGAATTTGTATTCAAACTATTCATTTAGTATGTGTGAGTCCCTTTGATAAGTCGGCTGGGAAAATATTTACAGCCCTTTCTAATACATATTTCATATATAGATAACCAAATAAACTTTATGCGCACAAACCTTTTATCGATCCATGGGTCATTATGTTTCAATTAGGCTCTCATTTTAACCAAAATTTAGGCAAATTATCTTAAGTTGAAAATCAAAATTCGTATGGACTTGTAATTTCTACTCTCATCTGTAGTTCTTATGTTAACCAGCATCCTATATATGAAAATACATATGGCTCCTAGAATCCGCGTTAGGAGAGAGCTCTGATTACTGTTTTGCTCCCGTTGACGAATCCTGCGCAGCCACGTAGGCTCGTGCGTGTGTGAGAGTCCATTTAGGCTCTCCGGATTAGTTACGGACTCTGCCTGCGCCGGATACGCCTCGCTCGCTCCGAAAATAAAACACGCGGCACCGCACCTCGCCATCTCCGTCCGCACTTCCTCCACCTCGGCGGCTGCTCCGAAAAAAACACGCGACACTGCACCTCGCCGTATCCGTCTGCACCTCCTCCTCTTCACCGGCTGCAGCGCTTCCTCGCGCCTGGTGGTGGCTGCCAGCCATGCCTACGCCGCCTCCGTCCACGCTTCATCGTCGTCCTCCTTCTCTCCCCGGGCGACGGTGACCAATCTTGCCTACGCTTCCCTGTGGGACCTGGACGGAGAGGTGGTGACGGCGACGACGCTTCTCCCCGGGGGCGGTGACCAATCTTGCCTAGGGTTCTCTGCGGGACTAGGACAGAGAGGCGGCGACGGTGACAACGTTTGGGTCATCGACGACCACGAGGCACAGTCGACGATAAGGGTCCGTCCGCATCCTCATCTCCGCTAGCAGGCATGGGCTCCCCACGCTCTCCATCTCCTCGCGCGTGAGGGCCGACTGGATCAGCGGCTGCCGTGCCACTCGAGGCAGAGCAGTACACAAGGCCAGATCTGGATCGGGCAGCCACCGACGCGGACGAGTCCATAGGATGGAGCTGGAGTCTACATCCAACCAAAGGCGAATGAGCCCACAAGCCAGAGCTGCGGCTGCGGCGGCCAGCCGCCCGAGGAGTCGTCCGCTGACCGGATCTAGAGCATTCATCAAGCTATGGTTTGAGCCGCTCTCTAATCCTCAACCCTGTGTTATTAGGTACGTCTGTCACGTTTCTTCTGCTTTATCATGTATTTTATTACTATATGCCTTACAATACCTGAATAGACCTTGCGTGTGCTAATTGATATTTCTCGGCTTAGATTAGCTCGGTCTGAGTATACTCTGCGTGTACTGATTAATGTTCGGCTATGTGAGATTTTTGTTGCTTGTCATTTCTAAAAATTCCTCATGAATTACCAATAGTGTTATGACTATTGTTATATGTTTGTGACGCAAACTTCCACATGTGCAATTAGGTGATTCTATATTAGTGTCTCAGCAGGAGGCAGGAGGCAACGAGATTTATAGAATTCATGAAGTCCGCCATCTAGATGGGTTGTTCCATTTTCTTTGTTTGCCTTAATATTTATTTAGTTTGTGTAATGACACAATTTTAGTTTGTCGCTGTTGGCCCGGTACTGGATTCAAAGATGTCATTGCTTTTTTCCTTACAGACTTCACACTGTGTTTATTTGCCTTGCAGGTTCCTATATATGCCATCTGTTACATCTATGGGTTCGCCAAATCGTTCCTCATCGATGATCACGACACCAACAGCCTCGCCACACACACCAACTGTAGAGGGCATTGTGATTTGCGGCCATCAACCCGCTGCTGCTCACAGCGGCTACATGGCTGTTGAGTTCGCTACCTTATTGACACTATGCATGCCGGAGTTGAGCCTGCCACCCTGCTTGACTTTGTTAGTACGCAACTATAGTGTCAGGTAATGACCTTGTGAACTTACTTTGCAATCGAACTGTAAGTGTGTTCAATTATTTGATACAACAAATTCATTTCTCCTGAATTTGTATAGCATAGATGCAATGTATACTGATGAACACTCACTACACATTATCCATACTACACTACCAGATTGGGCAGTGCTTATAGTTGTTTGTTAATAGATACTTTCATGATTTATGCTGACATATGCTGCTCATCTAAAGACGCTAGCTGACATGGTGCTCATCTAAAGACACTAACTGATTTCATTACTATGTTGACAGTCTCACTGAAATAATATATACTTTCATGATTTATGCAGACAAATGTTACTGCTCCATCTAAAGAGACTATCAGATTTTGTTGCTATATCGATGGTCTCATTGGATGTTTTTTACCAGAACTAAACTGACGGTATTGCACGTTCAAAATCTCATTCTATTATATCTCCAAAATATTTGTGTACTGTCTTCCCTCCATTTCATGAAGTACAGGTTCATAAAACTTGATGTATTTTTCTGCTTACAACAATTGCCTGTGTGTTTCCATGCACGCACATACAAAGTTAAACTTGATTTATGTTCTTGTGCGTTGATCCTGACCCAGCAAGTGTCTTACCTTGCTTTGGTTGCATGTTCAGGAACAGGTGGTCATGTCTCCAACACAACTGAGGTACTGAATTGGTATATGATTGTAATTACATGCTCTTTGGTTTGCATTCTTAACCTTCCTTTTCAACACCTAACTATGTCTACAATTTTCCACACTACATGTGTGCAAAAAAGGTCTAAGAAAATATGGTAGTTTGCAGCCAGCTTAATTTGCAAAAGGAAGTTTTATTCTGCTCCTTTTCGCTCATGAAGAAGCTACACTCTAATTCACTTTTTGGCCATCAGTTAGTTAGCTTTTGGCCTAGAGCCAAAGAAAGTTTACATTATCCATGCATGCTCCATTGCAAATATTTCTTGGGTTTAGTAAGTTCCACAACCTTTTTTGCATTTTTCTAATGTTTGGTTTGTAAAGAGCTTGACATATGTTCTATGCTTGAACTGATAATGCATGGCAGTGTTAGTCTAGATGGCTTTGGTCGTGTCCAGATGGTCATTGGTGCACTATATTGTCTGTGGTTTATTTTTCCAGTTTAACCAAAGTAATCAATAACCTCATGCGGTTGTTTTTAGATTGTGAAATAGTTTTCCAGGATATGTGAAAGTTATGCATTCAACTTCACTTTGTAATATTGCTACGTTTGTTACACCCCCTATTCCGGATGTCTGACAAAAAGTATCACATTTCTTGCAGATTTTACTCAACGGTTCATTGGTTCCTAATGACACGCCAAGTTTCTGCATCAAGATAGTCAAGTTTCTACATTAAGATAGACTGTAGCGGATCAGTTTTTACTTGAAATGGAACTACTAATGTATTGGAAAACAACCGATCATAGTATGTTTTCTCCCTTTAGGCCTTCTGTTAATATATGAGAAACGACTGTACGTTTATTTTTGCAAAATACAAATTCAAGTTGTCCATAGTTTCCTTGCTCATACTATGCAACTTAATGCCTAAGGAAGTAAGGATGGCTAATTAAAAAAAATCATGTGTGCGTTTAATAAACGGGCGCGCCTATCTTCCTAGTATATAATAATTGATCGAGAGAAAGGTTTTCAATGGTATTCTGCTATACCATGGAGTTTACGCTAGGGTTTTCGATGGTATTATGCTACCATGGAGTTGTTTATGCTATTTGATATTGATTACTTTTATTTCCTGAGACAACTCAATTAATTATGTGGTCATAAGTTGGGCTTTCACTACTCCAGAACATGATATCAGTGGCGGTTCAAAACCCCCTTCAGCGGCGGTTTTTGAACCGCCACAACCAACTCGACAGTGATGATCTGATCACATCACTGCCGGTTATGCCAAACCGGCAGTGATGCTTGAGCCATTAGTGCCGGTTTGTTTACCCAACCGGCAGTGTATGCTTTATATCACTGCCGGTTCTAATTGATCTGATAGTGATATAATTTTTATAATTTGCAGTAAAAATCCACACCATTTGATATTGATGTGAAGGTGGCAATCTTATTAAAAAAACCATTAAGATTTATATTACAAAAACCATCAATATTTATATTACAAAAATCATCAACATTTATATTACAAAAATTCATTGAAGTGTCAATCTTATTGTACAATATATAGTTCAACGATTAAGTACTATCAATTAGGTGAAGTGTAAGTCACCAATCTTGTAACAAAAAACCTCATCGATGAATAACAACGTATTAAATAGTGCACTCTCCGTTGCTTCACAACTACGAGCACACGGTGTAGTAACAACGGTTAATGGTGGTCGAGTAGTTGGTGTCTCCCTTCTTAGTCGCAACCAACTTTGCTTGAAATTCTGCAATAGTTAGTGTTGACTCTTCATCAGCATATTGCCAGTCATAACCCAATGCATCCATTACTTCGTTTAGAATGACTTCAAAACTACACCCTGCGTAGATCATGTCATACTCCTCTACCTATAAGTATTGACAGAAGATAGTGTTAATTATAAGAGCAATATTGACAACATACAAGAACAAATCTAGATATAAGCTATGAGTCTTAGACTTACCATTGGTGAATTCTAAGACATTCGTTCATCGTAACCCCGAAGATCACGATACATGTTGTGATTAATAGCTTGAATCTTCACTGAGGACAAAGTAGGAAGTGTGATCCCATTTCTTCAGAGCGTAGTTGCACATGCCATGACAGCATACTAAATAGCAACACCCCGTTAGGTGACCTTTATTCCCACCTCTGAGATTTGTAACACATTGCGACCGTCAACACCACCGCGACCACGACCACGACCACGACCCATCCTAACCGCAATTGAAAATGAAATACAACATTGGAGTTCTGGACCATTATCTACATGAGAAAGCTGAACATCCATATTGTGCACCCCGAAATAGGTGAGTGTTCCTTTAAGCCAAACAATTGGATCAATCATCTACAATACATATAAGACATGTTAATTAACTTGGATGATCTAGTTTCGTATATATGAAACATATATTGATTAACTTACTATGCTTGGATGATTCACCGGTACTACCGGCAATACCGGATCGAAACCCATCCAAGTACAATAATCATTCCAACCAATTTCTTCCGGTGGTGGGAGATTTCGATGTCCAGCCATCTAAATATTAAATGACATATACTAAGATTATATTTCATGGAGCATATATATTAAATTTCATATCACATATTAAATAACATATACTATCTATCTATCAGCTAGAAAATCTCAAATAGCCATTTCGTCGAACAACTTGGTTGCATGAACACGGAGCTCACCGCGTGGAGGTTAAAGGCCGGATTCCACGGTGCTTGGCGTCGTGGAGGGAGGTCCTGGCGGCGGCGAGGACAAGCGCCGTCCTCCTGCGACCTTCACGCGACGGCGGTGGTGTGCTGTGGCTGAGTGGGCACTGACGTGCGTCTGAACATTTCGGAGCGCACCAGTGTCTGCTTAAATAATAACTGCGCTGTTTCACTGCCGGTTCAAGCCACGAACCGATAGTGAAGCAGTGAAACGGGAGAGAGGCTTCACTACCGGTTCAAGCCACGAACCGACAGTGACGAGACGATTCACTGCCGGTTCTGCCCCTGTAATTAGAGGTCTGTCAGAGCATGAAACGGCAGTGAAGGAGCATCACCACCGGCCAAAAAAAAACCGACAGTGATGGGCCGACACTGATGCCCGATTCTGTAGTAGTGTTTGTAATTTGGTCATATAGCTCCTATGTTATTTAACCTGTTGAACAATTTTTTTTGACAAGTATGATTATTATTAGTACACGCGCGAATGAATGATGAGCAGCAATCTGTTTTCGTCGACAGACACCATCATCTCATCAAGGTTGCTACTAGCTAGTCTCATAATCTGATGAGATCAACATGCTGCTGTTGTAGTGCCTAATCTTGAAGGCCTGTAGATGAACTCTACCGCTAGGCTCTTTTAATTCACTGTCACTGATTAACGACAACACTGACAATAACAAAGGAGTACCCGCAAAAAAAAAAAAAATAACAAAGGATAGTGCTGAAAAAATAAATAGAAATGAAACAGAAATTGCTGCCAAATTCAAATTTTGGGTACATTTAGCCCTAGTCTAAAGACTATTGACTCGAACGACGACGACTCCTGATACACTCCAGCCTAACACCTTGAGACTCTTACCAACGACACACACAATTGAAATCAAACAAACCAAATCATAAGATAGCTAGATTGTATTTAATGCATGCATGCCCCTGAACAGGTAGGCGTGCATTCTTGTGCCCTTTAGGGCTAGTTTGGATTACTGATAATTCCTCATGGGACTGGAGAGGGAGCTGAGAACAAAATCTGTTCATCCCCCCTTCAATCCCCATGGTGAATTTGTGTATCCAAACTAGCCCTTACCTTACATGGGCTTGGGCTTGATGAAGCTCTCAAGGCCGTGCTCCCAGAGCAGACGGTCGACGTCCTCATCGGTGGCCTGGACGGCGCGTCCACTGCCATCGTCCAAGATGGCGTCCGCCATCTCAAGCAGGTAGCTTCCATCCCGTGGAAACCCATCGTCCTCGCCCACACCAGCGGCGGGGACAAGAGGATGCTCCAGCGCCGCCAGCAGCGTATGGGCCACCGGCACATCAGCTAGCATTGGCGGCGCCATCGCCAACGACGACGGCACCATGACTGGCTCCTGCGGTGGCACCAGCAGCAACTCGGGTAGCGGCGGCACAAACAGCGGCGCGTTCGCCACCCTCGGCGGCGCCATAGCAAATGGCAGCGCCATTTCGGTCTCCCGCGGCGGTGCCACCAGGGGCCCCTGCGGTGGCACCAGCAGCAGTTCGGGTTCCAGCGGCGGCGGCGGCACAAACAGCGGCGCGTTCGCCACCATCGGCGGCGCCACCATCAGTGGCTCCACCTGCGACGACACAAGCGCCGTCGGCGCCGCCGCTGTGGCCGAGGTGACCGAGTTCGCGCGCTCGTAGATGCTCCTGAGAATGTTCACCTCCGACCTGACGGCAGCGGCGAGCTCGGGGGCAAGGTCGTCGAGGTTGCTGCGGCGGCCGAGGCTGATCTCGTTGAGGATGTGGTTGATCTCGAGCTGGCGGGCGGTGGCCTTGTAGGTCTCGAACCGTTTCGCCATCTTCTTCAAGCTCTGGCGCAGGAAGCCCTCGTTGTCTAGTCTGTGGTCTGTGCGTCTGAGCGTCTCTCCCTGGAGGCCTCAGGCTGCTCTAAATAGGTCCGCCTGATGCCCTTGGCCTGGCGCGTGGCGATTCGGGAACGACAAATAATTCAACAATAATTCAAACCAGACAATAAACCAGACTAATTAATCGATTCGTATTCAAACTATTCCTTTAGTATGTGTGAATCCCTTTGCACCAAGAGATAACGAAGCTAGAGTACCCGGCCCCAAACTATTCATTCGTATTCAAATTATTCCTTTAGTATGTGTGAATCCCTTTTGCACCAAGAGATAACAAAGAGTACCCCCAAACTGCTCTTAATTTGGATGGAAATGGGACCTTTTTTTTTTATCTTACTTACATATAGATCCCGTGTTTGATCTATAATTCTATATTGCCTGCAAAGGATATTAGAGCCTAAGTCGAAATCAGAGCAACTTCTTTCATAGTACTACTCTTCTATTGACGCATCAAAATATGTGGTAACATATTTTTTCTTCTTGACACATGTCCTGGATGGTAAAATGAAGGTAGTATTCCTGCTGGGGAGAAATCTTTTTTGATCTGCACATTTATGTTGCTGTGTCAGCAAGATACGGAGTATATCTTTTTATTTTAGCTGTTGAACAATTGTTTTTTGGCAAGTACTTATGATAATAATAATAATAATTACTATGGCTATAAATTAACTTGCACCAAGCAGAGACAGCAAAGAGAGTAGCCCAAATTGCTCATGGATGGAAATATGCATGCATGGGACCTTTTCTTAATCTAGCTAACATATGGTTGCGTGTGTGCACATTTATATATATATTCCAGCTCGATCAGTCTGGTAAAATGAATGTAGTAGGCGCGTATCCAGTTATATATTTCAGCGGCAGAAATCTTTTTTGATCTGCACAATTATGGAGTTAGCTGTGTCATCAAAGAAGATACCTCTGACCTAATTCCCTTGTGTTTTGAGATCGACAGGCAAATTTCCATGTTTGTCAGCCAGACGGGCTATAAAATGGCCCTCGCTCCATCGCCAATCTCACCACACCAACCAAGCGAAAAGCGAGCACCTAGTTCCCTCTTCGTCTCCTGCCTTTCGAGCTAGCTAGGGTTTCGTTGTTTGCTGTAGCATGGCTGGCCGGAACAACAACGACAACACCCGTCTGGCGGCGTTGCGGAGGGGCCGTGCCAAGCTGCACCAGAAGGCGGCGGAGCTCTCTGCCACATGCGGCGTTTCCGTTGTGGTGGTGACGCATGGCTCCGGTGAAACCGAGCCGACCGTCTGGCCGGCGGCGCCGGAGGCCGCGGCTGTCCTGCAGAGGTACGCCGCGACGGACTCCTCCTCCAGGGACATGTTGGACCAGGAAGAGTTTCTACGTAGGTGCATCGCCAAGCTGAAGACGCAGGTCAGACGCCAGAAGGCCGCCAACGACGAGGCGACGGCCAAGCTCACTACTACAGAAACGACAATCACTGCCAGTTCTTCCTCTAACAGACCCCCAATTATTGGGCGCAGTGGCTGAACCGGCAGTGAAACACCACATCACTGCCAGTTCGTGGCTTGAACCGGCAGTGATGCCTCTCGGCCTTATCACTGCCGGTTCAAGCCACCAACCGGCAGTGATGTGGTGTTTCACTGCCGGTTCGTGACTGGAACCGGCAGTGATGTTGTGTACAGTATAAAACTTCGATCTCCTCCGTCCCTCCTCTGCCCAACAGTACATAACAGTGCGTGAGGAGCTCTCTCTCTCCATTGTTGCGGCTGGTGGATTTCTTGATCTCCATTTTTAGCTCCTCTTCACTCTTGGATCCTCATATGTTCTTGCTCTTGGTTAGTAACAAGCATAATTCTTTAGAATTTTTGGTTTACATTGTGTCAATTTGTGTTAGAGCTATGCTAGTTTTCATGATCAAGAACAGGGATGTTGCAATTTGTGTCAATTTTTTGTAGCTTTTAGATCCAAAATTATTTAGAAAAATTATAGCACTTTGTTTTTATTGGGTAATTATTGTATAATCATTGAGTAGCTAGGTTCGAAAGATTCGTCTCGAAAATTATGGATAAAAATTGTAATTAGTTATATTTATTATTTACATTTAATACTCAATACATGCATGAAAGATTTGATGGGATGTGGAATAGATTCGGTATTTATTACTTAGATTTAATACTCCATGCATGCATTTAATACTTACATTTAATACTCCATGCTTCCATTGTTATCTATTTGTTCTCTTTATTTTTATAGCGCGACAAAATTCAAATTATATCGAAGAATATTGTTCAAAAATGCTTCTATTAATATGTTCCTATGTTTCCTCTGCTCTGCCCATCTTATTTTATCAGTGCAAACATGGCTCGAGGGTGGATGTACGATCTGTCACATACAGACCCACGGTACTTGACGGGCATCGACGATTTCATCAAGCGAGCTAGAGTCAATGCAGGGGACTCACATCTTGTATTCTGTCCATGCAAAGACTGCAAGAATACGAGAAAATGGGGCGACGTGGAGCATATACGTTTGCACTTAATCACAAGGGGGTTCATAAGAAATTACACGATTTGGACTTTGCATGGGGAGGTTGGTCAAAATGTTAATGATGATGTGCTCATGCCTAGTGTAACATTATTGCATGTTCATGATTACACAGAAGATGTGCCTACCAATGATGATGTGTTTGTGAATACATTAGCTGACGACACTGAGGAAAATGATGGTATTTCACAGCTTCTACATGATGTGCATGGGGGATTCCTTAGTGCTTCACAGTTGAAAAAACTGGAGATGATGAGAAAGGATGCAAAAACACCATTGTTTCCGGGCTGCCCAATAAGCAAACTGGAAGCCAACATCATGCTATTGGAGTTCAAATCAACGAATGGGTTGAGTGATAAAGGTTTCGATAACTTGTTAGTTATACTACATAAACTGTTCCCGGAGGCCGAGTTAGCAGAAAAGACTTACCTTGCGAAGCAAATGATTTGCCCAATTGGCCTTGAGGTTGAGAAAATCCACGCGTGTTCCAACGACTGCATATTGTACCGTGGAGAGAAATACAAAGACTTGGATGCATGTCCCAAGTGTAAAACTCCCCGATACAAGCAAGGGCCATCAAATGATGGAAGCAAGACCAGAGGAGGGCCAGTAAAGTCTGTGTGGTATTTTTCCTATAGCTCCACGAGTGCATACGTTGTTTGCAAATGAGAAGTCAACCAAGTTGTTGCGTTGGCACGACGAAGAGCGAAAGAAAGATTCAATGATGAGACACCCCGCCGATCGGTCGAACTGGAGGACTATCAACACTATGTTCTATAAGAACATCGGTGGAGAGGTAAGACATCTGTGGTTTGCTTTGAGCACGGATGGGATGAACCCGTTTGACCAGGTGAGAACCAATCATAGCACTTGGCCAATGACGCTATGTATATACAACCTTCCACCCTGGCTTTGTATGAAACGGTCATACGTCTAGATGCCATTACTAATCCAACGACCAAAACGGCCTGGTAATGATATTGATGTGCTTCTAGAACCAGTGATCGATGAACTACTACAGATGTGGGAGACAGGTGTGAAGGATGTTTGGGATGAGTACAAGAAAGAACATGTCACGGTAAAGGCTGTACTTATCGCTAATGAAGTGCTAATGAAGTACCAAGGATATCAAATAAATGGTTTTACATTTAACACAAAAAACAGGACGGAAAGAGCACGAACCAAAACAGTGGTGTTCGTTTCGACGCCCACGATGAGTACGACACGGTGGTGGCAACATACTATGGTTTCATAGATGAGATATGGGAGCTAGACGATGGACATCAGTTGAAAGTTGCTCTTTTCCATTGTCTGTGGGTCTGGCTGAATGAAATCAACACCGACAAGGATGGGTTCACTACCGTTGATCTATCCAAGACCGCATACAGAGATGACCCCTTCGTCCTTGCAAAGGATGTTTTGCAAATCTTCTATGCAAGGGATAACAATACAAATGGAAGACAACATGTAGTATTGCAAGGCAAAAGGAAGATTGTAGGTGTCGACGGAGTGACAGACGAAGAAGAGTACAAAGGTTATGAAGAAATGACTCCTTTTGGGGCGGACGTTAGCCTACATGTCCTTGAAAAGGGTGACAAACCTGCTTACCTCCGGAGTGATCATGATGAGGCCATCATCGTGCCTGCACCGTGAATTGTTAGAGTATCATAAACTATGTAATCTTTAATGAAATGTTGTTTTAGTAATTTGAGATCATATGGAGTTCTAGAGATTGTTGAGTTGTACCACGTTGTTGATTGATGTATGCCATGTCAAAAGGGATTCCAAAACTATAAAGAATTAGACCTTGAGTGTATAAGCAATAATGTAGAGCTCCTCAAAACTAGCAAAAGCTATGTTGGAAGATTTTCAACTTCTATTCAAATTTTTGGAGTAATTACAAAGGGGGTATTTGAATTTTAAACCCTTATTCAAATTCAAACTGGAATTTAAAAACTATAACGAATTAGATCTTGAGTGTATAAGCAATAATGTAGAGCTCCTCAAAACTAGCAAAAGCTATGTTGGAATATTTTCAACTTCTATTCAAATTTTTAGAGTAATTACAAAGGGGGTAATTGAATTTTAAACCCTTATTCAATTCAAAATGGAATTCAAAAATATAAAGAATTTGAATATGCTACTTCAGCAAAAGTTGTAGAGAATTAAAAATTATGCAACTTCTATGTTTGGAGTTTTTCAAGTTCTAGTAAAAAATCAGGAGTAATTTGAATTCTAAAGCAAAAGGCAGATTTAAAAAATACACACATCACTGCCGGTTATAGAGGAACCGGCATTGATGTGCCCCTATCACTGCCGGTTCTAATAACCAACCGGCAGTGATGCGCCATCAGCACTGCCGGTTCAAAAGAACCGGCACTGATGCGCCCTCATCACTGTCGGTTCTTATTACAAACCGGCAATGATGTCCCCTATCACTGCCGGTTTGTAACAAGAACCGGCAGTGATGAGCTACCCTATTTAAAGAACTGGTGCGCGTCCGAAAATTTCAGACGCGCGCCCGTTCCACACTTAGCCAATTCTGTTCGACGCTGCCGCTCTGCTCGACGCCGCCCGAGCTCGCCACTGCACACCGCTGCCCCTCAACCTCGACGACCTCCCCGCCCCAGCTAGAGCTCGGCGTCGCTGTAGCCTGACGCTGCTGCAGCCTGACACCGTCGCCGCCGCCACCCACGGACGCCGCCGTAGAAGGACGCCGCCGCCCACGGACTTCCCCACGACGGCACAGGACCTATCCCGACCTCCCGACCTCGCAGCACCTCGCTGCCACCCAGACCTCACCGCCACCCAAGCCCGACCTCGGCGCAGGAGCTCGGAATCCAGCCCCCGACCTCCACGGTGAGCTCCAATGGCCATGCCTGTGACGTGTTCGACGAAATGCCACAGTGAGGACTACTAGCTAGTTGCTGCTTGGCATGCATGGAGAGAATAGGAAGGGGAGAGGGAAGATGGAGGGAGAGGGAGGAAGTAGGAGGGAGAAGGAGAAGGAGAAGGAGAGGATGCTCCACTGAGGAGAAGGGAGGAAGGAGGAAGAGGGAGATAGCTTAGATAAATATAGATAACTTATATATGTCATCATCCTATGGTTTCATAGAGAGATATAGATAGAGAAAGGTTGCTTAGATAGAGAGAAAGATATGCTTGTATATATGATTCACTTAGATATGCTTGATTCAAAGGCTTATGTATATGCCATGGCACATATTGATTCATATATACATGTCACATATTGATATTGATGCTTGTAGGTATATAGATAGATAGAGATAGAGAGATAGGGAGTTAGAGATGGCATATGCTATTGCAAATGCTATTGCGAAGCATGACTTATATATATTATTCCTTGGTCACTTATACTTTGAGAAAATTTTGAGAGAGTTAGAGATAGAAAGATAGATAGAGATTAGAGAAAGAGATATAAATGTCATCCTATGCTTGAGAGATAGAGAAAGAGATATATGACTTAGCACATTTTTTGGAGATACAACACTTATCTATATACTTGTATATATGTCATCATCCTATGCTTGTATATATGTTAGAGATAGAGAGATATATATGCATAGTACTAATAGATAGGTAGAGATATAGAGGTAGATAGATGTATAGAGATATAGAGATAGATAAATTTAGTGGCTAGCATGACTTATATATATACTTGTATATATGATTCATCATCCTATGGCTTTAGATAGAGAGATGTAGATAGAGATTAGAGATGTAGATAGAGATACATGGCTTTAGATAGATGACTAATCTATATACTTGTCTATGGCTTTATATTGTGACTAATCTCTATATACTTGTCTATTTTGGAATATTTTCAACTTCTATTCAAATTTTTAGATAGATATAGAGAGATAGAGAGATATAGAGAGATAGAGAGATAGAGAGATAGAGAGATCGAGAGATATAGAGAGATATAGAGAGATAGAGAGAGATAGAGAGATATAGAGAGATAGAGAGATAGAGAGATATAGAGAGATATAGAGAGATAGAGAGATAGAGATTAGAGAGATATATAGATGTATAGTACTTATAGATAGATGGCAAATTTCATATCATATATACATGGATTTAGATAGAGAGATATAGATAGAGATTAGATATATATATATATAGATAGAGAGATAGAGAGATAGAGAGATAGAGAGATATATGTATAACATGACTTATAGATATGACTTATGTATAGCATGACTTGACACATTTCATATCATATATATACATGGCTTTAGAGAGATGTATAGCATGACTTATAGGTAGTTCACTTATGTATACCTAAATGAACCCGCTCGACTTATGTATGGCTTTTGAGTCTATCTATCTACCTATGAGCTAATACCAATAATCGAAATTCATGTCCAGAAACATGACAATTAAGCGCCGATTCACCACCCGTCGCCCTGCGACCGAAGCCGATGGCCAAGGAACTAGTGGTGGCGGTGCTGAACGTGACCAAGGAGCCGATGACAACCAATAAGGGGATCAAAGACCTTGGAGCCCTAGCCATATGCTAAACCTAGAAGAGGGCCAAGGAGATGAGGTAATAACTTAGGTCATACCTAAAACACGGTAGATATAGCCATAAAAGTTTGATGGGGACTTATTTATAAATTTTGAAGCAGGTTCCGCCGGAAGGTCCAAGTACTGGTGAGAGTTCCAGAAGGACTAAGCGTGGTGCAACAAAGCTCCCTCAGACAACTAGACACTGGCACACCTCTCAGTTCGGTCAACTAGGGGAGCCGGTGGAGCCACTTAAAGCATTGGGCCCATACAAGAGTACTATCGGGGCACTTGTAAGGGACTTCATCCCGATCAAATACAAGAAGTGGAATGGAAGTGAGCAAGACCCGTGGAGGGTTCCAAAAGTTGAGAAGGAACTAGTTTGGAACAAGCTGAGAGGGTAGTTCACTTTCCCTAATGATTGTGATGAAGCGACAGTCAAGAAGAGGGCCAAGGAAATCATGGGTCACTCCTTCAAGAATTTCAAGGGAAAGTTGCATAAGCTCATCAAGGAGGAAAAAGGACCGAATTTTGTGGGAGGTGAATTTAGCAAGCAGAGGGACTTCTGGGAGGAGTTCAAGGCTTACAAGCTATCCGATGAGGCCAAGGCATCAAGCGAAAGAAACAAAGCAAACTCGCTTAGGTCAAATAATCCTCACCGCCTAGGATCGCGTGGGTACGTAAGGAAGATTCCGGATTGGGATGCCCAAGTCGAAGCACTAGAGCAGAGCGGCGTTACACCTCAGACAAGCGATTGGCAGCCCAGATCAGTGAACTACCTACTCGCAAGGGAGGCACAATACAATCCTGACGGGAGCCTTTCCGCCAGGGCTGAACCCGTCACCGATCTCCTCCAGAAGATTTCCACGATCACTGAGGAAGTGCATAGAGGGGCCCGCAGGTCGGATAGAGAAAATGACGTGCTCACGCAAGCACTTGGAAACAAGGAGCACCCCAGTCGCACTAGAGGAGCCGGGGTAATTCCTTGGGAGAAAGCATTTGAATGTGAATCCGCTTCCTATAGGAGCCGGGCAAGGGCTAGAACGCAAAGAGAAGAGGAGTTCCAAAGGATGCGACAGGAGCTAGAACAGAGCATTGAAGCACGAATAGCTGCTCAAGTGGCGAGCGCTATGCAAACCATGTGTTCGAGTAAAGGGCCGCATGCAATCCCGGCAAGGGACGCAGTAGCTGTGGCTCAACCCCTATGCCTGACGATGAAGAGGTCAATGCTCCTCATCCGGTGGACGACATAAAAAAACCTATGAATGTCAGGTTGTACATACGACAGCAGTGGACCAAAGACAAGGTGGCGGTCGGACAAGCATTTCCTAGAGGAGAGAACATCATTCATGGCAAGCCAGTGCCACTCGGGTATGTCAGGGTCAGCATTGATAAGATATTGGACAAGAAGTACAATAAGATACATATTGATTTCCTAGTGGAGGAAGATAGGCCGTGTCTAGTTCACAACTTGGGCACTCATGTCGCCTGGCGCAAACGCTTCATCAAGCTAGATAACCAGCCATCTTCGGATGATGATGATGACAGTGAATCATCCCGGTCGCCTCCACCAAGAGATTTCTCTCCTCGTCAAGATCCACCGACACCTCCTCCACCGCCAAAGGAGAAGACTCCTTCTCCATCGCCAAAGGAGAAGACTCCTCCTCCTCCACCAGCTTCAAAGTCCCTAGGACTGGGATCTCGACGGCCTAGCTCTAGATTAGGTTCGACTTCTCAATAGAGGAGGTCATCAGCTTCAGTTGGTAAAGATCCCAAGATGACTAGTAAAAGGCGGCAGCCAGTGCCGACTAAGGACGATATTCTACGAGCTCAGATTGCAGAAAAGGCCGCCAAACTTGCCTTGTATGAACGATTGGCTTATATACCTGAGAAACAAAGCCAATTTGAAAGGCAAAGCAAAAATCCGGGTAACCAAGAAAGAGCTAGAGAAATACACACCTTTCAGCAGCTAGAGATACAAAACTTGGCCGCGGACCTGAATATAAACATGGAGGATGCCGAGAATCTCTATTTTGAAAAAACCGATTTTGAAAAGGCCAAAGTTGCATACAAGTTTGAACTAGGCAAGCCTATGGTCGCCAGCCAAGAAGAGTATAGAAATTTGCCAACAAACATGCGACAGTTGCATGATTATTATATCATAGATAGTAACAATAGCAAAGACATGAATGCAACCTTTGAAGTATGCATCCCTCCATGTTTTATTTTTAATCATCCTGAAGAAGTTGTGCATACTATTCATTATGAAGACCTCTTTCAACTCTTTCAACGACGCTCGCTGGATGTGCAGATTATGATGTTATGGACTATGTAAGTACCATACCCTAATAACGTTATAATAAACTACGTGATCTGCATTTGAATATATCCATGCATGTTTATTTTGCAGGTCTGTAGCAAAATTTTGCCTTCAAAAACGAAATAGCAATTTTGACTTCTTGGACCCCATCTATGTAAATGAGACAACATGCAAAGCCGGTCTCCAAGATCCGTATGTCTCAGCGAGTTTGAAGATAGAGTTTGAAAGAATGTTCTCAGTCGGCAAAACAAACGCAATGCTAACCTACAATTGCGAGTATGTGTTCTCGACCCTTACTTAAGTGTTTTTTCTTGATATATCATTCAATAACATAAACTTTGTGATTGCAGCAACCATTACGTCCTCGTAGATATAAGTCTTAAAAATTCAACTATCGAGGTGTGGAACTCAAAAAAGAAGCAACTTAAACTTATCGAACCCCTAGTCAAAGTGCTAAATATGTAAGTGAACCCAATATCACCACACTTTTCAATCACATATGATATTGTAATTAATAATGTCCTGAGCCTTCACACTTCATTTACATTGTCACATAGGATGAAGGCGTTACCTGATTGGAAAAATGTGGAGCCTAAGATGCAAAAGAAATGGAGAGAACCATTCAGAGTGGAGTATATGAAGAAGGTCAAGGCCCTAGATCAACCAATGGGGAACAACGAAAGCGGGTTCTATGTGATGTGGGCAATGCTTTGCTACTTTGGCGCAAAACTAGGAATAGGAGATGGCATGGTACGTACGCGTCGCATTTTAATTCTATTGTTTTGTCTTACGTATGTGCATCTCAATATCATCTTGTATCAATTTACAACGCAAAGATCAGGACCACAATAGGTTGGTGGATTTTGAGATAAGAGGATTTCAAGAGGAGATAGCAGCTCTTATTCTGGACGATATAGTGTATAGAAAAGGATGTCTATCCATTGTGAAGAGTAAGGACTTCAAGAAGAACTATGGAAAAGACTGCCTCGAAAGGCTATTGTAATGCGACAATTAATTCGATACTTTGAGTTTTGTTTGGATGTTTTGTAATAATCATTATAAATATGTGATGGGTTTGTATTGTCGCTAGTCCACAACCACCTTCAATTCACATCGATATCAAATGGTTCGATAGCAAACACCTCCACGATCTCCCACCCCACCACCTTTACCATAAACCCTAAACCAGAAACCCCAAATGAAAATAAAATAATTAAAAAAATACAATTTTAAAAAATAATATCACTGCCGGTTGGGGTGTCAAACCGGCAGTGATGACTCAAGCATCACTGTCGGTTGGTGTTAAAAATCGGCAGTGATGGCTCAAACGTCACCGCCGGTTGGTAACACGAACCGGCAGTGATGCTTGAGCCATCACTGCCGGTTTGACATTGCCAGTGCCGGTTCAAAAACCGTCACTAAAGGGGGGTTTTGAACCGGCACAGTTTGCCGTTTCTGTAGTAGTGGCTCTTCCTCCACGACGTCATCCGGGGCGACATGGATGTCGGCGATGTGCCCGTCGACCTCCTCGCCGACTTCAAGAAGGTGGTGGAAAAACGCTTGCATCTAGCTGCCGGCACCATCTACCTCCGTAGCCTGTAGGGCGGGAGCTGCCCCAGCCGGCCAACAGCGCTTCTTGCTGCCGCGCCGGCCAATGGTGAGGAGGACGGGCCGTGGGCCACCACTACTTGCGTCGCCGGCCGTGGCGCGCGGCTCCTCGATCGGATCCCCCTACTTCTTTTGGCGTGTGTTTGGATACGTCTTTGAAGACCCCTGCTGAATAATGGATGGCAATGGCAGCGGCTCCTAGGACGTGTGTTCTGAAGAAATAATAAAGGGCTGTATACATATGCACGGTCGTCTACTGTTCAGACGCATGCATGCAGTCTATTTTATGTTTTGTTGGTTCCTTTGCTTTTAATCTAGTTGTGTGGAATTTGCCATTAGTCTTCGGGTTATTGTATTCTGAATTGGATGATTTTGGAATGCTTTATTTCATTCTCAATAGTCTGTGTAATAGACTGATGAGGATTCAACGTGTTCTCCGTTGGAAAATGGGGGGCATGATTTTTCTTTTTTCTTTTTTTGATTTGTTGAGTGCTATTATGCTACAACAACCGTCTCTGGAAATAGGTGATTTCTAGGGTTGATTGACCTAAGTTAATGACTCCTAGAAACTAATTTTCAAATACGGTTGACTAAGTCACCTCCCATAGAAATACCTGGAGAACGTATAATAAATTCATAGATTTTTCAGATAAAATCGGATGAAGAAAAAAATTTACATCAAAATTATAGAACTCGATGAGATATAAAACTTTATTATTAGTGAGATTTTCATTCGAGTTTGATTTGGGGGGGGGGGGGGGCAACTGTATATATTATTAAGTTCTCAGATTTCCCCTTCTAATTTTTTGAAATTTTCAAATGAGCTTATGGAGACGTGTCCTATACCAAAGTTATAGCAATTGATATAAGATCTAAAAGTTTGTAGTCAGAAATTTTACCATTTAAAATTGTTTACAATTCAAAATATTGATTATAAGATTGATATATAAATTAAATGGATAGCATGATATGAGTAGTCAGAAGCCATTGTGTGGTGAGGTGATAGGGGACAAAATTCAGAGTGTAAGGGCAGCTCCAGCATGTGTTTTTAGGTGGTACTAGCATGAGATAGAAAAATAAATCTTGTGGATACAATATATAGGAGCAAAACAGACTAGTGGTGCCATCCTCAAAGCTATAGCACCACCTTGTCCGGTGGTTCAGCCATCCACGGCCCCTTGGATTTATTTTTGTAGTAATTTTGAACTGATTGTTTAAGTTATCAGAAGATTTTTTATTCTGCTTATTGGGCCCAACTTCTAGGATTCTGAAGCTAACAAACTGGTCAGAATTGATAATCTGGTTAGGATTGATAGAAGAATGGATAGTTTTTTTTTGATTGAGCAATCTCAAGGACGACTACCTCTTTATAGCAAGTTAGCAACAAGTTACATCATTTAAATTTGATCTAGGCCATCATGTCATGTCTTCATGTCTAGTTGTTTAGTCTCATTTTGCATGCCTGAGAACTTTCAGCTTCAATCTACACTGCCTATGCACATTGATGAGTACAAAAATTTAGTGCAAGCATTTTTGCAGGAGTTGTTTCACATAGGTCCGATCCATCATATATGACTTTAAAAGGTAAGCAACCATATTTCTATTCAAAAGCTATTTTAGGACCTGTTCCTGCTACCCTTCCTCAATGGCATAATCTAAATCCTTTGTCTTCCTAGCTACCTATCTTAGTCATTCAAATGGGATTTAGAATTTCACCATGCATATCATATCGTTTTCAGCCTGAAGATTTCTATATATATGGAAACCAGTTCTACTAACTATGTATGTTGCATATGACTTTTGAATGTCATTATTGTTGTTTGATAATAACCTAAAAAGATGAGTATATATAACAAGAGTTCAACTAATCATGATTTTCCTTTATAGATAGCACATGACAGGCCGGGGACATAGCTGAAATATACCCAGCCAATTCTGCAATTGAGACAATTGAATCTATGATCAGAAGAGATCCCTGTTTTAAATAGCGGACTAAGCCTCTTAGCGGCAGCCTCTCCAAAAGGCTAAGAAAGGCTATAGCACGTTAATAGCGGGCTATGCCATTTAGCGGCCGAGCAAAAAATATGTCAAACATCATGTAATTTTACACATAATAAAGATGAAAACTCTATGAATACCAATAGGAATAGATAGTTCAAAGTCTTACTAACACATTACATCAAAGTTCGTAGTTCATACTTCATACATGATACATCAATAACATCAATAACACTTCATATCCCTGCTATTTGGGCCTCTAAGTTAGTTGGGCCGAAGGAAATGAAGCCCAAGGCCAAATAGTGACGCTAAACGAACCCAATTTAGCGAAATTAGCGCGCTATTAGCTACTAATAGTGGGAAAAATTGTTTAGCGTTAAAATCTTCATAGCTTAGCAGTCCTCTTCTAGAAACGCTAAATAGCGCTATAGCGTCCGCTATAGCGCGCTATTTAAAACAGGGGAAGAGATGCTGTTTTGCCTGATGCAATTCAGAATATTTTTCGAACCTTCATCTTTCAAAATCATTCAAGATACATACCAAAAAAGAGTTCTATATTTGCTTTTCATCACATGCTATGTTTTTAGATATCAGAATAATATCTTTTGTAGTGATGTCCTGAAGTGCACCTTTGTCTAGCCGTTGTATTATGTCTGTCTTACCTGTAGAAATATCTCAACCTCCTTACTATTGACCAGATTCCATCCTACTTAACCCCAGATAAGTTGTTGTATTCATATGAATTCTTTTTGGCACAACATGTAGAAATTCGCGTGGCAGATGCAAAATACTCTGCAGAAAAACTTAAGCGAGAGAACACGAAGGATATCGAAGTAAGAACACTTCACTACCTTTTTATTATGCAACCTTTTACTCTTCAATTACACCAGGACTGAAATTTTTGTTCATACATTAACAATAAAAACAAATAGTCACGTACAAAGTGCATGTTGAAGCTCTTTACCTCTACGCGCAGAACAAAAGTACACTACTACAAAATGTTTTTTTTTAGGCGGACACTTTTAATTAACGGAGACCGGCATTCCATCCGCTTCCCATCAAAGGTCACAATTAATGGTAAAAAAACATGGATAGGCCCGCCGAACCCATCCACGGGTCGCCTGCCACCGGATCTGGCATCCGGTCTACAAGATTCGGTCACCTGCCACCGAGATTGGACCGCTTGCCGCAAGATCCGGTCTCTGGGCGTCAGACCTGCAAGCAAGGGAGGGGAGGGGAGGAGCCCCGCCAGATCTTAGCTCCCACCACTGCATCCTCCATGGTCAAGGGCACCGGTACAAGCTCTAGCCACCATGCTGCCACCAGGAGAGGAGCGGATGAGCATTGCCAAGAGGGGAGGAATTAACGTCGTCGGGAGGGGAGTGGTGGAGCGCCACCAGGAGGGGAGAGGTGGAGGGCCGTCAGGCTGGGAGAGGGAGAAGGAGAGGCAGGGAGAGGGAGGGGTGCGCATGGTGGCCGCTCCTTCTGCCAGGCTAGGAGAGAGGGAGAAGGTGAGCGAGAGTGAGAGGGAGGGTACACTACAGGAAAACGGCGAGTTGTCGAGTGCTGAACTAGTTGCCGAGTGCCAGATTTCGTGCACTCGGCAACTAAATGTCACACTCGGCAAAAAAAAACACTCGGCAACTATTTAAATGCCGAGTGCCTAGTACTCGGCAAAAAAAAACACTCGGGAACTTAATTTTTTTTACCGAGTGCCTACCGTCTGGCACTTGGCACAAGTGATATCATATGTGGACTTTGAGGTTTGTGAACAACGTACGTGACGATATGCTCGAAACTTTTTCAAATTTTTACCACAACATACGCACATGAGATCATGACACGTGCTCAAGTTTCGTGATTTTCAGAATTTATTTGCATTTAATATAATTAAAATACTACAAACACCGAAGTTGGCAACGTTGTCCCGTGAGCACGTTGATCGAGCTATCGAGACAGGCCATGGATTTAGCCATCATTTGCACTACCAAACAAGGCTACCATTTTTAGAATGAAAGAAATCTATTATTTCATGCACCTGCAGTTCAAACGAAGATTCAGTGGGAAAATTGAAAAAAACAAAATAAACTAAGAAAAAATACCAAAAATCAATGAAAAGCTTCCAAATTTGAACATGTTGTTTAAAATAGTTCACTAAACACACACAAAAAATTGGGAGCCAAAAAACAAAAAAAAATTAATTAAGTTGCCGAGTGCTAGGGTTGGCAATCGGCAACTTAATTAAGTTGCCGAGTGCCCGCTTTCTGGCACTCGGCAACTAGGCAACCCAAATAAAAAAAGGGACATGCCGGTTCCCACTCTCACTCTCACTCTCACCCTTTGCCCCGAGCCGCCGCGCACGCCCCTGCATCCGCCGCCACGCCGCCGCCCCGCCGCCGCGCTGCCGCGCCGACGCCCGCGCCGCCCGTACCCGCCTCTCTCCGAGCCCCGCGCCACCCCTCGCCCCGCGCCGCCCCACCCCGCGCCCCACCCGCTTTGCTCGCGCCGCTGCTTGCCGCCACGCCACCGCGCCAGCTCCCTACCCACCCCCCACGCCCAGCAGGCACCCCCGCCCCCACCCCCCATGCCCAGCAGCCCCCTACCCCCCACCCCCCACCCAGCAACCCCCCCACCTCCCCACCCCTCTGCCCCGACCACCCCCACCCCCAGGCACACCCCACCTAGTAGCAGAGAAGAGAGGAGGAAGGAGAAGAACGAGGAGGAGGGGAGAAGAAGGAGGAGGAGGACAAGTTTTAGTGGAGGAGAAGAGAGAAGAAGAAGAAGAAGGAAGAGAAGGAGAAGGAGAAGGACAAGAAGAAGGAGAAGGAGAAGTACTTGCCGGCCTCATCCCTTCGACCATCATGCCGCTGCGGGCGTCGCCGGAAAGGTATACATAATAGTAGTAGTAGTTTCTTATATTAGTTTGTAGTTAGTAGCTAGTGGTTAGTAGTACTTAGTAGTATAGTAGTAGTAGTTAGAATAAAGAAAGAGGAGAGTAGTAGTATAGTAATAGCTAGTAAGTAATAATTAGTAGTGTTAGTAGAAGTTAGTAAGTAGTAGTAGTATGTGGTTGGTGAAGGTGCCTATATGTTTGGTGTATATGTGGTTGTTGGCCTTCGTGCCACTATTTTGTGCATATGTGGTTGTTGGCCTTCGTGCCAATGTTTTTTGCAGGTTTTGTAACCTCCCCGTGTAGGGGAGGTGCTGTCAAAATTTTCAGTTGACACCCACCAATTGTTTTTCTTGCAGGAGGACCCGTGAGAGGGACTCGGGGGCGTTGCTGGTCTGCCTGCACCGCGTCGCCTCGCCACCGCACCGCCTCGCCACTGCCTCGCTAGCCTTTCTTCACCGGCACCTTAGGTATAGCCCCCTCCTCCTTTTCATGCATGTTTTATATGATCACGTAACCAAGTTAGGCGTCTCCCGTTCGAAACAGATACGGTCGGAGGTATGTAAAATCTGTGCATATCTGTGACCGTAACTGCTTCAGATTGTCCACGTATTTTGGACAACCCGTTGATGTGTAGATGATGTTAGTTTCCATGGTTCGCTCTGGTCTAAGATAGAATTTCGGCATCACCTCCCTGTTGTTCTCCGGATGCACACTCTCCCTTTCGGGACGTGTATCGGGAGAACAGCGGGGAGGTGCTGCCGAAATTTTGTCTCGGATCGGAGCGGAGCATGGAAACTGACATCATCTACGCATCCGCGGGTGGGATTAGGACCTATCCTCATCTATTAGACAGTAGGCACGCTGTGCAGATGCATTTACTGGTTATATTGCTCGCTTACATATGTATATGCTAGAGGATGGAGAACCGTGATTGGATGTACACGAGCTACCCTAGTATGACCCCAGAGTGGATGAATAAGACTAATGCTTTCGTGGAGCATGCATTTGGCGAGGTTGCTCATGGGTCCATTCGGATGTCGTGTCCCTGCGTCAAATGTGACAACGTTGTAAGAAAGACAAAGGTGGCTGTGGGGAAGATCTTATCTTGTATGGATTCACGCCAAACTATACTTGCTGGATAAACCATGGTGAAGCGAATCGTATTAGAGAGGAGGTGGTGAGACCACGTCTGGAGGCTTTTGATGGAGATGCCGGGGTCACAGACTGGATGGATGACTTTCAGGAGGCACGGTTCGTTGAAGGATTTGAGGACGAGCCAGAGGAATCCGCAAAGGCGTACTACGAGATGTTGTCTTCGACACAAAAACCCCTTCACGAACAGACACGGGTTTTGCAACTGGATGCCATGGAACGCCTGATGGCGTTCAAGTCGCAGTGTAGCATGAGTCGAGACAACTTCGATGCCTTGTTGGTAGTTGTTGGATCTCTACTTCCGGACTGTCACGTTATGCCGAAGAACTTGTACGAGTCACAGAAACTTCTTCGCGCACTTAAGATGCCGTATGAGCAAATCCATGCTTGTCCTAAGGGGTGCGTCCTATTTAGGAAACTGCACGAGAAAGCAACACACTGTCCAAAGTGCAACTCATCTAGGTATCTGGTCGACCCTAGTGATGGCAATAAGTCACAGCTTGGTATCCCCATGAAGGTCCTACGGTACCTTCCTTTCTTACCGAGGATCCAACGGTTGTTCATGACAGAGTAGTCCGCGAAACAGATGACATGACACAAACATGGCAAAAGATATAACCCAGACAAGATGGTACACCCATCGGATGACGATGCATGGAAACATTTCGATGACATGCATCGTGGTAAAGCCGAGGAGGCTCGAAATGTACGTGTCGCGCTTGCAACAGATGCGTTCAATCCCTATGGAATGATGTCGGCCCCGTATACTTGTTGGGCCGTGTTCGTGATCCCCCTCAATCTCCCCCCCGGCATCTCGTTTCAACCCAAAAATGTATTCATGTCGCTGATAATTCCTGGACACCCAGGGAACAAGATGGGTGTGTTTATGGAGCCTCTCATTGATGAATTGATGTTTGCTTGGGAAAAAGGGGTACTGACATACGACCGAGCTATGCAGAAGAACTTCACGATGCATGTGTGGTACCAGTACTCCCGGCATGACTTCCTGGCATATGGCATATTCTGCGCGTGGTGTGTTCACAGGAAGTTCCCATGCCCATTATGCAAGACAGCTGTATAGTTCTATCATCTGAAGAAGGGTGACAAGTTTTCTTCGTTTGACCTACATCGTCAATTCCTCCCTCTTGACCATCCATTCAGACGAGATGTCAAGAACTTCAGGAAAGGGGTTCAAGTCACCGACCCTCCACCTCACATGATGACCGGTGCCGAGGTCCGTGCTGAGATAGAGGCTCTCAAAGATGATAAAGATACAGGTGGTTTTATTGGATATGGTTTGGAACATCAGTGGACTCATAAATCGGGCTTGACTAGGCTTCCTTATTTCGATGACATTCTTCTTCCACACAACATTGATGTAATGCACATAGAAAAGATTATCGCCGAGTCACTTTTTGCAACACTCATGGACACAGAGAAGTCAAAGGACAACGTGAAGGCTAGATTGGACCTGGAAACGATTTGCAATAGGCCAAAGCAAGTGATGAAGCCTCCTGCGCCTAGTAAGAAATGGAGAAGGACTCCGGTCAATTTCGTCTTGAAAAGGGACCAACAAAAGGAGGTCTTGATGTGGATGCAGACGTTGATGTTCCCGGACGGGTATGCTGCGAATTTGAGTCGGGGAGTGAACTTGTCCACTATGCGGGTCTTAGCGATGAAGAGTCATGACTACCACATATGGATTGAGCGGCTCCTTCCTGCGATGACCCTGGGATATGTGCTCGAGCATGTGTGGCGCGTGCTAGCAGAGTTGAGCTATTTCTTCCGCCAGCTTTGTGCCAAGGAGTTGTCTCGGGACATCATTGCTAACTTGGAGGAAGTGGCACCTGTGTTGCTCTGCAAGCTGGAGAAGATCTTTCCACCTGGCTACTTTGTGGCGATGCAACATATGATTTTGCACCTACCTTACGAGGCACGAATGTGGGGGCCCGTGCAGGCCCGTTGGTGCTATATGATCGAGAGATGTCTAAAGATTCTTCAGAAAAAGTGTAGAAATAAAGCCAAAATCGAGGCGAGCATGGCAGGGGCATTCATTCTTGAGGAGGTGTCAAACTTCACAACAACATACTATAAGGATAACCTTCCTAGTGTGCAGAATCCCCCACCTCGTTACAACACGGATGAGAGTTCATCGAACCTCAGCCTTTTCAAAGGGAAAATCGGCAAGGCAAGCGCACCGGGCACCAAGACCTTAAGGAATGATGAGTGGCGTATTATCATGCATTACGTGTTGTTGAACCTTGATGAAGTGAAGCCTTATGTGCAGTAAGTTCTCAATGAGCTTGTTACATACGTCGTCACTATCCTTCATGTATCCAACTTCCTTGTCTCTTGTTTTTTCAGGGAATTTCTAAATATATACTGGAGAGGGAGTAGTGATCCTTCCCCTCAAGAAGAAGATAAACTTCTCAAACATGGCAAACCCGATTTCATTTCATGGTTCGATACGAAGGTGCCTGGTTGAATCTTTGACATCTCACTTTGCTCCTAAGAGCGACTAATGTAACTATCTATCCGACCTCACCTTGTAGGCTCGCAAAGATAGGGACATGAATGTTGAGTTGAAAGGGCTCGCGAAAGGGTTCGCCTATAAGGTCAAGACATTCAACGTTTATGATGTGAATGGCTATCGATTTCACAGAAGAAACTATGAGGAGAGTCGGCCCAATCGGAAAACCACAAATACCGGAGTTCGTACGCCCGACACTGATGAGCGCGACTACTACGACATAGTAGAATCCATATACGAGCTCTCCTTTGAGTGTCGCAGAGGTCCTAATCCAGTCGTATTCAAAGTCCATTGGTTTGATCCTAATGTCACGAAAACATCTCCTGAGATTGGACAAGTCGAAATTCGACAAAATTCTATCTATCAAGGAGAGGATGTCTATATTGTGGCTCAACAGGCCACACAAGTCTATTACCTCCCATGGGCGTGCCAAAAAAAACCCAATCTTATGGGTTGGTACATTGTGCAGTTGGTATCGCCGCACGGTAAATTGCCTGTCCCAAACGATGAGGATTACCACTTTGACCCAAACACAGAGGAGTTCTATCAATCAGAGGGGCTAGAAGGGAGGTCTGACATAGACATGTTTGGCCTGATGGGCATGGAAGTTGACAATGACATTGATCGAGACGATGGAGATGAGGATGAGGGAGAAGAGGTGCAAGATGTGGAAGACTTAGAAATGCTTGAGCGGTTAAACTTAGGCGTTGGCAATGATGACAACGATGGAGACGAGGAAGAGGTAGAAGAGGTGCAATATGATAGTGATGACGAGACCTATGATCCAGCAAGTACCGATCATGAAGAATATTTCTAATTAATGTAATACTATTGTTGACACCGTTTTTCGTACGTGTCAATATTGAGCCAAGTGCGTCGATCGGCAAGAAGGTAAAACATTGCCTCTCATCGGCATCAAGATACCACTAGTGAAAGATGTGTTTGCCGATGAGGAGGTATTACCGATGAAACGAAAATATTGTCGATCGGAAATGTTGCCGATGGATGTGAGATGATGCGGCTGACGTCAGCAAGGAGGTGTCGATATAGTAGAAGGAAAGTGCGGATTGAAGGAATCTGCCGATGGAAAGTTTCATCGTAAGGGAGGTGGATAAGGAAACTAGTAATTTTATGCTAGTATTATTGTTTTAGTTTAAGTCCGACTCTTGCACGAGTCGTTTTATTTCCTTAAAAATAGGGTTCCGTTTAGGTATGAGTCGTGTCTGTTTACAACTCCTGTTACCGGAGTATAAATATGTACCCAGGGGCGATGTATCAAGAGATATCCAATATAATCAAACAAATCTATTATTTTCTTCTTACTTTTTAGCATCTACTTTTTTTCGCATTAGTTATAGTCTATCTACGAGTTCTTACGATCTCGACGGGTTGCATCTACAAGATCTCCGTCTACCTCGCGAGTTCCGCTTTTTGAGCAATCTGAGCCTTGACGTCCGGGCGTATCGCTATCGTCTCGTTCATTGTTGTTCTAGTTATCATCCTTGTTGATTAACTGGTCAAATCAACTAGCACACCTTTGGATATCGAGTTCAGGTATATGCCCGAGGTGTTCGCAGATTCAACGTTTTTTGTGTCAACACCTCTTTTGGCACACCTGGTGGGACCCTAGATATATCTCTTGATCAAGATCATGGGTGGTTCTACTGACGTTGATCCAAAGAACGTCATTGAAGTCTCCAAAGCAGATCTAAAGGTTGATCAGAAGCAAGCCATGGAGTAGGCTATGGAGGAATACAAGCAGCTATATCTGAAGTCCTTCAGCCTAAACAGGAGTGGCAAAGCAGTCCAGAAGCAAGATCCGTCGTCGCCACGGCAGGTCACTTTCGACGCCAATCCTGGTAAATTTCAAGAGATGGTTAATTCTGCATTAAATCAAGCATTGATTAACCACTCTACTATGCTATCCAACATTGTACACAACGCTGTTATGTGATCCTTCAAAGAAGGGCAGACATCTCATTATGTTGGTCCATCGTATCATCAATCTGGATCAGCATCTACTATAACTCCATCGGCAATCCGAGCGGGATCTTCCCAGTCTGCGAAGCTATCTGCCACTGAAGTTACTCTAAAATCAAGACCTGTAAATGTTGTTCAGCTGAATACAGACCCAGTAGCATCGGAGGTGTCAGGACCTGTAATCCAGAGCCAACAGATTCCTACTAGCCGGTGGGGATATGATATGCCTCCAAATTCATCGACCGATGCCAAGTCGATCCAAGGTGACGATACGGCGGGAAAAGCCCCTGTGGAATCGGCAGTATCAGTGCAACCGGTGAATCCAGTGATGCATTATGCTACGCCTTCTCCAAACGGGCAGTCGTCGACAAGAAGTCTTCAGATGGTGGTACCTAAGATGCCTTGCGGGCGACCATCGGCAAGCGCTCTGCCAATGCAACAAAATAGGGCAGATGCAGGCTATCCTTTCATGATAAATCCTTAGACGGGGGTATCAATACAACAAGGAGGTCAATCTATTGATTGTCCTAGAATGCAAGGGCAATAGACTCCGAATGGATATCAATTATCGATAAATCACATGCCGATGACTTGTGATCCTGGATGGACTGGTCAGACATCAATGCAACAGCAGTTGGTGCAAGCTAGATATCAGGCGGCAGGAGCACAACAATACCATTACCCAGCGGATGTTCAAAATGAGATGTCGATAGTATCTCAAAATACTCTAGCTGGTGTCCAAGGATATACATCGACAGATCAGCCAATGTATAATGTTCAGCAACGTGGTGCTGCGCTTACGCCAATCGGATCGGTTTACTTACCATAGAGGAAAGAAGGGATGTATCTACCAGTCCAGCCGATAAACATACAGGCAATGCGTCGGCAGGGTCAAAATGTATACTGGGCCGATGAGATCGCCGAAGTGACAAGAGGATAATTCGGTAGTAAGTCTGAGGTCGATACATATTCTTATCGAACACCATACCCTCAGGCATATGACTTGATTCCTCTTCCAAATCGGTACGAGGTGCCGAATTTCACAAAGTTTTCTGGTTTCCAAATTACACCGATCCAAGCAGTCGGTTCTGAAGAGTTGTTTTAATGGATCAGTCCGCTGATGATGGAAAGCTTGCGTAGGGGTTCACATCGGCCGATGAGTTACTAGAAACAGACATCGGCAATGGTAGCAAGCCTAGGCCAACTTTTATTAGTGCTAGGTTCGATTCTCAATGTATACAACAGCTGAGTGATTTGTTAAAAGAATATAAAGATTGTTTTGCTTGGGATTATATAGAGATGCCTGGTTTGGACCGATCAATAGTTGAACATCGGTTACTTATTAAGTCGGGTTTTCAACCACATCGGCAACCAGCGCGCCGGTGTAACCCCACTGTACTACCCGATATTAAAGCTGAGATTACCAAGTTAATCGAAGCTGGATTTATTCGGCAATGCTGATATGCTGAATGGATTTCTAATGTAGTTCCTGTATATAAGAAGAACGGAAAACTTCGTGTTTGTATTGATTTCAGGAATCTCAATAAAGCTACGCCAATGGACGACTATCCAATGCCCGTTGCCGATCTACTAGTTGATGCTTCTGCTGGACACAAAATTATCAGTTTTATGGATGGTAATGCTGGATATAATCAAATATTTATGGCTGAAGAAGACATATCCAAAACTTCTTTTAGGTGTCCAGGTCACGTCGGTTTATTTGAATGGATCGTAATGACTTTAACTTGAAGAACGCCGGAGCCACTTATCAAAGAGCAATGAACTTTATTTTTCATAAGTACATCGGTACATTGGTCGAAATCTATATCGACGACGTGGTGGTTAAGTCCGGAAACTTTGAAAAGCATCTTGCTGATCTGCGGAAGATTCTGGAATGCACAAGGGATCATGGGCTAAAGATGAATCCAAATAAGTGCGTGTTTGGCGTATCGGCGGGTCAATTTTTAGGGTTCATGGTGCATCAAAGGGGTATAGAGATCGGCAGAAAATCTGTTGATGCAATTAACAAAGTAGTTGCTCCTACGAACAAGACTGAGTTGCAATCTTTGATCGGTAAGATTAATTTTATTAGAAGATTTATATCTAATCTGTCTGGGAAGATTGAGTCTTTTAGCCCACTGCTGAAGCTAAAAGCCGGTCAGGAATTTGTGTGGTGAGAAAAGCAGCAATCGACTTTGGAGGAAATTAAGAGGTATCTGGTGAATCCCCCGGTTTTGATTCCATCTCAACATGGGAAACCCGTCAGATTGTATTTGTCTGCTGATGACGGTGTTATTGGGTCAGCTTTGATTCAAGAATTTGAAGGGAAAGAACGTGTGATTTATTATTTGAGCAGAAGGCTGGTGGATGCTGAAACCAGGTATTCGGCCGTTGAAAAATTGTGTTTATGTCTATACTTCTCTTGTACTAAGTTAAGGCATTATTTGCTATCGTCCGAGTGTACTGTCATATGCAAAGATGATGTGGTCAAGTATATGCTGTCGATGCCGATATTGAATGGGAGGATCGGCAAATGGATTTTGGCGCTGTCAGAATTTGATCTGAGGTATGAATCGACTAAGGCAGTTAAAGGGCAGGTGATGGTCGATTTAATTACTCAGCATCGCGGTACGCTAAATTCAGTAGAGATTGCTCCTTGGACTTTGTTCTTTGATGGTTCCACATGTAAGGAAGGAGCAGGCATCAGTGTTATCTTAGTTTCACCCCGAGGAAAAAAGTATGAAATCTCATTGCCGATTGTTGCTGCTTCGACGAATAATCAGGCTGAGTACCAGGCGTTGCTGAAGGGGTTGGAGTTACTCAGGGATGTGCGTGCCGATGCCATTGAAGTCTTCGGTGACTCTTTGTTGGTGGTCAATCAGTTGATTGGAGCATATGAGTGCCGAAGTGATATTTTAATTGAATATCATGGGAAGTGTTTGCAGTTATTGAAGGAATTTAAAGAGTATCGTCTTGAGCATATTCCCAGGTTGCATAATGAAGAGGCCAATCGGTTGGCGTAGCACGCTTTGGGGTATCAGCCGATTCAAGAAGTAATGACATCGATAATGGTTGCCGATGACTGGAGAAAAGAGATTATAGATTACTTAAGAGATCCGTCTAGGAAAGTGGAGATACGGTTGAGGTTTCAGGCTACTAAGTATGTGCTCCTTGATGATGAATTGTATTATCGTACACTTGATGGGGTTTTGCTCAGATGCCTCGATAGAGAGGAATCAAAGAAGTTGATGGGTGAAATTCATGAAGGGGTGTGTGGAGCACATCAATCGACATTCAAAATGAAGTGGATGATCAGGCGAAATGGATATTATTGGCCGATGATTCTTGAAGATTGTTTTGAGTATTTCAAAGAGTGTCAAGATTGTCAGAAATTTGGTAATGTTCAGAGAGCACCTGCGTCGGCAATGAATCTTATAATCAAGCCTTGGCCGTTTAGAGGATGGGCCATTGATCTCATTGGCCAAATTTACCCACCATCGAGTAATGGACATAAATTCATACTTGTTGCTATCGATTATTTCACCAAGTGGGTTGAAGCTATTCCGTTGAAAAAGGTGACATCGGCAAACATGATAGATTTTGTGAAAGAGCATATTGTTTACCGATTTGGTATCCCTCAAACTATTACTACCGATTAAGGAACTATGTTCACGTCGGGAGAATTTGCTATCAATATGGGGTTTAAGGTTTTAAACTCGTCTCCTTATTATGCTCAAGCTAATGGTTAGGCTGAAGCAACCAATAAAGGGGTAATCAAGCTTATCAAGCGCAAGATTGAAGAAAACCCTAGGAGATGGCATAGGGTACCGAACGAAGCTTTGTGGGCATATCGGATGGCATGTCATGGTGCTACTAAGGTTTCGCCATATCAGTTAGTCTACGGACATGATGCTGTCCTACCTTGGGAAATTAAAACTGGTTCCAGACGGTTATTTTCTCAAGATCAATTAACAACCGATGAGTATGATATCCTTATGAAGGATGAGTTAGAAGATTTAGCAGGTCATCGGCTAAAAGCTCTAATCAGTATCTAAGAGAACAAGAGACGGGTTGCCAGATGGTATAACAAGAAGGTAAAAACGAAGGAGTTTGCCGATGGCGATCTGGTGTGGAAATTGATTTTACCAATTGGGACTAAGAGTTCAAAGTTTGGGAAGTGGTCTCTTAATTGGGAAGGTCTTTTTTGGATAAAGCAGTCTACTCCTAGTAATGCCTATATTTTGGAAACCCTCGAAGGAGCTGCATTTTCCAGAGCAATAAATGGCAAGTATCTGAAGAAGTATTATTCCTAGTATCTGGATGGATGCATGAAAGCAATACGTATATGCCGATGACAAAGTTATCATATAAGGGACATCGGTAGGAAGACGTTAAAAGTTATACTACAGACAGATGGACTTGTCAAGCTCAGGAGTAACAAGTTACAACAAGGTTTGAATACATAAAATTGCACGAAGGAGAACTTGGTCGACTTCTTCTATTTCCCTGGTGTCGTCGTCGGCAGTGCCATCAACTGTCTTGGCCTTTCTCCTCAACAGAAGAGCTTCGCGAGTGTTGCCATCCCTTTCCTGCTGCAAAGCTTTGGCTATGATAGGGAGCTGGGTCTTCTTCTGGATGGCCGATTCTAAGGCTTTATCCACTCTCTTCAGCTCGGCCAGCAACTCTTCTGTTTTTGCCGACAGACGGTTGATCTCTTGATCAAGTTCGGTGCCAGAGGCTTCTAGGTGACCGAGGTCCTTGTGCTTTTCATCTGCCATCTGTTTGAACTTGAATATTTCTTCTTCGAGTTTTCTTTGAGTAACTCTGTCGGCAATACGACCTAAAGCCTTTTTGTATTGGAGTTGCCGACTCTCAAGGAAAGCTGCCTGGAAGAGTGGTTCTTCGATATCGGTAGGTAGTTGATCTTGGATTTCCTTGAAAGCTACCCTTACTGCACTAGAATCTTGGACCAGTTGGGATGTACTTTGTTGCAGTAGGAGCAGCAGGGCTTCAAGTTTGGATTTCAGTTCTGCCGATACGACAGTTGAAGTTTGGGTAGAATCTGCCTCTTCATCGGCATCTTCTGGAACGTTGACAGCAAAAGAGAACAGGCTGTTGGGAGAATCTTGGGCCTGGATAGATAGAGAATCAAAATATGTCAGGAAGGAGCTTGTGTCTCACAGATTTGTAATAGAAGTAATCGGTTTACCTGCTTTAAAGCAATTTCTCGCCTTTGGCTTGACTGAGTAGCCGATGCAACCGTATCTTGAGGATCGGCAATGGTTGCCGATGAGCTTGCCTCAGTAGAAAGGACGGTTGGTGCTGGATTTGGTGCTGGTGTTGGCGTCGCTTCCGCTGACTCCTGAGGGGGAGTTGCTGCCCTTTGGTCAGGGGTTTCATCTGGTGCTGATGTTGGTACCGATGCCGATACCGTTTCTGTTGTCATAGGCATATCTTGCAGTGATGGCGCCGTCGCTTGGTCAAGAATCTCGGCTTGTGGTTGCTCGGCGGTAGCTGCCGATACTGGTTCTGATACCGGTGCATCGGTGGAAGCTTGAGAAGGTGCGACTGGAGCTGATAGCTTCTTGCGCTTCGGTTTAGGAGCAGCACTTGAATGGCCTTGGCGCTTGGATCCTTGTGCTTTGAGGGCATCGGCAGGTCGAACAGCTTGTACATTTGGGATGGTGGCCGATGAGCTTGTTGGCTACAAAAAATGATAGTTAGTGTAAATTGAAAGCAGAGTAAAATTACCGATGAAAATTTTCAATCGGTATAAGCAAATAAAGTGTTACCATGAAAGCCTGAGCCAAGGTAGCGGCAGCAGTGGTAGCATCATCGTTGGCGGTGGTCTAGACCTGATGGTGACTTTAGGAATTGCTCTGCGAAGCGTAAGAGCAGCCATTGGAGGGGCCTTGCTGCCGATTGTTGATATTGGGTTCATCGGCCGCAAATTGAAATACTTGCCGCTTTTGCTCTTGTTGGGAATCGGATCATTGACCTGCTGACAGAGGGTTAGTTACCTGTGCCTTTTAAAGTCAATGAAGTAGTGATATCGGGAATAAACTTACCGCGTCGTCGGGGATGACATTATTGACATCAATTAAGTGCCGATAGTAGTGCGATGATGGGGCGAATAGCTGGTCCTTCCATTCTTGCCACCAGGACTTGTATGACTCAGTTATGAACGAAGTCGGCGCCCAAGAAGACAAGTCGAGGTTGACCATATCGGCATGGGGAGAGAGAGTGGTAATTTTGTTCCAATCCATCACATTAGAAATGACCTCTCTAGGTTTGATCACATTGGCATAACGGAGCTTGATCGGCAGTTGACCGAATGCTAGCTGTCTTGCTGCTACCGATGGATAGTAGAACTCGTATGATGGGTGAGAGTTCTTTCCGGTCCCAACGACATTGACTGGAACTGCCCGGGGAATGAGGGTGGCCTTCATGATTACCTCATTTTGAGGTATGTTCCCATCGGTAAGGTTAAAGGAGATGGGGAATCGGTTGTCTTCGTCAACATAAGGCCACCAGACTCGTTCTGCAGCAGGGATTCCGCAGTAGAGACTTTGGAAGAACATGCCAAATTGGTCAGCATTGGCGTCGGTTCCTGGTAGCACTATCATAGCTTCCCCGAAGTTAAGTGGGGAGCGAGTTGCCGATTCGTCATCATCAAAGATATAATCTTCCGATATATCCCTTGGAAACTGTTGGCTGAATAGGTCAAATTGGAGACATTTGTACATATGGGCATTCAGCCACAGGTTTATAAACCACCAGGGGCCTCCAAGGTTACCAATGGGCTCGCCTAGTAGTAGCTTCTCCGATGCTTGGTGTAGAAGGCGGTAAACTGAACCGAGGAGGTATCGGCGAAGAGGAAATCCTCCGCTTGTCAGGAGCTCTGTTGCTGGGAGATACATGTTGGTAGGTCCGACTGTTCTGCCACAGAAGACGAACTTTTCCAGCCACATGTTGAGGAAGGTGGCATGCTCCCTTTGGTTTACTGATCCGGTCTTCTAGTTTTCTTAAATGTATCTGGTCTAACCGCCGATGTTGCGGGTACTTACCCGATGCTCGGATTTCCTACGAAAGGTGGCAGGATCGGCAAAAGAGACATCGAGGCCGGTGAGCATGTGAACATCGGCAAGAGTGGGGGTGGCTGGTCCGTGTCTGAATAAAAATGCATTCATTATGTCGGACCAGAAGTAAGAAGCAGCTATCTTCATGTTCTCGTTCTTGGCCATATCGGCAATGGACATCCTAATGCATTGCTCGACGTTGCATTCTGACCAATATAGTTGTTGTGACCTGGCTATCCTGAGGTACCAGTTCTTGTACCCTTTGGTGCGTTTAGGCCAGGAACGGAAGGTGTATGCCCATAACCCTAGGTAAAAATGTTCAGATCTAAAAGGGGTGCGGTTGGTCTCTGCGTTGATCAAATTGGTCGGATCGGCATTCCCCATTGGGCCTAAGCAGCAGAGGTGCTCCTGATCGGTGGGGATCACTATCTTGTTGCGCATTTCCTAGAGATCCAAGAAAGGTGAAAAAAGAAAAAGAGGGGGATTATAAATCGATGCAGAAAGATGAAACCGCGATATATTCAGCAAGGGAATAGAAGAAATTACCGCGGAAGCAGTGAAATTGATTGCCATTGAATCAGTTCTTGTGCTAGGTCGTGCTTCTTGATGAGGGAGGAAACCACCGGTGGATTGGTTGCTGGAGTGTTCTTCGGGTCGCTTTGAAATGCGGATGAAGATGTGAGCTTAGGGTGAAAAACAAAGCGGATGGTAATCTTTATAGGCCTAGTCAAGGGTCATTTTCGAGTTTTCTTTTTACTGGATAGAGGTATGGAAAGATATAGCGATGAATTTGTGCGGAGATCGAGGGATTTGTAACTGTTGGCATTTCAGTTACGGGAGATGTTGGTAATTTGCAGAGATGATGCGCGGTAATCAAGATGATGACGTAAGAATTTTTGGAGGGAAAGATTACAAGAGAGCAAATTTCGGCGCATAAGATATTTTATACTCCGAAATTGGGGGGCATGTGTTGACACCGTTTTTTGTACGGGTCAATATTGAGCCAAGTGCGTCGATCGGCAAGAAGGTAAAACATTGCCTCTCATCGGCATGAAGATACCACTAGTGAAAGATGTGTTTGTCGATGAGGAGGTATTACCGATGAAACGAAAATATTCTCGATCGGAAATGTTGCCGATGAATGTGAGATGATGCGGCTGACGTCAGCAAGGAGCTGCCGATGATAGTAGAAGAAAAGTGCGTATTGAAGGAATATACCGATGGAAAGTTGCATCGTAAGGGAGGTGGATAAGGAAACTAGTAATTTTATGCTAGTATTATTGTTTTAGTTTAAGTCCGACTCTTGCATGAGTCGTTTTATTTCCTTAAAAATAGGGGTTCCGTTTAGGTATGAGTCGTGTCTGTTTACAACTCCTGTTACCGGAGTATAAATATGTACCCAGGGGCGATGTATCAAGAGATATCCAATACAATCAAACAAATCTATTATTTTCGTATTACTTTTCAGCATCTACTTTTTTCGCATTAGTTATAGTCTATCTACGAGTTCTTACGATCTCGACGGGCTGTATCTACAAGATCTCCGTCTACCTCGCGAGTTCCACTTTTTGAGCAATCTGAGCCTTGACGTCCGGGCGTATCGCTGTCGTCTCATTCATTGTTGTTCTAGTTATCGTCCTTGTTGATTAACTGGTCAAATCAATTGGCACACCTTTGGATATCGAGTTCGGGTATAAGCCCGAGGTGTTCGCAGATTCAACGTTTTTTGTGTCAACAACTATATTATTATTATTATTATTATTATTATTATTGCAATTATATTTCGTTCATTTTGCATCTCTTTATAAGTATTTGTAATTAATTATGCTAATTGGTTTACTCTTTAAAATTGCAGGCACTCGACAAAATGCCTGGTGGAAGGGCTACACGTCGTTCACTCAACGACCTCTACGCGACGCCGCCCGCTTCTGCCGCCGAGGCCGCGGCGCCCGCAGTGGAGACCTCGCAGGCGAGGAGACCTCGCGGCCAACCCCGCGGCCAGGGAGGCCGCGGCAAAGGGGGTGTGAGGTCGACTGTGGAGCCGGCTCCCACACCGGCCATGGACGAGGACCACCACGCCATGGACGAGGACGACCAGGCAGCCGGGCTCCACACAGGCGGCGGTGACGCACCACAGCAGGAGGTAGGAGAGGGCTCTACCTCCTCGTCGACAGTCTGGTTGTGTGGGCCCACGAGGCTCCCTCAGCGCCCGATCCTACCTCCCCACCGCCCGGTGATTTGACCCTTGGGCGACGAGTAAGTATTATTTCAGTACTATTTCATATGAAGTATTGAAAATTGAACAACAGACTAACATATTTTCTTAATGACTCTTGCAGCAACTGGGTAATTGTGTCCGGACAGAAGGGCCGTCACATCAATAACATCCTTGGCCTTCTGATTCGGCAGCACTACCCTGGACTGGTCGAGTTCAACGGGGTGATGCAGCCGCCCTGGTCTTGGGCCCACTTCTACGCCGCTGAGGACAGCAACCACAGATCCGTTGCGGGGCGGATCAAGGCCGAGTTCTGGGTGAGTCTTCATCGCACTAAATTTGTCAAACCAAACGCATTCATTGGCCGTTCTTGATATAATGAAACGATACATGATGTTTGTATGCAGGACTTCTTCACGTGCGAGCCATAGCACGAGGAAAAGGCGGCACAAGTGCAGGACAAGGTCTGCAAGGCTCGACTCGGACACCTCTACCACGAGACACGGCTCCAGTGCATTATCAACAATCGCGCCGACGTCTTTGGCGAGAAAGTGTCGAAGAGCGAGGCTAGGGGCATGACGCTTACCAGGGAGGAGTACGAGTTGGTAAGTATGAAATATCAATACTACCACCCTACAATTGGTATATTCTGACGTATCAATAACTGGATGGCGATGTCCTGATTGGTGCGCCAGGCACCCCCTCTGCTGGGCCGCTATTGTGGACAGGTGGCTCTCGCTCGAGTGGGCTGAGAAGAGTGCGATCCGTCGTGACTGCCGCCTGCAGATGACTGGGACCGCATACCACCAGGGCAACCAGAGCCTCTCCCATTACGCTTTGAACTAGGTAATTTTCTTTGTGTTTTCATTTTTATGTTTTTTATTACAACTATTAATTCTCATTACTTCTAATCATCTTTATGTTTTCCTTGCACTCCGGGTCGCACCAAGGCCAGGAGTGCAATGACTTCATGGCGTACAACCTGGCACACAAGGGCAAGGCGACGGACCCCGGCAACACCTACAACCCAGCACACCCGCCCGAGGTGTACACCAACCCTAGCGTCCACAGCAAGGTTACGGATTACGTCTCGGCGGCTCGACTCTAGCATGGGGAGGCCTTCGATCCGGCCACCGAGCCCCTGGATGCAGAGATCGTGATGAGGATAGGAGGAGGGAAGCAGCACGACCGCTACTAGATGGCGAACAACGCGCTCGACTCTGCCTCTGTTCCTAACCTTGCGGAACTTCGGGCAAGGAGCACGAGCTCGTTCCTCCCCATACGCCTTCAGCAGCTGAGCTCACAGCAGCAGATCTCGGATCTTGCGGTTAGTACTCGTTCATTGCTTTTATGCATCTACCTTGCATTGGCATTGTTTAAACATTGTGGGTGGCCTGTTGCAGACCAACGTGCGGAGGTTGGAGGCGGCGCATGAGGCGGCGCTGCAGGCGACCCGGTTGGAGAGGGAGGCACATGAGAGGGAGAGGTAGTTGGAGAGGGAGGCTATACAAGCCCAGAGGGCGGCTGAGGAGCAGAGGCTGCAGGACATGTTCAGCTTCATGGCCAGCCTTAGTGCAATTCCAGGTGTGGTCGTGCCAGAGACACTTATCCGCCCAGTTGTGCCTGTGGCTCCTCCTCCACAGCCTATTGTTTTTGAGACATCGATAAGTATGTCTAGTGGCTTATTCCTAACACTTGTGCTAATTTCCTGCAGATACTCAGTAATTGACTTCTTATTTGTGCAGCAAGTGTCTATGAGTTCGAACCCGACGGTTCAAGGCGGTAGTCCCTCTCCACAGCAGGGGTGCCATTTGACACTCCTCCACAAGCCAGGTTGCCAAATGGCTCTTCTTCACGGCCCGGCTGGTCAAGATGGCAGTAGGTACTTGTCCTTTGTTTATTTTCATGTCCCTCAGACTTGTATTAGACTTAGACTTGAGTTCGACTTAGACTTGTGACCTTCGTAGCTATGTGATGGATTATGGACTCTATGTGATGGATCTATGGACTCTATATGTGTATGTGATGTATTATGGACTTATGGACGTTTGTGATGGATGTTTGTGATGTTATATGCGTATGATGGATTGTGAATGATGGATGTGAGGATATATATGTGATTTGAATGGTGGATGCGATATATGTGTGATTTGAATGGTGGATGTGATGTATATATGAGTTGAATGGTGATTGTGATATATATCTGTCTATTTTTGTCGCTGTTTTGTTGGAAATCAAAAAAACAAAAAACATAGCAATTTTTTTTAGTTGCCGAGCAACTCTGGGAAACAGAGAGCCTAAAAATATCAGTTTCCAGAGTTGCCGAGTGTAATGACAATTGCACTCGGCAACTAAATATTATAAAAAAATAAAAAAAATTAGTTGCCGAGTGCCCTAGGGTTGACACTCGGCAACTAAATTTTGGCAGAAAAAATTTAAAAAATTAGTTGCCGAGTGTCAGCCCTAGGGCACTCGGTAAATAAATAATTAGTTGCCGAGTGCCAGATTTCGGGCACTCGACAACTAGTCCGTCAAGGTTGACGGCCCAATTTTAGTTGCCGAGTGCTGGGTCCGGCACTCGGCAACTAAAATAACACTCGACAATTTAGTTGCCGAGTGTCCGAAATCTGGCACTCAGTAACTAAATTAGTTGCCGACTCGGCTTCTGCCGAGTGCTAGTTGCCGAGTGTGGCACTCGACAACTAAGTTGCCGAGTGCAAAAGGCTAACTGCCCGGTTTCCTGTAGTGGTAAGCAGAGTTTGGTTGGGTGAGAAGTGAGTAAAAGTATGGTAGCTTCATGTGACCAATTTACTGAACAATCTACTCAATATATATATATATATATATACTGTTTTGAGGCCTATGTTTCTCACATTTGGCTATGAGAATGCACAAGCGATCAACAGCAAAGACCAAACAAACCGGTGAAATACACTATAACCTCTCATGATCCAAACGCACGCAGAGCAACAACAGGCTCAGTAAAGCATGTTCATAGAGATTGATTCTACTTCTTGAAATAACTCTATTATGTGGTCTTAGGTATGATATTATAAACCAATAACTGCACATAAATAGCTCCGATTTCATTTTTCAATTAGTCTTTTTCTAATGGTAATTGTCATCCAATAGAGAAGTCCCTATTTTTCTGTCCGTGGAGGCCATACGATAGGGAAATCTTGGGATTAACCTTTTGAACAATTTTTTTGACAAGTATGATTCTTACTATATGGCGAAACGCTTGCACCAAGAGATAACAAAGAGTAGCCTAAACTCTTCATGGATGGAAATTGGACCCCTTTTATCTTATATTGTGTTTGGATGCAGATATTTAGCCACATGTATTGAAATTGGTATTGGCTACTAGCACTCCTCAACATGGCCGCCGCTAAGGGGACCAGATCCGCCCCACCATGGCCGTCGCAGGACTCCTCAACACCATGCCCAGCGCCGACCTCCGCTCGAGCTCTTCTATCCTCACCATGGCCTCCGTCGACCTCCGCCCGAGCTCCTCCCCGCCATGGGCCGCCGCCGATAGGCCCAGGTCTGCCCTGCCATGGTCACCGTTGACTGCCCAAGCTCCTCCTAGCTCCACGTGTGTGAGGGATCGATGACAGAATTTTCAATTCCACATGCTTTTGCATCTAAATAGGAAATTGATCTGAGCTACTATTTCATAGGATTCCAAAGGCCAGTTCAATGGCAATCCAAACAACAGTATTCGAATTGGGGCCATTTTTTTATGCTATGGCTGATTTGGTCTCCAATATCTACATCCAAACGGAGCCTTATAAATTTCTTTTAGATAACCAACACTACTAAAGAAACGGCAATCACTGTCGGTTTTGTTTGGGCCGGCAGTGATGCCTATTCACTGCCGGTTCAGGCTCTGACAGGCCCCCAATTATTGGGGGCAGGGGCTGAACCGACAGTGAAACACCACATCACTGCCGGTTCGTGGCTTGAATCGGCAGTGATGCCTCTCGGCCCGATCACTGCCGGTTCAAGCCACCAACCGACAATGATGTGGTGTTTCACTGCCGGTTCGTGGCTGGAACCGACAGTGATGTTGTGTACAGTATAAAGCTTCGATCTCCTCTCCCTCCTATGCCCCAACAGTGCAGAACAGTGCGTGAGGAGCTCCATCTCTCCATTGTTGTGGCTGGTGGATTTCTTGATCTCCATTGTTGGCTCCTCTTCACTCTTGGATGCTCACATCTTTTATCTCTTGGTTAGTAACAAGCATATTTCTATAGAATTGTAGGTTTACATTGCTTTTGTGTGTAAATTCATAGTTTAGAGCTATACTTCATTTCATGATCAAGAAGAGGGATGTTGCAATTTGTGTCCATTTTTTTTAGCTTTTAGATCCAAAATTATTTAGAAAAATTATAGCACTTTGTTTTTATTGGGTAATTATTGTCCAATCATTGATTAATTAGTTATATGTATTACTTACATTTAATACTCCATGCATGCATGAAAGATTTAATGGGATATGGAATAGATTCGGTATTTATTACTTACATTTAATACTCCATGCATGCATTTAATACTTACATTTAATACTCCATGCATCCATTGTTATCTATTTGTTGTCTCACTTTTTATAGCGCAACCAAATTCAAATAATATCGAAGAATATTGTTCAAAAATGCTCCTATTAATATGTTCCTATGTTTTCTCTGCTCTGTACATTTTATCAGTGCAGACATGGCTCGAGGGTGGATGTACGATCTGTCACGTACAGACTCACGGTACTTGACGGGCATCGACGATTTCATCAAGCGAGCTAGAGCCAATGCTGGGGAGTCACATCTTGTATTCTGTCCATGCAAAGACTGCAAGAATACGAGAAAATGGGGCGACGTGGAGCATATACGTTTGCACTTGATCACAAGAGGGTTCATGAGAAACTACACAATTTGGACTTTGCATGGGGAGGTTGGTCAAAATGTTAATGATGATGTGCCTACCAATGATGATGTGTTTATGAATACATTAGCTGACGACACTGAGGAAAATGATGGCATTTCACAGCTTCTACATGATGTGCATGGGGGATTCCTTAGTGCTTCATAGTTGAAAAAACTGGAGAGGATGAGAAAGGATGCAAAAATACCATTGTATCCGGGCCGCCCAATAAGCAAACTGGAAGCCAACATCATGCTATTGGAGTTCAAATCAATGAATGAGTTGAGTGATAAAGGCTTCGATAAATTGTTAGTTATACTACATAAACTGTTCCCGGAGGGTACCGATTTAGCAGAAAATACTTACCTTGCGAAGCAAATGATTTGCCCAATTGGCCTCGAGGTTGAGAAAATCCACGCGTGTTTCAACGACTGCATATTGTACCGTGGAGAGAAATACAAAGACCAAGGAGCACCCCGGTCGCACTAGAGGAGTTGGGGTAATTCCTTGGGAGAAAGCATTTGAAGGTGAATCCGCTTCCTATAGGAGCCGGGTGAGGGCCATAACGCAAAGAGAAGAGGAGTTCCAAAGGATGCGAGAGGAGCTAGAATAGAGCATGGAAGCACGGATAGCTGCATAAGTGGCGAGCGCTATGCAATCCATGTGTTCGAGTCAAGGGCCGCATGCAATCCCGACTTTGAATAGCCTAGTGCCCGGCAAGGGCCGCAGTAGCTGTGGCTCAACCCCTATGCCTGACGACGAAGAGGTCAATGCTCCTCATCCGGTGGACGACATCACAGAACCTGTGAATGTCAGGTTGTACATCCGTCAGCAGTGGACCAAAGACAAGGTGGCGGTCGGGCAAGCATTTCCTAGAGGAGAGAACGTCATTCATGGCAAGCCAGTGCCACTCGGGTATGCTAGGGTCAGCATTGATAAGATCTTGGACAAGAAGTACAATAAGATACATATTGATTTCCCAGTGGACGAAGAAAGACTACGTCTAGTTCACAACTTGGGCACTCATGTCGCCTGGCGCAAACGCTTCATCAAGCTAGACGAGCAGCCATCTTCGGATGATGAGGATGATAGTGAATCATCTCGGTCGCCTCTGCGAAGAGGTTTCTCTCCTCGTCAAGATCCACCGACACCTCCTCCCCCGCCAAAGGAGAAGACTCCTCCACCGCCAAAGGAGAAGACTCCTCCTCCTCCTCCACCAGCTTCAAAGTCCTCAGGACTGGGATCTCGATGGCCTAGCTCTAGATCAGGTTCGACTTCGCAACAGAGGAGGTCATCAGCTTCGGTTGGTAAAGATCCCAAGATGACTAGTTGTTGGTATTTCTTATGACTATTGGATAAATCCGCAAGCGCACAGATTATACCGCTGTAGCACTTCACCAAGGAGTATTCCGAGGTATCGTAATTTATATTATCCCAAGGGAAAGCTGGCTAGAAATGATAATTAGAGAGATCCTAGAGAGCACCTCAACCTTAGTACCAACTAGTATAGGGGGGTAAATGATAAAAGTGATAGGAAGGGGTTGATGAATGAAGAATCTACAGTAAAGGATAATTAGAACGGACCTCAGAGACTAGCTAGGTGGGAGGACAACGAGAAGAGAATAGGGACTCCTATGTACTTCTCTCTACTTCAATATACTTAGCTAGATAACTAGTCTAGACACTATAGTTTGTCTCCTCAATACAAGTATGCTAGGCGAGGGGATAGATCAGTAGGAGGACAAAACTCCTACCGGACCGCGCCCTCTTCTTACGGGGGTCTTACCTTTTAAGAACTTGCCTATAAACATGTGGTGGAATACAAAGGCTAAACAAGGTTGTCACCTCTTGCTAGCTACCACAAACAATCCGTGCAACAAGGTGTTGACACAAAAAACGTCGGATCTGCGAACACCTCGGGCTTATACCCGAATTCGATTTCCAAAGGTGTGCCAGTTGATTTGACCAGTTAATCAACAAGGACGATAACTAGAACAACGATGAATGAGACAACAACGATACACCCGGATGTCAAGGCTCAGATTGCTAAAAAAAGAGGAACTCGCGAGGTAGACGGAGATCTTGTAGATGCAGCCCGTCGAGATCGTAAGAACTCGTAGATAAACTATAACTAATACGAAAAAGTATATGCTGAAAGGTAAGACGAAAATAATAGATTTGTTTGATTGTATTGGATATTCCATTGATACATCGCCCCTAGATACATATTTATACTCCGGTAACAGGAGTTGCAAACAGACACGACTCATACCTAAACAGAACTCCTATTTTTAAGGAAATAAAACGACTCGTACAAGAGTCGGACTCAAACAACGACAATAACACTGGTATAAAATCACCAGTTTCCTTATTTGTTTCCTTTATGATGAAGCCTTCCATCGGTAGACTCTTTCCAATCCGCAACCTTCCTCTTATTGCGATCGGCAGCTTTCTAATGACGTTAGCCACATCCTTTGTCCATCAGCAATACCTTCCTATCGGCAACATCTTCTCATCGAGAAATGTCTTTCCTTTTCTCCCTTGATGTTTCTTCTATCACATCCACCATCGGCAGATTCTTCTGCTTCCATCGGTAATGAAACCGATAGCCCCTTGATGCCGATGAGGAACCCCTTTACCGATCAATACACTTGGTTTAATATTGACATGTACAAAAAATGGCGTTAACACATGCCCCCCAATTTCAGAGTATAAAATATCTTATGCGTCGAAATTTGCTCTTTTCCCTCCAAAACGCGCCATCATCTTGATTATCGCGCCTGAAAACTGCAAGTTACCAACAACTCCCGTAACTGTAGCACAAACTCTACAATCACCGCGCAAATTTACCGCGATATCCTTCCTTATCTCTGCTTAGTAAAAAGAAAACTCAAAAATACCCTTTAACCTAAGCCTATAAAGATCGCCGTCAGCCTTCTCTTTTACCCTGAGCTCATATTTCCACCTTCATCTCAATATCATCCAAAGAGCACTTTTCCAGCGGCGGTTCCTCTTCGTCATCAGGAAGCACGATCTTTGGAAGAACTCTGCTTCAATGGCGATCAACTTCAACGCTCCCACGGTAATCTCTCCTTTTTCCCTATCGGATATACTGCAGTTTCATCCTTTCGCATTGCTCCTCAATCCCTTCTCCCTCTTTCTTTTTGTTCTCTGGATCTAGGAAATGCGCAACAAAATAGTGATCCCTACCGATCAAGAACACCTTTGCTGTTTAGGCCCAATGGGGAACACCGATCCGACCAATCTGATCAACGCAGAGACCAATTGTATCCCTTTCAGATCTGAGCACTTTGATTTAGGGTTGTGGACCGATACCTTCCGCTCTTGGCCCAAACCCACTAAAGGGTGGAAGAATTGGTACCTCAGGATAGCAAGATCACAACAACTCTACTGGTTAGAGCGCAACATCGAACAATGCATTAGGCTGTCCATTGCCGATATGGCTAAAAATGAGAACATGATGATTGTCGCCTCCTACTTCTGGTCTGATACAATGAACGCATTCCTGTTCAGACATGGACCAGCCACCCCTACGCTTGCCGATGTACATATGCTCACCGGCCTAGATGTCTATTCTGCCGATCCCACCACCCTGTTCCGCAGGAAGTCTGAGCATCGGGTAAGTACCCGCAATATCGGTGGTTGGACTGGGTACATCCAGGAGTATCAGAAGATTGGATCGGTAGCCCCAAGGGAGCATGCCACTTTCCTTAACATGTGGTTGGAAAAGTTTGTTTTCTGTGTAGAACAGTCGGCCCAACCAACATTATCTCCCCGTAGCAGAGCTCTTAACCGATGGAGGATTTCCCCTTAGCCGATACCTCCTTGGCTCAGTCTACCGCCTTCTACATCAAGTGTCAGAGAAATTGCTGCTAGGCGAGCCCATAGGCAACCTCGGAGGTCCCTAGTGGTTCATCAACATGTGGCTAAATGCCCATATGCACAAATGTTTGCATTTTGATCTGTTCAGCCAACAGTTTCCAAGGGACATATCTGAAGACTAAGTCTATGATGATGATGAATCGGCAACCCGTGCCCCACTCAACTTCGGGGAAGCCATGATAGTGCTACCGGGAACCGATGCCAATATCGACCAATTCGGCATGTTTTTCTAGAGGCTCTACTGCGGAATCCCTGCTGTAGAACGAGCCTGGTGGTCTTACATCGATGAAGACAACCAATTCCCACTCTTCTTCAACCTCACCGATGGGAACATACCACAAAATGAAGCAATTATGAAGGTCACCCTCATTCCCCGAGCTATCCCGGTGAACATCGTCAGGACTGGAAAGAACTCCAACCCATCTTACGAGTTCTACTATCCATCGGTAGCTGCGAGACAGCTAGCATTCGGTCAACTACCGATCAAGCTAAGCTATGTCAACGTGATCAAAACAAGAGAAATCATCTCCAGCACCATGGATTGGAACAAAATCATCACCCTTTCCCCTCATGCCGATGTATCCAATATCAACTTATCTTCTTGGGCACCGACATCTTTCATCACCGAATCCTTCAAGTCGTGGTGGCAAGAATGGAAGGAGCAATTATTTGCTCCATCATCCCACTACTATCGGCATCTGATTGATGCTGACCATATCATACCCGATGACGCGGTAAGCTTACCTCCGATACTTCTCTTTGTTTAACTTTTCAAGTGCATCGGTAACTAACCCTCTGTAAACAGGTCGATGATCTGGTTCCCCAGCAGAGCAAGAGTGGAAAACACTTCAACCTGCGACCGATGAACCCCATATCATCAATCGGCAGCAAGGCTCCTTCGCTGTCTGTGCTCATGCATCAGAAGGCAATCCCTAAAGTTACCATCCAGTCTAGACCACTACCGACCGATGATGCTGCTGCCACCACCTCTGCTGCTGCTACCATGGTACAAGCCTTCAAGGTAACAAATCTTCATTTATTCCTATTGATCATACTACATCAACCGACAACTTTACTCAATTTGTACCAAACTTTCCTTTGCAGCGAACAAGTTCATCGGCAGCCATTCCGAGCGTACAATCCTCCATAGCTCAATCTGCTGATACCCCCAAATCGCAACAGCCAAAGCGCCGAGGTTCATCAAGTGCCGCTCCAAAACCAAAGCGTCCAAAGCCATCGGCTCCAGCTGCACCTTCTCAAGCTCCTGACGATGTGCCAACAACGGAGCCAGCATCGACGCCTGTCCCTGAGCCACCACAGATCGAGAATCCTGGCCAAGGGATAGTGCCATCACCGCAAGAGGTGCCTATAACAATAGAGACGGTATCGGCATCGGTACCAACATCAGCACCAGATGAAATCCCTGACCAGGGGGCAGCAACACCCCCTCAGAAGTCAGCGGAAGCGGCACCAACACCAACACCAGCTTCAGCACCAACCATCCCTCCTACTGAGGCAAGCTCATCAGTAACCATTGCCGATCCTCAAGATACGGTTGCATCACTTACTCAGTCAAGCCAAAGGCGAGAAATTGCTTTAAAGCAGGTAAACCGATTACTTCTATTACAAATTTGTGAGACACAAGCTCCTTCCTGACATATTTTAATTCTTTATCTATCCAGGCCCAAGACTCTCCCAACAACCTATTCTCCTTTGCTGTCAACGTTCCAGAAGATGCCGATGAAGAGGCAGATTCTACCCAAGCTTCAATTGTCGTATCGACAGAACTGAAATCCAAGCTTGAAGCCCTGCTGCTCCTACTGCAACAAAGTACATCCCAACGAGTCCAAGATTCCAGTGCAGTAAGGGTGGCTTTCAAGGAAATCCAAGATCATTGGCCTGCCGATATCGAAGAACCACTCTTCCAGGCGGCTTTCCTTGAGAGTCGGCAACTCCAATACAAAAAGGCTTTAGGTCGCATTGCCAACATAGTGGCTCAAACAAAACTTGAAGAAGATATATTCAAGTTCAAGAAGACTGCAGACGAAAAGCACAAGGACATCGGTCGCCTAGAAACCTCTGGCACCAAACTTGATCAGGAGATCAACCATCTGCCAGCACAAAAAGAAGAGCTGCTGGCCGAGCTGAAGAGAGTGGATGAAGCCTTAGATTCGGCCACCCAGAAGAAGACCCAGCTCCCTATCATAGCCAAAGCTTTGCAACAGGAGAGGGACGCCAATGCTCATGAAGCTCTTCTGCTGAGGAGAAAGGTCAAGACAGTTGATGGCACTGCCGATGACGACACTAGGGAAATAGAAGAAGCCGACCAAGTTCGCCTTCGTACGATTTTATGTATTCAAACCCTGTTGTAACTTGTTACTCCTGAGCTTGACAAGGGATCCGTCTGTAATATAACATTTAACGTCTTCCTACCGATGTTCCTTGTATGATAACTTCGTCATCGGTATATACGTATTGTTCTCATGCATCCATCCAGATACTAGGATAATACTTCTTCAGATACTTGCCATTGATTTCTCTGGAAAATGCAACTCCTTCGAGAGTCTCTAAAATATAAGCGTTGCCAAACACAGACTGATTTATCTGAAAAGGACCTTCCCAATTAGGAGACCACTTCCCAAACTACGAACTTTTAGTTCCAATCGGTAAAATCAGTTTCCATACCAAATCACCATCGGCAAATTCCTTTACCTTTACTCTCTTATCATACCACCTGGCAACCCTCTTCTTGTTCTCCTCAATATTGATTAGGGCTCTCAACCGATGACCTGCTAAATCTTCTAACTCATCCTTCATAAGGATATCATACTCATCGGCTGTTAACTGATCCTAAGAAAATAACTGTCTCGAACCAGTTTTAATCTCCCAAGGCAGGACAACATCGTGTCCATACACCAACTGATATGGTGAAACTTTAGTAGCACCATGACACGCCATCCGATATGACCACAAAGCCTCATTCAGCACCGTATGCCACCTCCTAGGGGTTTCTTCAATTTTACGTTTGACAAGCTTGATGACTCCCTTATTAGTTGCTTCGGCTTGACCATTAGCTTGAGCATAATAAGGAGAAGAGTTTAATACCTTAAACCCCATACTGGCAGTGAACTCATCAAACTCCCCCGACATGAACATGGTTCCCTGATCATTGTACTAACTCTTTTCCTCTGATCGGCCTAGCATAGTTTGATCCCTGATCTTCCAAGCGAAACTTCTTCTTTGACCGATCGGCAGGATAATACCCATTGCATTCAGGGCAATTATCAGCAGTAGGCAACTTGATGCCTTCTTCCCAACAATGAACAAAGAAAGGGCACCTCCAATGATATTTATGCCGATTCCACTCTTGACGCCTCTCTTCTTCTCTTTGTCGATGTCGTTCTTCTTGCGATCGCCCATATTCTTGCCGCGGCCTTCGGTGTGTGATCACAACACCATATGACGCATGCCTATGTGGCCTCCTAGCGCTGCTAATTTCATCGGCAATTCTCTTACCTTTTCCTTCATTGGCAGGTCTCTTTCCCTTCACATTATGGATAGTTATTTGATGGTCGGGATCCACCGATGCATTCTTCTTTGCGACTTCCGATGTCAACACTTTAACCTTCCCGCTAGCTTCCACCATGTTGTTTGGAAACAGATGTTGGTCGATTTTCATCGGCTTCTGAGCTTTAGAATTCTCGAATTTGATTCGCCCAGACTCAATCTCTGACTGCAACTCCTGCCTAAAAACTTTGCAATCATTGGTGTTATGTGAAGACGCATCGTGCCATTTGCAATACCTGATTCTTCTAAGCTCTTTTGCCGATGGAATCACCTGATTAGGCGCCAGTTTGATCCGCCCTTCTTGAAGCAACAGATCGAATATCCTATTGGCTTTGGCAATGTCAAAGGTGAATCTTTCAGCTTCCTTCTAGCTGAACGGACACGATACTGTCTTCTTATCCTTCACCCACTCAGCCACGCCAACGCTCGATTCCTCATCCGATTCAGAGCTTTCTTCTTGCTCGATGAAGGACACCTTCTTATTCCAAGTCTTTCTAGGCTTGAATGCTTTGATCTCCTGATCGGCAACCCTCTGCACGAGATGGCTCAAACTCTCAAATTCCTGGGAGGCATATCTATCTCTGATATGCGGTAGCAACCCCTGGAAAGTCAAGTCTGCTAATTGCTGATCATCAAGCACCAGACTGTAGCACTTGTTCTTCACATCTCGCAATCTCTGCACAAAGTTTTCCACCGATTCGTCATTACGCTGCTTTAGCTTGACCAAATCGGTAATCTTCTTTTCATGGACACCAGAGAAAAAGTACTTATGAAATTGCTTCTCCAGATCGGCCTAGGTGACTACAGAATTTGGAGGAAGCGAAATGAACCAGGTGAATGCCGATCCAGATAGAGATGATGAGAACATCCTCACCCTCAGCTCATCTCTGCTAGCCGCCTCTCCACACTGAATGATGAAGCGGTTGATGTGCTCCATCGTCGACGTATCGTCTTGGCCAGAAAACTTCATGAAGTCCGGCACCTTGTACCGATTTGGGAGGGGAATCAAATCATATGTCTGAGGGTACGACGTCCGATAAGAGTATGTATTAACCTTAGGCTTGATGCCGAATTGTTCTTTCATCACTTCGACAATTTTCTCGGCCCAGTATGTGTCCTGGTCCTGCTGATGCGTTGGTTGGACGTTGACTGGCCGAACAGGTTGATATATGCTCTCTGGTCTTTGTGGAAAATAAGCTGACCCAACTGGCATATGTGCAGTACCACCTTGTTGATCATTAGGCATCGACTGATTTGCCGATGTATAACCTTGGACACCCACCGGGGCATGAGGTGGCATCATGCTCACCGGCCGATACACCGATGTCTCGCTCTGAGCGTTCGCCGGGTAATGGTATTGTTGGACTCCCGCCACATGATTCCCAGGTTGCATCAGCTGTTGAGGACTCTGACTAGTCCACCCAGGATTATAAGTCATCGACATAGGGTTTGCCGATAACTGATAGCCACCTAGCGCCTGGATTTTGGAGTGATCGACGAACTGGCTTCCTTGGTGCACTGATACTCCAGCCTAAGGATTTACCACCATCATGGGATGATTTGCCACCGCCATATCTTGCTGCATTGACAAAGAACTCGCCGATGGCTGCCCATAAGGAACCTTGGGCATCGCCGCCTGGAGACTTCCTATCGGCAACTGCACGCTCGGAGAAGATGTAGCATAATGCATTATTGGACTCATCGGCTGTGCCGATATTGCCGACTCCATAGAGGCTTTCCCTACCACATCATTACCTTGAATTAATTTAGCATCGGCAGATGAATCTGGAGGCATACCGTATCCCCACCAGTTTGCAGGAGCCGGTTGATTCCGGACCATGTGTCCTGACATTGCCGATGCTACTAAGTCTGTGTTCAACTGAACGACGCTTGCAGAGCCTGATCGTGGCGGCGTAGCTTCATCGGCAGACAGGCTCACAGATTGGGGAGGTGTCACTGGAACCACCGATGAAGTAGTGGCAGATGCCGATCCAGGTTGATGATACACTGGACCAACATAATGGGGTGTCCGTCCCTCCTTGAAGGACTGCATGACCGCGTTGTACACGGTGTTGGACAATACATTAGAGTGGCTAATCAACGCTTGATTTAGGGCGGAATTAACCATCTCTTGCAACTTGCCAGGATTGGCGTCGAAGGTGACATGCCGCGGCAACGGCGGATCTTGCTTCTTGACAGCTTCGCCGCTCCTGTTAAGGCTGAAGGACTTTAGGTACAACTTCCTGTACTCCTCCATAGCCCGCTCCATGGCTTGTCTCTGATCGCTCTTCAGATCTGCCTCTGAGACTTCAATGACATTCCTCAGATTGACTTCTGTAGAATCACCCATGATAGCAATCAAAGATGTATCTAGGGTCCCACCGGGTGTGCTAAAAGAGGTGTTGACACAAAAAAACATCGGATCTGCGAACACCTCGGGCTTATACCCGAATTCGATTTCCAAAGGTGTGCCAGTTGATTTGACCAATTAATCAACAAGGACGATAACTAGAACAACAATGAACGAGATAATAGCGATACGCCCGGATGTCAAGGCTCAGATTGCTCAAAAAAACGGAACTTGCGAGGTAGACGGAGATCTTGTAGATGCAGCCTGTCGGGATCGTAAGAACTCGTAGATAAACTATAACTAATACGAAAAAGTAGATGCTGAAAGGTAAGACGAAAATAATAGATTTGTTTGATTGTATTGGATATTCCATTGATACATCGCCCCTGGATACATATTTATACTCCAGTAACAGGAGTTGAAAACAGACACGACTCTTTCCTTATTCGTTTCCTTTACGATGAAGCCTTCCATCGGCAGACTCTTTCCAATCTGCAACCTTCCTCTTATTGCCACCGGCAGCTTTCTGCTGACGTCAGCCACATCCTTTGTCCATCAGGAATACCTTCCTATCGGCAATATTCTTCTACTTTCATCGGCAACATCTTCTCATCGGCAAATGTCTTTCCTTTTCTCCCTTGACGTTTCTTCTATCACATCCACCATCGGCAGATTCTTCTGCTTCCATCGGTAATGAAATCGATAGCCCCTTGATGCCGATGAGAAACCCCTTTACCGATCAATACACTTGCTTTAATATTGACCTGTACAAAAAACGGCGTCAACACAAGCGATAACCAAGGATAAGATGATGTATAAGCACCACGCTTACACACAACTTACTACTTTGACTATGATCAATAACCAAAGTACCATATGACAGGCAATGATCGCATACAGGAAAGGTCACAAGGATCATAGACTATGGGTGTGAAGGCTATTAAAGAGCAAAAGCATATAGCAAGACTATATCTAGTATAGAAATGCTCAAAGTAAATACTAAGTAAAGTAAAGAGAAAGATATATATTGAATAAGATAAAGTCTTACAAAGAAGGAAAGATACAAGAGCTATACTAGACTCTCCAGAAGACAACTCCGGAAATCCCGAGCACAGCTCGACTCAACTCTAACTCCCACTCTAGACTAACTCCTAAAACAATCTAAGGAATAGAGCTTGTAGGCTTCTTCTTCATGATTAGAGAGGGGGGTGTGACCCTCTATTTATAGTAGGAGGTGGAGTAGGGCTACTCCGACGCCACGTCAGCGATCCAGGGCCTTCCATTCTCCACCCTTGGATCCAACCGACCTTGGAACCGACCAAGGCATGGATGGTTGTGATCCAACACGTGGGGAGAAGCTATGGCGGTTGGAGGGAGCCCAACCGACTTAGGGGGCATTCGGCCGAATGCCCCTATGGCTAGTGGGCCCTCCCCTGCCTCCTTGGATGGGGTCCCACCAGTCAAGGACTGAGTGGGACCCATTTGGGCCTTCTTGAGGTTCGACCGAATCCCCCCTTGGGGGTTTTGGTCCTCCTCTATTTCTTGGTGCTGGTCCCACTCATCATGGGTGTTGGATGTTGGTCCTGAGGTATTTTGTCACGTTTATCTCCTTGGTGTGGGTCCATGGATCCACGTGCTTCGATTGTGAGCCGTTCAGAGGAAACACAGAGTGATCCAATGGATGGATTCTACTCTAGAGTGCCTCTCTTGGATCATGGTCGAGAGGAGAGAGCATGGTGGTCCCATATGGCTCTCCTTTGCTCCATTTGTTCATTCTTGCACTCAAACACTCATGGACATGTGGAACTAGTTATTTGATAAAGAATGCTCATGATGTGTTTGTTTTATACTTGATCCTTGGATTAGTGACACCATTTTAGCTATGTAAAAGATGGTCATAATTTGTGCCAACACTAGTAAAAGGCAGAAGCGAGCGCCGACTGAGGACGAAATTCTACGAGCTCAGATTGCAGAAAAGGCCGCCAAACTTGCCTTGTATGCACGATTGGCTTATATACCTGAGAAACAGAGCGAATTTGAAAGGCAAAGCAAAAATCCAGGTAATCAAGAAAGATCTAGAGAAGTACACACCTTTCAGCAGCTAGAGATACACACCTTGGCCGCGGACCTGAACATAAGCATAAAGGATGCTGAGAATCTCTATTTTGGAAAAACCAAATTGGAAAACGCCAAAGTTGTATACAAGTTTGAACTAGGCAAGCCTATGGTCGCTAGCGAAGAAGAGTATAGAAAATTGCCAATAAACATGCGACAGTTGCATGATTATTACATCATAGACAGTAATAGCAGCGAAGACAAGATAACAACCTTTGAAGTATGCATCCCTTCCTGTTTACATTTTAATCAATCTGAAGAAGTTGTGCATACTATTGCTTATGAAGACCTCTTTCAACTCTTTCAACGACGCTCGCTGGATGTGTAGATTATGATGTTATGGACTCTGTAAGTACCATACCCTAACAACGTTATAATAAACTACGTGATCTGCATTTAAATATATCCATGCTTGTTTATTTGCAGGTCTGTAGCAAAATTTTGCCTCCAAAAACGAAATAACAATTTTGACTTCTTGGACCCCATCTTGGTAAATGAGACAAAATGCAAAGCTGGTCTCAAAGATCTGTATGTCTCAGCAAGTTTGAAGATAGAGTTTGAAAGAATGTTCTCAGTCGGCAAAACAAACGCACTGCTAACCTACAATTGCGAGTATGTGTTCTCGACCCTTACTTAAGTGTTTTTTTCTTGATATATCATTCAATAACATGAGCTTTGTGATTGCAGCAACCATTACGTTCTCGTAGATATAAGTATTAAAAATTCAACTATCGAGGTGTGGGACTCAAAAAAGAAGCCACTTAAACTTATTGAACCCCTAGTCAAAGTGCTAAATATTTAAGTGAACCCAATATCATCACACTTTTCAATCACATATGATATTGTAATTAATGTCCTCAGCCTTCACACTTCATTTACATTGTCACATAGGATGAAGGCGTTACCTGATTGGAGAAATGTGGATCCTAAGATGCAAAAGAAATGGAGAGCCCCATTCAGCGTAGAGTATATGAAGAAGGCCAAGACCCTAGATCAACCAATGGGGAATAACGAATGCGAGTTCTATGTGATGTGGACAATGCTTTGCTACTTTGGCGCAAAACTAGGATTAGGAGATGGCATGGTACGTACGCGTCTCATTTTAATTCTATTGTTTTGTCTTACGTATGTGCATCTCAATATCATCTTGTATCAATTTACAGCGCAAAGATCAGGGCCACAACAGGTTGCTAGATTTTGAGATAAGAGGATTTCAAGAGGAGATAGCAGCTCTTATTCTGAACGAGATAGTGTATAGACAAGGATATTTGTCCATTGTGCAGAGTAAGAACTTTAAGAAAATCTACGGAAAAGACCGCCTCGAAAGGCTATTGTAATGCAACATTTAATTCGATACTTTAAGTTTTGTTTGGATGTTTTGTAATAATTATTATAAATGTGTGATGAGTTTGTATTGTCGCTAGTCCACAACCACCTTCAATTCACATCGATATCAAATGGTTCGATAGCAAACACCTCCACGATCTCCCACCCCACCACCTCTACCCTAAACCCCAAATGAAAATAAAATAATTAATAAAATGTAATTTTAAAAAATAATATCACTGCCGGTTCAATTGAAACCGACAGTGATGGCTCAAGCATCACTGTCGGTTGGTGGAACAAACCGGCAGTGATGGCATCACTGCCGGTTCGTGTTTCCAACCGGGAGTGATACTTGAGCCATCACTGCCGGTTTGGCATAACTGACAGTGATGGCATGAGTTCATCACTGCCGAAGTGCCAGTGCCGGTTCAAAAACCGAACCGGCACTGATTGCAGGTTCTGTAGTAGTGCAAACAAGCCTTTTATCTTATATACGTGTGTTTGCGCGCGCACAGTGGTGCGTATGCGTAATTTTCCATTGTTATCTTTCCCGTGTTCGATCTATATTGCCTGCAAAGAATATTAGGGCTTAAGCAGAAACCAGAGCAACTTCTTTCAGTCTTTTATTGACATATCAAAATATGTGGTGCCATATGAACATTTTGTTTCTTGACACGTGTCCTAGTATAAATTGAATGTAGGCGCGATTGCAGCGGAAGAAATCTTTTTTATCTGAACATTTATGTTGCTGTATCAGCAAAGATACCTCTTTTCATTTTACCCTGTTGAAAATTTTGTTTTTTTTGGCAAGTATAATAATTATTAAAATGGCTCAAAACTTGCACCATGAGATAGCAAAGAGTAACCCAACTGCTCATGGATGGAAATGGGACCTTTTTTTACTCGTGTACGTGCACTGGTTGATCTGTGTAAAATGAATGTAGGCGCGTATCCACAGTTATATTCCATCTGGAGAAATCTTTTTTGATCTGCACATTTATTTGCTGTGTCAGCAAAATACCTCTTTTTATTTTACCTTATGAACAATTTTTTTTTGGCAAGTATGGTTATTATAATTATTATGGCTAAAAACTTGCACCAAACGATAGCAGACAGTAGCCCAAATTGCTCATGCATGGATGGAAATGGGACCCTTTAGCACCTAGAGTTTTAAATAGCTGTTTAGGCCCTTTCGCTTTTTAATTTCCAAAAAGAGGTTATAGCCGGCTATAGCGGGCTATAGCGACAGCTACAGGCTAACTTGTACATGAAAAAACTTAGCTATTTTTTTTTATCAAAAAGCTTAGCCGGAGATAGCGGAAGCTATAGCTTGAGATTTAAAATCTTGTTTTTAGGTGTGTGTGCAAAGTTATATTCCACAATCACCGGGTAAAACGAATGTAGGCGCATATCCACAGTTATATTCCAGTGGGAGAAATCCTTTTTGATCTGCACACAATTATGGTGCTAGTTGTGTCATCAAGATACCTTTGACCTAACTCTCTTGTTTTGAGACGGGCAAATTTCCATGTTTGTCAGCCAGAAGGGGCTATAAAATGGCCCTAGCTTCATCGCCAATCTCTCCACACCAACCAAGCGAAGCGAGAGCACCTAATTCCCTCTTCGTCTAAGCATTTCGAGCTAGCTAGGGTTTCGTTGTCTGCTATAGCATGGCTCGCCGGAACGACAACGACAACGCCCGTGCCGCGGCTGACTCGTCCTCGATGGACTTGTTGGACTTGGAGGAGTTCCTACTAGATAGGCTCATCGCCAAGCTGAAGAGGGAGGTCAGACGCCAGGAGGCCGCCAACGACGAAGCGAGTGCCAAGCTCCTCCTCCACGACGTCATCCAGGGTCACAAGAACGTCGGCGATGTGCCCGTCGACCTCCACTCCGAATTCAAGAAGGTGGTCGAAAAACGCTTGCAAGAAGTTGCCGATGCCATCTACAAACTCCGCAACCTGTAGGGCGCTGTGGCCCCCAGCCAGCCAACGGCGCTTCTTTGCCACCGCTAGCCACTGGAGAGGAGGACGGGCCGTAGGCCACCACTTGCGCTGCCGGTCGTGGCGCTTGCCTCCTCGGAATCTCGGATCCTCCTGCTAGCTTTTTCTGGCGTGAGTACGTTTGGATGTTTTTGAAGATCCCATGCTGAATAATCGATGGCAATGGTAGCGGCTTCTAGGGCATGTTCTCAAGAAATAAAGGGCTGTATATGCACGTCAAGTGTTCAGACGCATGCATATAGTCTATTTTATGTCTTTTGGTTCATTTGCTTTCAGTCCTTCAGAGTCGTGTGGAATTTGTCATTAGTCAGGTTATAGTCCTTACAAATAGGGTTTTTTATTTGTACTCTGAATTTGGTCAATTTGGAATTTAGTTATGCTTTATCCATTTCTCTATATGTACAGTAAACGGAGGATTCGAAGTGTCTCAGCTCCGCCGTGGGGCTGAATATTATTTAACGGCCGGGCCTCAGAATAGTATATTATATATATTATTTAGCGGGCGACGGAACGCCGTAACGCTCGCTGGGTTAAAGTGATTAGAAAGGGGATGGTGGGAGGGTTTAAGTGAAAATAAATACCCCACCTTCACCTAAATCCATCGGATTAGAATCGTGTGGACTTGATTAGAGTTTACATAGTTTGCATAGCTAGTTGGTTTTCATAAAATACGCTCTCACCGATATATATATATATATATATATATGAGGGACTTGGACGTGGCTAAATTACGGCCGTGCGCACGCACGGCCGTCTCCTACCTCTTGCCTCCCATAGCTGCCACTCTCCAACCTTCTTCCTCCTTGCCGGCGGTCGTGCTCCTCCTCGCCCCCGCCGCCGTCCACCGCCCCGCCGCGGGCGAGCTAGGGTTTCGCCGGAGCTCCGTGGCCGCGGCCACAGAGCTCCGGCGAAACCCTAGCTCGCCCGCGGCGCCACCTTCTTCCCCTCCCCGCCACCGCCGCCACCACCATGGACGGACCTCCCCCGCCCCGACCTGGCCCGACCGCAATCCACCGCTACCAGAGCCCCTAAACCGCCCACCGACATCCCCACCGCCTAGCCTGCCTTGCTCCCTAAAACTCCTTTCTTTCTAAGCCCGCTGGAAATTGGGAAGAAAGAAGGGAGCTCGTCGGAACCCTAACGCGGCGGAGGAGGAGGAGGAGGAGGAGGAGAAGGCTAACCTCGTCAAATCCGGGAGTCGACACGGGGAGGCGGTGGGCACAGTATCGCCGGAGGAGGTCTCCATTGGGAGGAGAGTGCGGTGGGAAGGAGGTCACTGGCTGCCGCGGGCGTGAGAGAGAGGGAGGGAGATGGAGGTAGAAGACAACGCGCCGCACATGAAAAGGCGGAGGCTGTCGCGTGAAAAGGCAGAGGCCGTGCGGTTCCTTTATTCTACGACTGTGCGTAGATAAGTCATTACCTTTTCTATTTAGTGATTACAAAATTATAGAATGGTTTAGGAGGGGCTCCATGCTTCCAACGGCAATAGGAGGCTTGAGCTCTAGCCACTCCTATCGGTGCTAGACACCCCAATGTATTCACATATGTGTTATACATTTGGTGTTGAACATATAAAGTGTTCTCCCTTTTGTAGGTACTTGAACTTATGAGTCTCTTATCGACCAGACCATATTGTGTGTTATAGTTAAAACTAAGGTGTGTACTGTCATGGTTAAAAAACTATATGTAAAATGTAGTATTGTCCAGCTATATATGTTGCATGTTTATACTCTATTTAATAAATTATTATATTTATTTGTTATACATATAAATCCAATTTATATATAAGCACAAGCGTACATAAATTTGTTCATGAGCACCAGAGATTATGTATAACAATCTTCTAAAGAATACACAAGACACCACACCAACCAAGTGAAACGAGAGCACCTAATTCCCTCTTCATCGCAACATTTCGAGATAGCTATGGTTTCGTTGTCTGCTATAGCATGGTGTTGGTATTTCTTATGACTATTGGATAAATCCGTAAGCACACAGATTATACCGCTGTAGCACTTCACCCAGGAGTTATCCAGAGTATCGTAATTTATATTTTCCCAAGGGAAAAATGGGCTAAAAATGATAATTAGAGAGAGATCCTAGAGAGCACCTCAACTTAGTACCGGATAGTATAGGGGTAAATGATATATGTGATAGGAAGGATTGATGAATCGACAAACCAAGGTAAATGATAGCTTAATTAGGATAACTAGTAAGTATAGCTAGGCGAGAGAACAACGAGAGAGATAGGGACTCCTATGTAATTCACTTCTACTTTAGTGTACTTAGCCAATTAATTAGTTTAAACACAATAGTATGCCTCCTCAATACAAGTATGCTAGGCGAGAGGATATATTAGTAGGAGGGCAAAACTCCTACCGGACCGCGCTCTCTTTTTATGGGGGCCTTACCTTTTAAGAACTTGTCTAAAAACACGTGGTGGAATACAAAGACTAGACAAGGCTGTCACTCTCTTGCTAGCTACCACAAACAATCCGTGCAACAAGTGGTAACCAAGGGCAAAATGATATATAAGCACCACGCTTACACACAACTTACTACTTTGACTATGATCTATAACCAAAGCACCCTATGACAGGCAATGATCGCATACGGGAAAGGCCACAAGGATCACATACTATTAATGTAAAGGCTAGTAATAGGCAAAAGCACACAACAATACTACAACTAGTATAATATTGCTCAAGGTAAATACTAAGTAAAGTAGAGGAAAAGTAATGTATTGAATAAAGGAAAGTCTACAAAGAAGGAAAGATACAAGAGCTATACCAGACTTCCCAGAAGACGACTCCGGAAATCCCGAGCATAGCTTGACTCAACTCTAACTCTCACACTAGACTAACTAATAAGTGATTGAGATTGTAAGCTTGTCCAACAGGAATGAAGATGGGGGTATGAGCCTCTATTTATAGTGGGAGGAGGAGTAGGGGCTACTGCATCGCCACGTCATCGATCTAGGAGGCTTCAATTCTCCACCCTTGGATCCACCGCCTCTAAACCGACTTAGAGTGGGTGGTCTTGATCTTCAACATGTGTTAAATGAGTGGGGAGGTCACCAGGGGCAGCACCGACCTAGGGGGTATCGGTCGACCCCCCTATGGTAGGTGGGCCCTGCCCCCAAGCTTCTAGAACATGCTCCACTGGCCAGGGACCAAGTGGGGGGTGTGCCCCCTGGTAGGGGATTGGCCGACCCCCTATAGGGGTCTGGGGCCCACCTCAGCCTTCCTTAAGATGTCCCTACTTGTCATGTGACTTGGCTGGTTCTTCTGAGTTGTTTGTCATGTTGATCTCCTTGATGTGGGCCCATGGATCCATGTGAGGTGCATTTGAGCCATTGGGAGGAAGCACAAGTTGATCCAAGGGTTGAGGATCACTTGGGAGTGCTTCCCCTGGATCATGGCCAGTGTGTGGGTCCCACTGGTCCTCCTTGCTCCATTTCATCTAATTCTGCATCAAATACTTCATGGACATGTGGAACTTGTTATTTTATAAAATATGCTCACGATGTGATTGTTTATCCTTGATCCTGAGGTTGTTGATAGAATTTTCATTATATAAAAGTTTATCCTTCTGGGTGTCAACACATGGCTCGTCAGAACGACAACGACAACGTCCATCAGAGGTACGCTGCCGCGACTGACTCGTCCTCGATGGACTTGTGGATCTAGAGGAGTTCCTACTATGTAAGCGCATCGCCAAGCTGAAAATGCAAGTAAGATGCCAGAAAGTCGCCAACAACGAAGCAAGTGCCAAGCTCTTACTTCATGATGTCACCTAGATCCACATGAACGTCATTGATGTGCCCATAGACCTCCCCACCATCTACCTCCGCAGCCTGTAGGGCGCTGCGGCGCCCAAGCCGGCCACCGGTGCTCCTTGCGGCCACCGGCTGCTGGACAGAGGACGACAGGCCGCGGCAACCACTTGCACAGTCGGCCATGCTGCGCACCTCCACTAAATCTCAGATTCTCCTGCTTCTTCTGGCGTTTGTTTGGATGTCTTTAAAGATCTCGTGCTAAATAATCGATGGCAATGGCAGCGGCTTCTAGGACGTGTTCTCAAGAAATAAATGGTTCTATATGCACGTCTAGTGTTAAGACGCATGCATACAATGTATTTTATGTCTTTTGGTTCATTTGCTTTCAGTCGATCAAGTCATCTGGAATTTGTCATTAGTTGGGTTATAGTCCTTACAAATAGGGTTTTTTATTTGTACTCTGAATTTGATCAATTTCGAATTTAGTTATGCTTTATCCATTTCTCTACACAGTAAGCTGAGGCTTCGAAGTGTCTCAGCTCCCATTGAAATAGGAGTGTGAATTTGTCGGTGTTTAGAAACTACCAATGAGTAAATTTGTACACGTGTCGGGTTCTGAATGGTGAGACAAGGAGACAAGAGGTTTATACTAGTTCGGGCAAGAAATCCCTACGTCCAGTGTGGAGCTGCTCGTGTTCCTTATCTCTGCTTGGAGGGGGTTTACAAGCTGGGTCGAGAGAGGTAGTATGAGTCCTAGGTCTCTGAATGAGTTAGTGTGCTATTCGCTAGCCGTGTGTTCGATGTGTGTTCGATGATCCCCGGTGTCGTCACCCCTGCTCTCCTTTTATAGTCGCAAGGAGCTCAGGGGAGTTACAAGTGTGCATCGAGAAGTATCTTCATGGGAGGCCGTGCCTTATCCTTGCCTTCCTCAGGAAGGATGTTGGACACTTATAATACTATATTCTCATTGCTCTTGTACTTGGTCGGAGAGAGAGAGAGTCGTGTCGACCCCTCGCTGCACTGTCGGAGAGTGCGGGGGGGGGGGGGGGTCCGGTTGAACTCGTAGCAATGTAGAGGCATGGGCGTCTGCTGTACCGTTGGCGGGTACGCCATCGTACCTTTTCCCAATTCTTGTAGTATACGGCAGATTCCTTCGTTGCTAGCCAATGGACTCCGTTACTCCGTGGGCCTCATGTACCCGTCGTACCTCCATTCGGAGAGTTCATGTAGGGGCCCGGAGACGTGAGAGACTGACGTCGCTCCGTGAGTGGCATGATTTCCTCTTGTCCATGGGTCCTGTTCCATCCCTTCTCCGATTGGGGGGTTTGACATGTCTTCATTCAGGGCGTTATCCTGAGCCCCGGATTACACGGGGTGTACGATCCCTCGGGGTTCTGTACCTTCGTTCTCATCTCGCGGTGGACGCACCGTCGTCGGCTAAGGATAGGCGACTGCTTCCTTCTAGATGAGGGGGGGGGTAAATGGGTCTTTTCCCTGTCGCCCTTCACTTCTTCGGTGGGTTGCGGAGCTGCCTCGCTTTCCATGTCGGGCGAGGCGGAGGCACATCTGCCCGGGCGCGTCTACCTAGAGCACATCTGCCCACCTGGGCCCGCTAAGTTGTGAGCCCTGCGCCTCTTTCCTCATAGGCCGGCGATGACCTAGCCCTGATGGGCCTCTCATCTTCTCTCAGGTGACGATAGATAGATCTTTTAGTCATTGATTGTTTTTGAAATCTCATCGCTAAATTAGGTATCTGATAGTAGCCCCCGGGCCTTAGGAAGAGTTCCTAATTACCTTTCTGAGGCTTTATATACCTTTGTTTAATTTTCCTTCGCAGAGAGGGTGCGCGCGAGCGCACCTGCCGGGTGTAGCCCCCGAGTCTGGGTGAGAGTGTGACTCTTGCGTAGGCTTTGATTTTGTCGTCTTTGTCTTGATGATTTGATCGCAGGTAGCGGATATGCTTTGATCACTTCGTACCGCAATCTTCCAGTGGCGTGCGTGGACTGAATTGGGTCGATTTTGGTTTTCATCCTGACGATCCGCTGCAACTGCTGATGGTACTGTTTAGTCATAATGCCACGAACCTCAAAACTTGTTTACCTCTTGCCTGTTGCCACGTATCGTACTTCCCTGCTGTCGACGCCTTTGGTTCGTCCGTCGTGACCAGATGCGACAGATTGGCCGCGATGCCTTCCCACACATCCATTAACGAGCTCTCTGCGTACGGTGATTTTCTGTGGCATGAAGCCCCCGAGTGTATGCCGGCGAGCGAATCCCCTATTGTCGTTGCCACTCCATCGGGCCATATGGATCAGTCTGTGCCTGAGTCGGGTTTGGCGCCGTGGTAGTGCTCTGTCAGTGACCGGGATGCAGTTGCGATAGGCCTAAGGGTTAGGGCGACTCGCGCCTCATCCTAGCCTGATGGCGTTTGTCGGTGCTTCGCGTGTCATGCCTTTCAGCGTGCGACGTATTGGTTGTCTTGCCGTGACAAGACTTGTCGCAACGTTCCTTGCGTTTCTCTGACCATCCTCGCAAGTTGAAAATGGGAACGGTGGGCCCTGCCCTGATACGGAGCGATCCTGGTCTTTGTCGACTCCGTTCCTAGTCCTATTTAAAGTGGCACGACGAGTGAACTGTTCCATTTTGCTTCTCCGTTTCCACTCTCCGTTTATGCCTTTCTTGCTTAAGCCGTCGCTCGTTGAGCCATGGATCATAGCTAGCGTCCCATGGAGGGTGGTTTTGTCGGGGGGGGACGCATCCGATCCTCAAAGCCTTCGTCACCGGATGACCGAGGCGAGATGGTACTCGTACCATGCTATCTATTATGTATTTTTCGTGTTATTGTTCAGACGCTGACTGACTATCTGCATTTTTTGATCAGGAGGCCTTATCCATCCAATGACGCCTCTCTCCCTCGTGGTTTTGAGGTGTGGGCGGCACCCTCCGACGTGCTTACGCTAGCCTATCCGTGTTTCCGTGCGAGTCCAGGAGGCGTCATTTGTCCGGCTGTGGTTCTGGCTCCGCCGGGACCCGTGCCTGCGCCTCCCATGCATCGGTTCCATAGTTTGCTGGAGTAGTTGCTTAGTCGTCCAATGCAGAACCTTCGTCGGGTTCAGGACACAGAGCTGCTTTATCGGATGCTCGAAGGTTTTCACCAGAGCCTGTTAGGGTCCGTTCAGGTGGGCTACTTCCTTCGTGATCAACTGGCTGATGCCGACATGCGCGTCATGGATAAGCTTTGTTCTACTGCAAATGACGTCGCCGACCTCCTTCACGCGCCTGGGAGCATCGTGGTCGGGCGTCTTCAAGTTGTTCCTGCGCGCGTCCGTAATTTCGTCGCGCGTGCCGTCTTCCGTGGGGCTGGGGTCGCGTTTGCCATGGCCGAGGTCCGCTCTGGGATGGACATGGTGGACGCCACCGGGTTTCATCACAGACGGAGCGTCGATCAGTATGTCCATCTCATCGAATGGCTTTCTGACGCAGCGGAGGCCGTCGTAGACGTTGTGCCGGCTGATGAGGTCCTGGCGGAGGAGCCGAGGGTAGAGGCCCGATGATCGTTAGTTCTCCATAGAGTTGGATGTGTTGCGCTGGTCGACTTGCTTTATTTTGCTTGTATGGATTGGGCCTACTGAGCACCTCTCTTCAGCTTCTGTAATCGTCATTTTTAGCTATCATTTCCGATTCCTAGGCCTTTGTTAGTTTGCCTATCGTGTTTGTTAGACCATTCGTTTGGGGGCCGTCATCGTGCGGCTCCCGCGTTTCTTCCTCGCACCCTCATGGTCTAGGATCTGGAAGTGAGCGGCCTTGTATCTTACCTCGGTGGCCGAGATCGAGCTCTCGACGAGTTACAATCCGGTAGTCTAGGGGAGACCCCGGTCCTCATGCGTGGAGGCACGCACCGGTGGAGGTCCATCGTGGACCGATCTCTAATCTTCAACAGTCGATACGTATGGTACCCGGATCTGTTCGATGGGATCTGAGGGATCGATGCCACCCCTCGAGGGGTCTACCACATATTTTGTTATCTGTCAAAGCCTAAACACGTTTACTAAGCGCGTTTGACGTGAAGACGTCTATGTTCCGGCTGCTGGGGCCCTCTTAGCAACGTCCCTCACTCTTCGGTTTTGGCCAGGGAGGCTGTCAAAACCGTAATGTTTTGGGCCAGTCAACATCCCTTGGCCTAGTTATCTCATTTGTTATATGAGTATGACGGGTAACAAATGGCCTTTCGACCGTTACCCCGCGTTTTTTTCCCTGTATTTTGCATAGAGGGGATAAAGAATTGGATGTTCTTTTAAATGGACATACTTACCAGCTGTTCTCACCTTTTTGTTAGTCATGGTGGACTGGTTATGCTCTTGTGACGCTTGCCTATTCCTGGGAAGTCGGCGTTGTTCGTGGTCCGCGGGCCCTTCTGGCAGCCAGTCGTCTGGTTTGGTGGGTGGCCTACGTGTCCTTTGGTGGTTTGCCGGTACTGTCCATGCCTGGAAAACGAAGAGTCACGCCTCTGCGGGCCCGAGGGGTGCCCGTGTGGAAGACGGGGGGACAACGACCTTGTATGCTATATATCGTGGGGGTCTGGAGTAACTCCCCGCCGCTCTCTTCAGTCTTCTTCTTCCCATTTGCACCAACTCAGAGGGGTGAGAGAGAAGAGGCTTGGTCGTTGTCGAGGGGGCGTACCAACTTTGCTCGTGGGATGGATGCTGGTCACGCTCGCCTTGCCGTGGCATCTGGCGCTTTGCTGATGCTGCCGGAAGAGCTTCTCTTCCAGATCCTTCTCCGCGCCTTCAATTATGGAGGTAGTTTTCTTGACTATGTGCGGCTTCGCCAGGTCTGCTGCGTTTTCTGGAGGGTCTGCAACGACGACGCACTGGTTTGGTTTTTGTCCCTCAAGGAGATGTAGCGCTACTGTCGGCGGTGTCGCAAATTTCTAGGGATGATTCTTGAGCAGCGCTTCTTCGAAGTCAGCCATCGGGAGGCCTTGTGTTTTCGTGGCGTGGAGAGGCTGATGTTGTGCGGGTGAGACCCCTCTGGTAGGGGGTTGATCCGTCTCTCAATCCTTGTCGGGGATGCCGGAGCGATGTACTTCCAAGCCATGGTGCTGTACTTCGCAGATCCGTCGAACCCTGAGGCTCTCACTCTCCTCGACTGGGTCGCTGGTGGCGTGCTCCCGAATGGTAGATGGGGCAACCGTGGTTGGCTCCGCTCCATTCCTACTTCCACGGGTATCTTCGCGTCATTGCACTAAGAAGGGACATTCGTTGCCCAAGGGACGTGCTGACATTAGTAGTCGATGATTCCCCTGCCTGCATTTGGGAACGGTGCAGACGCGTTGGGACGGCGAGCGAGGGTCTCGCTGGAATCATCATGTACTGTAGCCCAGCGTGTCACCTTTGTCATGACTTCGACCTCTGGTCTAGGGAACTTTCCGATGTGGCTGCCTATCATTTTAGTAAGATGAGGCTGTAACATTTAACAACTTATCCGGCTCTGGCCCTTTTGCTTTTGGTGCTTTTGTAATGAACTTGGCTTGTGTATATTTGTTCGAATTTTTTCCTTTTATTTCATGTGTATCGGGTAGCCCCGGGTGAGAGGTTTCTTTGCATGTCGTGTATGGAAGAAAGGCTCTTTCCCAAGATTTTGCGATGTGTGTAAAGAAAAACTTCGACTGAAAAAGCTGTAATGAGGGATTTTTAGGGGTAGAAACAACGTAGTTGTTGTATGTTCTAGGCATTGGTGATGATTTTGCCGGCGAAGGTCTTGAGTCGATAAGCCACTGGTCCTATTACTTCATGGACAATGTAGGGTCCTTCCTAGGGTGATGTGAGCTTGCGCCGCTCCTTGTTGCTCTGGATTTTCGGAGTACTAGATCCCCTGGATGGAATCCTCTTGGTCGAACATGTCGATCGTGGTACCGACATAGCGCCTGTTGGTACTTGGCCGAGTGTAGGAGGGCGGCATCCTTGGCTTCGTCGACCTGGTCTATGGCGTATTCTAGGAAGGCTTCTGCCTTCTCAGGGTCGTAAGCCTCCACTCTTGGGGACCCGTATTCGAGGTCGGTAGGTAGGACGGCCTCCGAGCCGTAGACCAGAAAAAATGGTGAGAAACCGGTGGCCCTGCTTCGTGTCGTTCTGAGACTCCACAGAACGGAAGGGAGATCTTAGAGACATTTTTTACCATACTTGTTCCGTCAGTCGAAAATTCTTGCCTTGATCCCCTGTAGGATGAGTCCGTTGGCGCGTTCCACTTGCCCGTTGGATTCCAGGTGCACGACGGAGGCCCAATCAACTCGTATGTGGTGCTCATCACACCATTCTAGGAATTCATCCACAGTGACGTCAGGATGATTCCTGCACCTACGCCGGTTTTCATGAGGGATCCGTCAAAGCATAGGGTCTAGTATTCCTGCTCGGCAACTAGAGTGGGGAGAGTCGCATCCGTCCACTCCGCAATGAAGTCGGACATGACCTTTGATTTGATAGCGCTCCGCGGGGCGTAAGCAATGTTTTTATCCATCAGCTCCAATGCCCACTTAGCGATGCGATGGGTGGCATCCCTATTTAGGATGACCTCTCCCAATGGCGCGTTGCTTGCGACTGTTACCTTGTGTGACCCAAAGTAAATCAAAAGCTTTCTCTTAGTCACGATTACCGTGTATACCACCTTCTGTAGATGGGAATACCGGGTTTTTGAGTCGCTTAGTACTTCGCTAACAAGATACACAGGTCTCTGTACCTTGAGTACGTGCCCTTCCTCTCCTCTTTCTACGACTATAACCATGCTTACCACCTGCCTCGTAGCGGTGATGTACAGCAGGAGTTCTTCCTCGTCATGAGGTGAAACCAGGATAGGCGCGCTGATCAACAGTTGCTTGATGTGATCAAGAGCTGATTGAGCCTCGGACGTCCATGTGAATCGCTCGGATTTTTTCAGGAGCCTGTACAGAGGAAAACTCTTTTCACCAAGACGGGAAATGAAGCGGCAAAGCGACGCAAGGCATCCGGTGACCCGCTGCACCCCTTTCACATTATGGATCGGCCCTATCTTTACGATGGCGGTGATTTTTTTGGGTTGGCCTCAATCCCTCTTTCAGAGACGACGAAGCCCAGGAGCATGCCCTTAGAGAGCCCGAAGACACACTTCTCTAGGTTGAGCTTGATGTTGTTCTTTTTGAGTTTTGCAGACGTGAGGGCGAGGTCGGCCACGAGTCCGTCAGCGTGCTGGGACTTGACGACGATATCGTCTACATAGACCTCGACAGTTTTGCTCACGAGTTCATCGAAACATTGGATCATAGTCCGCTGAAAGGTGGCCCCAGCGTTTCAAAGCCCGAAAAGCATGGTGACATAGCAGAAAGATCCGAACGGGGTGACGAACGACGTCGCGAGCTGGTCTGATTCATTCATCTTGATTTGATGGTACCCCAAGTACGCGTCGAGGAAGCAGAGGAGTTCACACCCAGATGTCGCATCGACTATTTGTTCTATGCGGGGTAATGGATATGGGTCTTTTGGATAGGCCTTGTTAAGGCTCGTATAATCAACGCACATTCTCCATTTCCCATTCTTTTTACGTACCAATACAGGGTTGGCGAGCCACTCGGGGTGGTACACCTCCTTGATGAAACCCGCGATGAGAAGCTTCTTGATCTCTTCTCCGATTGCGGTGCGTTTTCCTCATCGAAACGGTGTAGTCGCTGCTTGACGGGTCGGGAGCCCGACTTGATATGCAGGAAGTGCTCGGCAACGTCCCTGGGTATGCCTGGCATATTCGAGGGCCTCCACGCGAATACGTTGATGTTCGCACGAAGGTAGTCGACGAGCTCGCTTTCCTATTTAGGAGAAAGGGAGGTGCTGACGTGCACGGTCCTTTCCTCCCCATCCCGAGCATCAAGCACGACCGTCTTTGGCGACCCTGTAGGTTCAAAAGATCCGGCCTTCTTGGTGTTTGGGGCCTCTTCCCGTGACACATTGGCCTCGGCTGCCATCTCGGCCGCGAGTTGTTTCGAGGCCACGAGCGCTGACGCGTACGTGCAGCACTCGACGTCGCACTCGTACGCGCGTCGGGGTGTCATGCCCACTGTGATGACGCCCCTCGCGCCTGGCATCTTTAGCTTTAGATAGGTATAGTTCGGGATGACCATAAACTTTGCATAGCATGGCCGCACAAGTATGGCGTGGTACGTTCCCCTGAAGCCGACGATTTCGAAAGTCAGTGTTTCCTTGTGAAAGTTGCCTGGTCCACCGAAAGTAACGGGCAGATCAATCTGACCAATGGGATCTGCCTTTTTGCCGGGGATTACCCCGAAAAAGGGAGACCCCGACTGTCGCAGACGTGACCGTGGTATTATCATTGCGTCGAGGGTCTTAGCATAAAGGATGTTGAGTCCACTCCCACCATCCTTGAGGACCTTAGTGAGGTGTTTCGTACTAACGATGGGATCAACAACTAACGGGTATCGCCCAGGATACGGTACATAGTCGGGATGATCATTACGGTTCAAAGTAATATGGGACTCAGACCACTTGAGGAAGGTGGGGACAACGGGGATGGTTGCATATACCTCTCGGCGAGCGACCCTCTGTTGACGCCTGAAGTTTCACGACGTCGGGCCGTTGAAGATCATCAAGGTTTCGTCCGCCGGGATGTAGCTGTCGTTCTTCGCTTCGCCGTCCTCTCCATCACCCTCTTTCTTCTTCGCCCACCTCTCTTCTTCTTTGCACCGCCACCGAGAAACTTTTTCATAAGGTTGCAGTCCTTGAGGAGGTGTTTGATAGGGGTTGCGTGGTTCAGACAGGTCCGTTCCAGCATCCTCTTGAAGTGATCGTTAATCAGTCCCTCCTGTTGCTCCTCGCCCTTCTGTGTTGCTGCGACGAGCGACGGATCGTACCGTTGTCGGTTGCACCCTTCTTGTGCGGGCAAGTTGAGGGGCCTTCGGTTTCCACCTCGTCCCGCTTGCTGCGGCTCGTTGCGCCCTAGAAGACGGCACCAACTGCTTCCTCGCCCGAGGCGTGGTTTGTGGCGATGTCAAGCAGGTCCTTCGTCGTCTTGGGTTTTTTGCGTCCTAGTTTGTGAACCAGGGACTCGCAAGTTGTCCCCGATAGGAATGCCGTGACAACGTCGCCGTGGGCTATAACTGGGAGCTCGTTGCACTTCTGAGAAAAGCGACGAATGTACTCATGAAGGGTTTCGCCTCGCTTCTGCTTACAGTTCTTGAGGTCTCAGGAGTTCCCGGGGTGGATGTAGGTCCCTTGAAAGTTTCCGACAAAGGATTCCTTCAGGTCCCCCCAGTTCCGGATCTTTCCTTTCGGTAGGTGCTCTAGCCACACGCGCGCCGTATCTGAAAGGTAAAGCGGCAGGTGGTGAATTATGAAATTCTCGTTGTTCGCCCCGCTTGCCTCGCAAACGAATCGATAGTCCTCCAGCCAAAGGCTAGGGTTCGTGAGTCCCGTGTACTTCTGGATGTAAGTTGGTGGTCGGAAATGCGACGGGATACGCGCGACATTTATGCGCGCGGAAAAACATCGTGGTCCGGTCGGCTCCGGGCTAGGGTCCCGATCATCGTCAGGGTCGTGTTGTCCGCCCCTGCGCGGGTGTGGTCCGCGTCGCCTATCGTCGTCGTCACTGTCACTCTGCCCGTGGTCGTCGCTTTCGAGGCGCGCTACGTGGTCGGGACGCCACCTGACCGGCTCTTGGTCCCTTGCGGGGGTTGGCCTTGGTCTCTGGCGAACGGAGTTCTCGCGTAGTGGTGTGTTTGGAGCGCTGGAGAGAGCCGCTGCTCTCTGTCGTGCTGAAGTCTCTGCCTGCTGAGCCGCTGCACGGTCAAGAAGGAAGAGTAGCTCTCCTCTAAGGTTTTTTCCCCCAGGAGTTGTAGGCTCCAAGAACTGTCTCATGAGCATGGTGGCGGTCGCTATGTTCTGATGCGCCCTTGGAAACATCAGTGGAGACATGTCATCCTCGACTATGCGGTGCTGCACGTCTCAAGCTTAGGCTCGGGGATCGATCGCCGGCCGTGGGTGTAGTTGCTGCTCGAGGAGGGCGCGCTCGTCGTCGATCTGGCGGCGAGCGTTGTCAAGCTCGTTCTGCCGGGCATGCATGGCGTCTAGGTTGACGTGCGGTGGCGTGAGAGCCTGTCAATTCTCAAGGAGGATTTTGTTGCCATCCTTGTCGAGATCGCGCACGGCTCCCTCAGGGGTGGCCTCCCTCCTGTCGCACATGAAACATTCTCGTGAGGGGGCCTCTCTGAGCTCGGGGACGACGTGCTCAGTCCCCGTACTGTCGGTGTCGGAGAGAGCCAAGTCCTCCTCGTTGAGGAGGTCATAAAACAAATCGATGGTTCCCACGAACTCGTCGTCGGGGGTGTCGGTCATCTTCAGAGCGATGAGCCGCTCGAGGATGGAAGTGGCGCTGACGAGGCCGAATGGGTATGTTACTGGAACACCTTCTTCTATCGGCGCGCCTCCCTCGATCTGGATGGCGGCGTCGACATAAGCGAGTGTCTGTCTCTGCGCATGGACCGGAGAGGGTTGCGGCGCCCTTCGGCCCTCGGCGCGCAGAGGTGGCCTGCACCTGCGGAGGAGTGGGCGGTCACTGTCCTCGGAGGACTGTTCGTCCAAGGCGTAGTATACCACTCACTTGGCGGCGGGCTCCCTTCTCGCATCGGGGTCTAGGAGGAGGTTGTCAGGGCGTCTCTCGGCGCCCTGGTGAACCCTTTTCGTCATGGTGACAACCCTAAGCTTCGTCGCCATCGGAGCTGGTGTCCGAGTCCAGGAGGTATCCGTACTAGGAGCGCATGAAACGTAACACGGTATGCTCGGTCGCGTGATCGGTTTCATGGTCATCGTCGTCAGAGTCCCCCATGCCGCTGATGAATGCTTCGAGCGGGTGGAGTCCTCTGTCGTCATTCCGGAAGGTTTCTTCCCCAAGTCCGGTAAGGTTGACTCCAGGGCCTCGCGGCCCCAGGGCCTCAAACGGTGCGTCCTTGCAGGAATAGGGTGGTATTCGTCTAACCGTGCCAGGGCGTCGATGACCTGGTCCGGTGAAGACAGCATGCGAGTGATGGTCTCGTCCGAGGAGTAGGCGAACTCCAGGATTCCAAAGAGGATGAAGGAGAGCCCAGGGTTGTCAGAGTTGGAGGTGGCCATTCGGAACCACCAAGGCGTCACGACACGCGATGCCCCCTACCTGGCGCGCCAACTATCGGTGTTTAGAAACTACCAACGAGTAAATTTGTACACGTGTCGGGTTCCGAATGGTGAGACAAAGAGACAAGAGGTTTATACTGGTTCGGGCAAGAAATCCCTATGTCCAGTGTGGAGCTGCTCGTGTTCCTTATCTCTGCTTGGAGGGGGTTTACAAGCTGGGTCGAGAGAGGGAGTATGAGTCACAGATCTCTGAATGGGTGAGTGTGCTATTCGCTAGCCGTGTGTTCGATGTGTGTTCGATGATCCCCGGTGTCGTCCCTTTGCTCTCCTTTTATAGTCGCAAGGAGCTCAGGGGAGTTACAAGCGTGCGTTGAGAAGTATCTTCATCGGAGGTAGGGCCTTATCCTTGCCTTCCTCAGGAAGGATGTTGGACACTTATAATACTATATTCTCATTGCTCTTGTACTTGGTCGGAGAGAGAGAGAGAGAGTCGTGTCGACCCCTCGTTGCGCTGTCGGAGAGTGCGGGGGGGGGGGGGGGTTCGGTTGAACCCGTAGCAAGGTAGAGGCATGGGCATCCGCAGTACCATTGGCGGGTACACAATCGTACCTTTTCCCAATTCTTTTAGTATACGGCAGATTCCTTCGTTGCTGGCCAATGGACTCCGTTACTCCGTGGGCCCCGTGTGCCCGTCGTACCTCCGTTCGGAGAGTTTATGTAGGGGTCGGAGATGTGAGAACTGACGCCGCTCTGTGAGTGGCATGATTTCCTCCCGTCCATGGGTCCTGTTCCATCCCTTCTCCGATTGGGGGGTTTGACATGTCTCCGTTCAGGGCATTATCCTGAGCCCCGGATTACACGGGGTGTACGATCCCTCGGGGTTCTGTACCTCCGTTCTTATCTCGCGGTGGACGCACCGTCGTCGGCTAAGGATAGGCGACTGCTTCCTTCTAGATGGGGGGGGGGGGGTAAATGGGTCTTTTCCCCGTCGACCTTCACTTCTTCAGCGGGTTATGGAGCCGCCTCGCTTTCGACGTTGGGCGAGGCAGATGCACGTCTGCCCGGGGCACGTCTGCCCACCTGGGCCGGCTAAGCTGTGACACTATGTCAAAATCGATTTTGCGCAGCATTGCCTAAATGCCCTTCGTGGTAGACTGTTATTTTGCCCGCTGCCAAAAATCCTAGTCTTTCCCGTAGCGGTCTTTTTTTATTTACCGTGGCTGCCCGCTGTGGTAAATCAATTTACCGCATCGGGCATTTTATAAGGCCCTCCACGGTTAATGCTGAAGCCCATTAGGCCCAGGGCGAGGCCCAATAGACGCAGCGCATATATATACATGGATTTTAGGGTTTCTCTCACTTCTCTCTTTCTCCCACTCCCTCAGCCCCTTCCCCTCCCGAGCGACCACGACGGCGCCCCTCCCCACCGCGATGGCGCCCCTCCCCATGGCGCCCCATCCCACCGCGACGGGACCCCACCGCAATGGCTCCTCTCATCTGCGACGGCGCCCCTCCCCACGGTGCCCCTCCCCACCACGATGGCGCCTCTCATCCGCGATGGCGCCCCTCCCCACCGCGAGACAGCGCGACCTCCCCCACGTGTCCTCCCCCACGCGGCCCTTCCTCTGAGCGCAGGCCGGCGTGGAGCAGCGGCGCGGTAGCGCGTACCGGCGTGGAGCAGTGGTGGCGCGCGGCGCAGGAGCGCAGGGGAGCGTGGGCCGCGGCAGGAGGGCACCGGCGGCAGAGGGCACCGGCTTGGGCTCGAGAATGGGTCACCGGCGGGTTTCTGGTTTTTTTTGTTTTTTTTTGAAATGTTTAACCGCGGCGGGCATTGTAAAGTGCCCGCGACGGTAAATGGCATTAACCGCAGCGGGCGGCGTAAGGTGCCCGCTGCGGTTAATCCTTTTTCCGCAGCGGGCGCTGGTGACCACCACGGTAAATGCCACATTTACCGTGGCCTTGTCATCGCAGCGGACGTCATTGTCCGCTGCGAAAAATGGATTTTGACCGACACCAAAAATCGATTTTGACGTAGTGTGAGTCCTGCGACTCTTTCCTCATGGGCCGGCGACGACCTGGCCCTGATGGGCCTCTCATCTTCTCTCAGGTGATGATAGATAGATCTTTTAGTCGTTGATTGTTTTTGAAATCTTATCATTAAATTAGGTATCCGATAGAATTTCTTTTTCATTTTTTAATTTGGTTAGTGCCAACTTATTCCTCACGAAAATTCAATTAAGCTCATGTGTACACACTCCTCTATTTATTGTGAAGTTTATTGATTCATTTTATACAATTAAATGGTGGTTCCGACCCCTACATAGTGTGTATATATATATATATGATAGAAGGGACTTCTTATTTTCTATTTAGTGATTACAAATTTATATATAGAATGGTTTAGGAGTGACTCCATGCTTCCGGCGGCAATAGGAGGCTCGAGCTCTACCCACTCTGATCTGTGCTAGACACTCCCATGTATTCACATATGTGCCATACATTTGGTGTTGAACATATAAAGTGTTCTCCATTTTGGAGGTACTTAACTTATGAGTCTCTTATCGACCAGACCATATTGTCTGTTATAGTGAAAACTAAGATGTGTAGTGTCATGGTTAACAAACTATATGTAAAATCTAGTATTGTCCAGCTATGTTGCATTTTTATACTCTATTTAATAAATTATTATATTTAATTGTTATATATACATATAAATCCAATTTATATATAAGCACAAGCATACATAAATTTGTTCATGAGCACCAGAGATGTATAACAATCTTATAAAGAATACACAACAAACCATTGCCAATATCACCACACCAACCAATGCAATCGAAGCGAGAGCACCTAACTCCCTCTTCGTCTCTGCATTTCGAGCTAGCTAGGGATTCATTGTCTGCTATAGCATGGCTCGTCGGACCGACAACGACCACGCCCGTCAGAGGTACGCCGCCGTGACTGACTCGTCCTCAAGGGACCTGTTGGACCTGGAGGAGTTCCTACTATGTAGGCGCATCGCCAAGCTGAAGAGGTAGGTCAGACACCAGAAGGTCGGTAGCAATGAAGCGAGTGCCAAGCTCTTCCTTCATAATGTCACCCTGGGCCACATGAACGTTGGCGATGTGCCCGTCGACCTCCGCGCAGAATTCAAGAAGGTGGTGGAAAAACGCTTGCAGGAAGCTGCCGACACCATCTACCTCCACAGCCTGTACGTCGCTGCGGCGCCCAAGCCGGCCAGCGGTGCTTCTTGCTGCCACCGGCCACTGGAGAAAGGAGGACGGGCCACGGGCAACCATTTGCTCTGCCGGCCGTGGTGCGCACCTCCTATGAATCTCGGATTCTCCTACTTTTTCAGACGTTCGTTTGGATGTCTTTGAAGATCCCCTGCAGAATAATCGATGTCAATGGCAGTGGCTTCTATGATGTGTTCTCAAAAAATAAATGGTTGTATATGCACGTTCAGACCCATGCATACAATCTATTTTATATCTTTTGGTTCATTTGCTTTCAGTCGATCCAGTTGTGTGGAATTTGTTATTAGTTTGGTTATAATTCTTACAAATAGGGATTTTTCTTGTACTCTGAATTTGATCAATTTGGAGTTTAGTTAGGCTTTATCCATTTCTGACAGTAAACTGAGAATTCGAAGAGTCTCAGCTACCTTGGAAATTGGAGTGTGATTTTCTTTTTCATTTTTTAATTTGGTTAGTGCCAACTTATTCCTCACGAAAATTCAATTAAGCTCATGTGTACACACTCCTCTATTTATTGTGAAGTTTATTTCTTCATTTATATTATTAAATGGTTCTGATCCCTACATGTGTTTTGCACATAGTCTCTCTCTCTATATATATATAACTACTATTTAGTAGTCTGACTGTTAAATACTATTTAGCACCCCACTGCAACATTTATTCCGGTGAGGCCCGTAGTAATAATTTATTACTCGTATATGGATTTTTATTACTGCTGGTCTCACCAGAATAAAATACTGCAGCGGAGTGTTAATAAATTATTACTGTTGGGTTCACTAGGAATAAAATACTGTAGTAGAGTGCTAAATAATATTCAACAACCAGGTTGCTAAATAGTGGGGTCCTATATATATATATATGATAGAAGGGACTTCTTATTTTCTATTTAGTGATTATAAATTTATATATAGAATGGTTTAGGAGTGACTCCATGCTTCCGGCGGCAATAGAAGGCACGAGCTCTAGGCACTCTGATGAGTGCTAGACACGCCCATGTATTCACATATGTGTCATACATTTGGTGTTGAACATATAAGTGTTCTCCCTTTTGAAGGTACTTAACTTATAAGTCTCTTATATCGACCGGATCATATTGTGTGTTATAGTGAAAACTAAGATGTGTAGTGTCATGGTTAACAAACTATGTGTAAAATATAGTATTGTCCAGCTAAGTTGCATTTTTATACTCTATTTAATAAATTATTATATTTAATTGTTATATATATACATATAAATCTAATTTATATATTAGCACAAGCATACATAAATTTGTTCATGACCACCAGAAATGTATAACAATCTTCTAAAGAATACACAACAAACCATCGCCAATCTCACCACACCAACCAATGCAAGTGAAGTGAGAGCACCTAATTCCCACTTCGTCTCAGCATTTTGAGCTACTTAGGGATTCGTTGTCTACTATAGCATGGCTCGCAGGAACGACAACGACAACGCCTGTCGGAGGTACGCCGCCTTGACTAACCCGTCCTCAAGGGACTTGTTGCACCTAGAGGAGTTCCTACTACGTAGGCACATCGCCAAGCTGAAGAGGTAGGTCAGACACCAGAAGGTTGCCAGCAACGAAGCGAGTGCCAAGTTGTTCCTTCATAATGTCACCTTAGGCCACATGAACGTTGGCGATGTGCCCGTCGACCTCCGCGTCGAATTCAAGAAGGTGGTGGGAAAACGCTTGCAGGAAGCTACCGACGCCATCTACCTCTGCAGCCTATAGGTCGTTGCGGCGCCCAAGCGGGCCAGCGGTGCTTCTTGCCGCCACCGGCCAGTGGAGAAAGGAGGATGGGCCACAGACAACCATTTGCTCTGCCGGCCGTGGTGCGCACCTGTTGACACAAAAAGCGTCGGATCTGCGAACACCTCAGGCTTATACCCAAACTCGATATCCAAAGGTGTGCTAGTTGATTTGACCAATTAATCAACAAGGACGATAACTAGAACAACGATGAACGAGACGACAGCGATACGCCCGGACGTCAAGGCTCAGATTGCTCAAAAAGTGGAACTCGCGAGGTAGACGGAGATCTTGTAGATACAGCCCGTCGAGATCGTAAGAACTCGTAGATAAACTATAACTAATGCAAAAAAAAGTAGATGCTGAAAAGTAAGACGAAAATAATAGATTTGTTTGATTGTATTGAATCTCTTCTCATACGAGCCCTAGGTACATATTTATACTCCGGTAAAAGGAGTTATACATGGACACGACTCATACTAAACAAAACTCCTATTTTTAAGGAAATAAAACGACTCGTGCAAAAGTCGGACTCAAACTAAAACAATAATACTAGCATAAAATCGTCAGTTTCCTTATCTGTCTTCCCTACGATGAAACTTTCCATCGGCAGATTCCTTCAATCCGCAACTTCCTTCTATTGCCATCGGCAACTTCCTGCTGACGTCAGCCACATCAACCTGTATCTATCGGTAATTCCTTCTTATCAGCAAAACATATCTTCTTTCCTCTTTGACGCTTCTTCCATGACACTCACCATCGGCAGATTCTTCTGCTTCTATCGGTAATTGAACCGATAGCACCTTGATGCCGATGAGGAACATCATTTACCCCTTTGCCGATCAATATACTTGTTTTAATATTACCTTCATTTCCCACTTCACTGGTGTTCCGAAGAATACTATGATAACTACTGGTGGCTTCTTCTCCTACCAGCAAGGCGCAACCTGCAAAAGTCTCCTTCGATCCAATGGCGATCAACTTCATCATCCCCACGGTCAATCTCTTCCCCTCTCGCTTCATCCCTTGCGATTTTCTTTCGCATTATCCTATAATTTCTTTTCCCTTTTCCTTTTTGTTTTTTGAATCTAGGAGATGCGCAATAAAATAGTAATCCCCATCGATCAACCACACGTTTGCTTCTTGGGTCCAATGGGGAATGCCGATCCAACTGAAACCATCAACGCAGAAATCAACTGAGTCCCTTTCAAAGCTGCACACTTTGATCTAGGGTTATGGACAGATATCTTCCGTTCTTAGCCCAAACCCACCAAAGGGTGGAAAAACTGGTACCTCAGGACGGCTAGATCGCAGCGAGTTTACTGGGCAAAGCGCCAATTGGATCAATGTATCAAGCTATCTATTGCCGATATGGCAAAAACCGAATCCATGATGATTGTTGCATCCTACTTTTGGTCCAACACCATGAACGCATTCCTATTCAGACACGGACCAGCCACCCCAACACTTGTCGATGTACACATGCTCACAGGCCTTGATATTTCTTCTGCCGATAATGCCATCCTCTTTAACAGAAAGCCCGAACATAGGGTAACTACTCGCAACATCGATGGCTGGACCGGATACATTCAAGAATACCAAAAGACCGGATCGGTAGGCCAGAGGGAACACGCCACCTTTCTAAATATGTGGCTAGAGAAATTCATATTTTGTGGCAGGACGGTTGGACCAACCAACATGTATCTCCCTGCAGAAGAACTCTTGGCCGATGGAGTACGACTTCCCCTCGGCCGATATCTCCTTGGTGCAGTCTACCATCTTCTGCATCAAGTATCAGAGAAGTTACTATTGGGCGAACCCATCGGCAACATTGGAGGGCCCTGGTGGTTTGTGAACATGTGGTTGAACGCTCACATGCACAAGGTCCTCCAATTCGACCTGTTTAACCAAAAATTTCCACGGGACCTAGCCGAAGACCACACGCTTGCCGATGATGAATTAGCGACGCGTTCTCCTCTCAACTTCGGCGAAGCCATCATAATCTTACCTGGGACTGAGGCCAATGAGGATCAGCTCGGTAGATTCTTCTAGAGATTCTACTGTGGAGTCCCTCCTGCAGACCGGGCTTGGTGGCCTTATGTCGATACCGAAAACAGGTTCCCTCTTTCCTTCAACATTGCTGATGCAGACTTAGGCAACGATGAGGGAATCATGAAGGCCATCCTCACTCCCCGTGTAATCCCAGTGAACATCTTCGGAAGTGGGAAAAATACACAGACTTCTTATGAGTTTTATTACCCATCGGCAGCGGCAAGGCAACTAGCATTCGGGCAACTACCGATCAAGCTCTGCTAGGCCAATGTGGTGAAGCCCATAGAGGTCATCACCAACGTTATGGACTCGAATAAAATCGTCAGTCTTCTTCCTCATGCCGATACAACCAATATCGACTTATCTACTTGGGTGCCAATCTCTTTCATCACCGAGTCATATAAGCTCTGGTAGCAAGAGTGGAAGGACCAATTGTTTGCCACATCATCACACCACTATCGGCATTTGATTGATACTGATCATATTATTCCCGATGACGCGGTAAGCTCACTTTTGATATTATTTTCTCTGTCATCTCTTTCCAAATGCATCGGCAGCTAATTTTCTATCAACAGGTTAATGACCTAATCCCAAAGAAGAGCAGAAGCGGCAAAGACTTCAACTTACAACCGATGAGTCTGATATCGGTAATTGGCAGTAGGGCCCCTTCATTGGCCTCTCTTATGCATCGAAGGGCAACCCCCAAGGTCACCATCAAGCCCAAGTCAACACCAACTTCGGCTGCTGTCACTCCATCGACAGCTATTGCTGTCTTGGTGCAAGCTTTTGCGGTAACATGTTCTTACCCTTTCCTTTTTATGCCGATCTCATATTTCCATCGGTAACTTTCCACTTGACTATCGACTTGTATTAAATTGTTTTGTAGCAATCAAGTCCATCGGCAGCTGCTCCAAGTGCACAAGCTTTTCTAACTCACGTTGTCGATGCCCCCCAAGTGCAAAAGTCCAAACGCCAAGGTCCATCAAGTACTTCTCCCCAATCGAAACGCCTAAGGCCATCGACTCTGTCTACGCCATCAACTCCAGCTGCACCATTGGCAACATCTTCTCTACCTCCTGCCAACGTGTCATCACATGAACAAGCATCGGTAACCATCCCCGATACAGCATTAGTCGAAGTTTCCATCGAAGGGACGGAATCGGCACCGCAGGAGTTGGTTACCACAACAGCGGATACGCCATCGGAATCGGCATTAGCGGTCCCATCCACAGAGGCAGGTTCATCGGCAGTCACTACCGCCCCTCAAGACACAGCTATACTAGCTGCTCCGCCAAGTCCACGGCAAGAAATTGCTCTGAAGCAGGTAAATCAATTATCCACCACAAATTCAAGGCAAACCAATCGACAAACTCTAACTCTTTTCTTCTTCAGGCCCAAGATTCTCCAAACAGCCTTTTCTCCTTCGTAATCAACATACCAGACGACAATGGATAAGAAGAAAATTCCGCCCAACCTTCAAGCGCTATATCAGTAGAAGCGAAATCCCAACTTGAAGCAATGCTACTCTTACTGCAACAAAGCACATCCGAACTAGTCCAAGACTCTAACGCAGTAAGGGTAGCTTTCAAGGTAATTCAAGGTCTTCTGCCTGCCGATACCGAAGAAATCCTTTTCCAAGCAGCGTACCTTGAGAGCCGTCAACTCCAATATCAGAAAGCTTCACGATGTATCGCCGATAGAGCTGCTCAATCGAAGCTTGAAGAGGAAATGCTTAAATTCAAGCAAACCGCTGAAGAGAAGCACAGAGACATCGGTCGCCTGGAAGCCTCTAACATTGAGCTGGAACATGAGATCAACTGTCTATCGGCATAGAAAGAAGAACTTATAGCGAAGTTAAAGAAGGTTGATGAAGCCCTAAACGCAGCCAACCGAAAGAAGATCCAACTTCCTGATGCTGTTAAAGTCCTACAACAAGAGAGGGATGCTCACGCCCGTCAGGCTCTCTTACTGAGAAGAAAAATCAAGCCAACTGAGGGTACTGTCGACGATGATGCCAAGGAGATAGAGGAAGCGCACCAAATTTGTCGTCGCGCGATCTCATCTATCCAGTCCTTGTTGTAATTCATTGTGCCAGCAACTGTGATCTCTGACAATTGATTTTGCTTGTAATATAACATCATTACGCTTCTACCAATGTTTTGCACGATAATTCTATCATCGGTATTTGCATTCACATCACTTCTATGCATCCATCCAGATAAGTACTTTGATTGCACCACGGCATACCATCTGATCCGACTATGAATCTTTATTCAACATCATAATTTAAAATCGATCAACACATCAAGATTACATCGGTGTATTTATTACCGATGTAGTTGGAACCAAATTAACAGGTGACCGATGTTTGACTATTTCGGTCTAAACCAGGTATCTCTGTATAATTCTAAATAAAGCAAACCCTATGCTCTTCTAATAAATCATTCAACGATTATTTACATTGAAAATCCAACCTAACATTAATAAAAATTAATCTAGGCTTATTGCCGTCATCGATATCTAGCTTTATTAAATCATCTGCCGATGTAAACCCCTACCTAGGTTCTCCATCATCGGCCAACCGATACATTAAAATTCTTCCTCAAAGACAACTGCTTGGATTGGTATGATCTGGTAATCAGCAACTTTGAGAAACTCAGTATCCCAAGCTTCGCCCGATATGCACTTGGTTTGCTCATAGGTTTCTGATTCTGCCGATGCAACTATTGACGGGGCTTCACTTCGGACGGCTTCAATCTTGTCCCCGACCCATTGCATGAGGCTTTGATGCATCGTGGAAGGAAAACAACAATTAGCATGAATCCAATCCCTTCCGAGGAGCAAGTTGTAGGTACCTTTACCGCTGATCACAAAAAACGTTGTCGGCAAAGTTTTGCTGGCGATAGTTAATTCTACACATATTGCTCCCATAGCTGGTGATACATTGCCCTCAAAATCTTTCAGCTTCTTGTCCGTCTTGACTAAGTCTTGGTCACCTTTTCCAAGCTTTCTGAACATGACATATGGCATTACATTAATCGACGCTCCGCCATCGACTAACATCTTCGACACCGGTTTCCCATCGACTTTGCCCTTAACAAACAAGGCTCTCAGATGCTGCCTTTCATCATCGACAGGCTTTTCAAAAACAGCTGTCATCGGATCTAGCACTAGCTGAGCCATATCAGCAGTTTCTTCCTCAGCATCAGCAGGTGCCATGAATTCCATCCGCAACATAACAACCATATTGACTTCTGCCGATGGACTCCTTTCCTGGTGTTTTGGCTTCCACTCCCAAACTGGAGATCCTCCTTTCGAAGGGTTTTCACCATACTGCAGATCATTTTGGTGCTCGCGTTGGATCCTCCTTCTCTGAGTCTTCGTCAGACCTCTGGGACACCATTGAGGAAGCTTAGTCTTCCAAACAGGCTGGTACTGTTTTCCACCATGTCGGCTTGCACTACCCCTTATGTTTGGATCCCTGGAGAATATCTCTTCATTGGGTACCCTCACATCAGCCATCTCTTCAAGCTTCTCTTGACGAACACGCTTGCCGAGCCTGTCATGTACGCTGAGTTTGCCCCCAAGCCGATCATGCACCGATTCTTTTCCCCTGATCGGCCTAGCATAGCTGGATTCACGATCTTCAAAGTGAAGCTCCCTCTTTGGTCGATTAGCAGGATAGTACCCATTGCATTCAGGACAATTATCGGCAATAGGCAGCTTGATGCCTTCTTCCCAGCAATGGACGAAGAAGGGGCATTTCCAATGATCTTTATGTGGATACCACTCTTGGCGTCTCTATTCTTCCCACTGCCGATACTGTTCTTCTTGCGAACGCTTATACTCTGGTCGCGGTCTTCTATGCGTGATCACAACACCATACGACGAACGTCTTTGAGGCCCTCTGGAGCCATTGCTTTCATCGGCAGTTCTTTTACCCTCTCTTTCATCGGCAAGCTTCTTTCCCTTTACATCCTGCACAGCTATTTGATGCTCGGGATCCACCGATAAATTCTTCTTGGCCACTTCCGATGTTAGTACTTTGACTTTCCCACTAGTTTCCACCATATTATTAGGAAACGGATGCTGGTCAATTTTCATCGACCTCTGGGCTTTAGAATTTTCAAACTTGATTCGCCCAGATTCGATCTCTGACTGCAACTGCTGCCTGAAGACTTTGCAATCATTAGTACTGTGTGAGTTTGCACCATGCCACTTATAGTACCTCATCCTCCTAAGTTCTTCAGCTGATGGGATTACCTGATTAGGCGCTAATTTAATCCGCCCTTCCTGAAGCAATAGATCAAATATCCTATCGGCTTTAGCAGTATCAAAAGTGAATCTTTTAGCCTCCTTCTGACCAAACGGACAGGATATCGCCTTCTTATCCTTCACTCATTCAGCAACATCGATATCCGTCCCTTCATCTGACTTAGAATCTTCCTCTTGTTCAATGAAAGATACCTTCTTGTTCCAAGTCTTCCTAGGCTCGAAAGCTTTAACTTCTTGATCGGCAACCCTCTGCATGAGATGACTCAAGCTCTCGAACTCTTGAGATTCGTACCTGTCCTTGATGTGTGGTAACAATCCCTGGAAAGCCAAATCAGCCAATTGTCGATCATCCAGTACTAAACTGTAGCATTTATTCTTCACATCCCGAAGCCTTTGGACGAAGTTTTCTACCGATTCGTCATTGCGCTGTTTCAGTTTGACCAAATTGGTAATCCTCTTTTCATGAATGCCAGAGAAGAAGTATTTATGAAACTGCTTCTCCAGATCGGCCCAAGTAATTACAGAATTTGGAGGAAGCGAGATGAACCATGTAAACGCCGATCCAGATAAGGATGATGAAAACAGTCTCACCCTTAGCTCATCTCAGCTAGCTGCTTCTCCACACTGAATAATGAAGCGGTTGATTGTCGATGTATCATCCTGGCCAGAAAACTTCGTGAAATCCGGCACCTTGTACCGATTTGGGAGAGAAATCGGGTCATAAGCCTGAGGGTATGACGTCCGATAAGAGTATGTATTAACTTTAGGTTTGATGCCGAACTGCTCTTTCATCACTTCGGCAATCTTATCGGCCCAGTACGCATCCTGATCCTGCTGATGGATTGACTGAATATTAATTGGCTGGATCGACGGATACATCCCTTCTTGCCTTTGCGGCAGATAAGTTGATCCGATTGGCACAGGTGTAGCACCACCTTGCTGAAAATTATGCACCGGTTGTCGTGCCGATGTATAACCTTGGAAACCAACTGGGGCATACTACGGCATGATATTCATCGGTCGGTGCACCGATGTTTCATTCTGAGAGCTCGTTGGGTAATGGTATTGTTGTGCTCCCGCTACTTGGTGTCCAGGTTGCACCACCTATTGTTGAACTGGACTGGTCCATATAGGATTATAAGTCATCGGCAGGTGATTTGTCAATAATTGATAGTTACCCGGTGCCTGCTGCTCCTGAACCTTGGAATACTCAATGAACTAACCTCCTTGGTGTACCGACATTCCAGTCTGAGAATTTGCCATTATCATGGGATGATGCACACCTGCCATATCTTGCTGCATCGGCAAAGAACTTGTCGATGGTTGCCCACAAGGCACTTTGGGTATCACCATCTGAAGATCTCCTGGCGGCTGCTGCATGTTTGGAGAAGACGTAGCATAACGTGCCATTGGGTTTATCGGTTGTGCTGGTATTGCTGACTCCACAGGGACCTTTCCCGTCGCATTGTTACCTTGGATCAGATTAACATCGGTAGATGGATCTAGAGGCATACCGTATCCCCACCAGCTAGCAGGATTTGGTGGCTGACTCTGAATCACCGGTCCTGACATCCTTGATGCTACCGAATCTGTGTTCAATCGAACAATGCTCATAGAACTTGACCTTGGTGGAGTAACTTCACCGGCGGACGGCTTTGCGGGTTGAGTAGATGTCGCTGGACCTGCCGATGTAGTAGATGTCGATCAAGGTTGATGATACACCGGACCAACATAATGGGGTGCTTGCCCTTCTTTGAAAGATTGTATAACCGCATTGTATACAGTGTTGGACAACACCGTAGAGTGGCTAATTAATGCTCGATTTAATGCAGAATCAACTATCTCTTGTAATTTACCAGGATTGGCGTCGAAAGTGATCTGCCGTGGCAACGGCGAATCGTGCTTCTAGATAGCTTCGCCGCTCCTGCTTAGGCTGAAGGATTTCAGACCAATTGCTTGTACTCCTCCATAGCCTGCTCCATGGTCTGCTTTTGATCATCTTTCAGATCTGCTTTAGAGACCTCGATGACGTTCCTCGGGTCGACATCAGTAGAACCACCCATGATCTTGATCAACAGATGAATTTAGGGTCCCACTGGGCGTGCCAAAAGAGGTGTTGACACAAAAAGCGTCGGATCTGCGAACACCTCAGGCTTATACCCGAACTCGATATCCAAAGGTGTGCTAGTTGATTTGACCAGTTAATCAACAAGGACGATAACTAGAACAACGATGAACAAGACGATAACGATACATCTGGACGTCAAGGCTCAGATTGCCCAAAAAGAGGAACTCGCGAGGTAGATGGAGATCTTGTAGATACAGCCCGTCGAGATCGTAAGAACTCGTTGATAAACTATAACTAATGCAAAAAAAATAGATGCTGAAAAGTAAGACGAAAATAATAGATTTGTTTGATTGTATTGAATCTCTTCTCATACGAGCCCTAGGTACATATTTATACTCCGGTAAAAGGAGTTATACATGGACACGACTCATACTAAACAAAACTCATATTTTTAAGGAAATAAAACGACTCGTGCAAGAGTCGGATTAAAACTAAAATAATAATACTGACATAAAATCGCCAGTTTACTTATCTGTCTTCCCTACGATGAAACTTTCCATTGGCAGATTCCTTCAATCCGCTACTTCCTTCTATTGCCATCGGCAACTTCCTGCTGACGTCAGCCACATCAACCTGTATCTATCAGTAATTCCTTCTTATCGGCAAAATATATCTTCTTTCCTCTTTGACGCTTCTTCCATCACACTCACCATCGGCAGATTCTTCTGCTTCTATCGGTAATTAAACCGATAGCACCTTGATGCCGATGAGGAACAACATTTACCCCTTTGCCGATCAATATACTTGTTTTAATATTGACCCGTATAAAAAAGGCGTCAACAGCCCCTCCTATGAATCTCGGATTCTCCTCCTTTTTCAGGCGTTCGTTTGGATGTCTTTGAAGATCCCCTGCAAAATAATCGATGGCAATGGCAGTGGCTTCTATGATGTGTTCTCAAAAAATAAATAGTTGTATATGCACGTTCAGACGCATGCATACAATCTATTTTATATCTTTTGGTTCATTTGCTTTCAGTCGATCGAGTTGTGTGGAATTTATCATTAGTTGGGTTATAGTTCTTACAAATAGGGATTTTTTTCTTGTACTCTGAATTTGATCAATTTGGAGTTTAGTTATCCTTTATCCATTTCTTACAGTAAACTGAGGATTCGATGTGTCTCAGCTACCTTGGAACGGAGTGTGATTTTCTTTTTCATTTTATAATTTGGTTAGTGCCAACTTATTCCTCACGAAAATTCAATTAAGGTCATGTGTACACACTCCTCTATTTATTGTGAGGTTCGTTGCTTTATTAAATGGTTCCGATCCCTACATATGTTTTGCACATGGTGTGTGTGTGTCTATATATATATATAATATATATATATATATATATATATATATATATATATATATATATATATATATATATATATATATATATAAATAAATAAGGCACTTCTTATTTTCTATTTAGTGATTACAAATTTATATATAGAATGGTTTAGGAGTGACTCCATGCTTCCGGCGGCAATAGGAGGCTCGAGCTCTAGGCACTCTGATGCAGGGACAAAGCTTGAAAAAAATTAAAGATAGGCTGGACAAAATTCTACAACGGCTTAACTGTACATATATGACACCCCACACAGGCAATAGACAAATACTCAATTCATTTCAAATTATAAGATGTTCAACTTTTTTGACCTGAAGTTTGACCGTTCATCTTTTTTTTAAAAAAAATTATATAAACTTAGTCAAATTTAAGTTATTATTAAAAAAACTTTAACTAATAAAGCATGCCACAACCAAAAAATGATAGTTTATATAATTTTTTGAATAAGACAAACGGTCTAACTTAAGTTAAAAAAGTTAAACGTTTTATAATTTAGAATGAAGGAGGTATATAATAGCTTGAAGTAATCTTATATTGAAAACAATACTGGAAATACTGTTAAAAAATTATATTGGGCGAGGTTCTTTGTATCTATGTTTTGTTGGCCAATTAGCAAACAATTATCTTTTGCTTCCATAAAATTCCAGCCCTTCATCCCTTAGCTATACGGCTCAGAGATTAAAGGGGAGGTTCTAGGGGCTCCATGTACGTGACGTCCGTAGGGGGGCTCGAGCCCGGGCCGCCCGAGCACTGGCTTCGTGCCTGCTCTGATGAGTGCTAGACACGCTCATGTATTCACATATGTGTCATACATTTGGTGTTGAACATATAAGTGTTCTCCCTTTTGAAGGTACTTAACTTATAAGTCTCTTATCGACCGGATCATATTGTGTGTTATAGTGAAAACTAAGATGTGTAGTGTCATGGTTAACAAACTATATATAAAATGTAGTATTGTCCAGCTAAGTTGCATTTTATACTCTATTTAATAAATTATTATATTTAATTGTTATATATACATATAAATCCAATTTATATATTAGCACAAGCATACATAAATTTGTTCATGAGCACCAGAGATGTATAACAATCTTCTAAAGAATACACAACAAATCATCGCAAATCTCACCACACCAACCAATGCAAGCGAAGCGAGAGCACCTAATTCCCTCTTCGTCTCAGCATTTTGAGCTACTTAGGGATTCGTTGTCTGCTATAGCATGGCTCGCCAGAACGACAATGACAACGCCCGTCGGAGGTACGCCGCCTTGACTGACCCGTCCTCAAGGGACTTGTTGGACCTAGAGGAGTTCCTACTACGTAGGCGCATCGCCAAGCTGAAGAGGTAGGTCAGACACATGAAGGTCGCCAGCAACGAAGCGAGTGCCAAGCTCTTCCTTCATAATGTCACCCTAGGCCACATGAACGTTGGTGATGTGCCCATCGACCTCCGCGCCGAATTCAAGAAGGTGGTGGAAAAACACTTGCAGGAAGTTGTCGACGCCATCTACCTCCGCAGCCTGTAGGTCGCTGCGGCGCCCAAGCCGGCTAGTGGTGCTTCTTGCCGCCACCGGCCACTGGAGAAAGGAGGACAGGCTGCGGGCAACCATTTGCTTTGCCGGCCGTGGTGCGCACTTCCTATGAATCTCGGATTCTCCTGCTTTTTCTGGCATTCGTTTGGATGTCTTTGAAGATGCCCTGCAGAATAATCGATGGCAATGGCAGTGGCTTTTAGGATGTGTTCTCATAAATTAAATGGTTGTATATGCACGTCTGGTGGGTGTTCAGACGCATGCATACAATCTATTTTATATCGATCTTTTGGTTCATTTGCTTTCAGTTGATCGAGTTATGTGGAATTTGTCATTAGTTGGGTTATAGTTCTTACAAATAGGGATTCTTTCTTGTAATCTGAATTTGATCAATTTGGAGTTTAGTTATGCTTTATCCATTTCTTACAGTAAACTGAGGATTCGAAGTGTCTCAGCTCCCTTGGAAATCGGAGTGTGATTTTCTTTTTCATTTTTTAATTTGGTTAGTGCCACTTATTCCTCGTGAAAATTCAATTAAGCTCAGGTAGGTGTACACACTCCTCTGTTTATTGTGAAGTTTATTGCTTCATTTTATAATATTAAATGGTTACGACCCCTAGCACATGGTAGGGATATATATATATATATATGTGCGTGTGTGTGTGTGTATATATACAAATTTATAGAATGGTTTAGGAGGGGCTTAATGATTCCAGCGGCAATAGGAGACTCGAGCTCTATCCACTCTGATCAGTGCTAGACATGCCCATGTATTTACACATATGTGTCATACATTTGGTGTTGAACATATAAAGTGCTGTCCCTTTTGGAGGTACTTGAACTTATAAGTGTGTTATCCACCAGAACATATTGTGTGTTATAGTTAAAACTAAGATGTAGTGTCATGGTTACTATATGTAAAATGTAGTATTGTCCAGCTATGTTGCATTTTTATACTATATTTAATAAATTATTATATTTAAGACATAAAAATCCAATTTATATATAAGCACAAGCATACATAAATTTGTTCATGAGCACTAGAGATGTATAGCAATCTTCTAAAGAATACACGACAACCATAATTGATGAGGAGTACCTACTATGTAGGCGCATCGCCAAGCTGAAGAGGCAGGTCAGACCCAAGAAGGCTGCCAATAACAAAGCAATCGAGTGCCAAGCTCTTCCTTCACGATGTCACCTAGGGGCCACATGAACGTCGGTGATGTGTCTGTCGACCTCTGCAACGAATTCAAGAAGGTGGTGGAAAAACGCTCAGCGTCATCTACCTCCGCAGCCTATAGGGTGGTGCGGTGCCCAAGCCGGCCAGCGGCGCTTCTTGCCGCCGCCGGCCACAGGAGAGATGAGGAGGGGCCGCGGGCCACCACTTGCGCTGCCGGCCGTGGTGCACACCTCTTCCGAATCTCGGATCCTCTTGCTTTTTCTGGCGTTCATTTGGATGTCTTTGAAGATCCCCCTTCTAAATAATCGATGGCAATGGAAGCGGCTTCTAGGACGTGTTCTCAAGAAATAAAGGGATGTATATGCACGTCTACTGTTCAGACTCATGCATACAGTCTATTTTATGTCTTGGTTCATTTGCATTCAATCGATCGAAATATGTGGAATTTGTCATTAGTCGGGTTATAGTCCTTACAGGAAAGTCGTAATATGCCGAGTGTTTTCTAGTTTGCCGAGTGACAAAACACAAACACTCAGCAAACAATGCTCTTTACCGAGTGTTAGAGGCAAAACACTCGGAAAAATGGGAACACTTGGCAAATAACCATTTTACCGAGGTTAACACTATACTCTAGCTAGTCAAACTCGTCAAACCAAGTTTGTTGAAATGATCTCCATTGCCCACTTTGCCATTTAGGAGCAACGGTAAGATTACGAGGTTGGGTTGGACCTCTCAAAGCATATGCTCTTCGTACTTGATCTCTAATTTGATGTCCATATTCTTCAATTGGTATGTGATTTCCAGGATCACCAACTACATCGGATTGACTAAACTCCAATCTATGTATCTTTGGTTGATGTGTGATGTTATTAGTGCTTGCAGTTGATGTACCACTTGAACCAGAAAAATGTGTGTGCAATGTTCTTTTGGACATTTTCAACAATCTGCAATTTATTAAATCTTCATTAAATTTTAAACAATTAGAAAGTTTAAAAGGCAAATAAAAAATGAAGCTACTATCGGGGGCAAAAAGTACCAGGGTACATACAAAGGCCCCCAACCTCGACAATCCAAAGGCCCAAGTAAACCAATAGGCCAACATGACCCGTCACACCTGAATAGACCAGAGGTCCAAATAAACTAGACAAATCTAGGCTCTCTCGTCGGGTGTTCTACGACTCGTCTGACCCCCCCCAAGGGTAGGAAGAGTCACTACGATAGCGCCTAACTCGCCCGTCCGCCCCCCCCCCCCCCCCCGAGGGATCCGACCTGTCCGACCCCCCGCTGGACGAAAGGACAAGCTTTGACGTCTTCCGTCTCGCCCAACCCCCTGAGGGCCGGGGGGGAGCTTATTAGGACGAGGGCCCCCACCTCGCCTAATTCCTCCCTCAGGGTCGGAACCACCCAAGGCAGGGAGTTCCAGCTCGCCCGACTCTCCGATAGCCTCTCCTGCCTTGCCTGACAGGGAAGCTTCTTGCGTAAGAGGCGTGGTATGGGAGGAATAGGGAAAGCGTCTGCCTCTTCCCCAACCACTCTGGCATGGCCAAAAGCCAACAGGGTCCCGGCATGGTGCGGGGTCACCCCCCCCCCCCCACCATGCCGAAGTATGGCACATGCACAACACAGTGGACAAGATACCCCCCCGTTTAGAACATGAGCCGCCATATAGAGAACACGAGCCACCATAATCCAGAACTAGAGTCATTGCGTCTGCCGCCATTACCCCCAATGTGAAGCTATGACAACGACTACGAGCGCCCTGCCAGCTTTTAGGAGCATGTCTGACGGAAGGGGAGTACGGCGTCAACCGGGCTCTATCTCTCTCCCTCTCGGTCATTTTAATTGTAACCATGGTCCTCTCTATGACTATAAAGGGGGAGCCGAGGACCCTGTCAGGGGGGAGGCTTTCTTCTTCAACAGATAGAACCCTATCGATGAAATATGGTCACAAACTACCTAGGGGTACCCTAAGGTAGTAGATTAGATGGAGGAGGTGTGGCGACGGCTATCAAGCATAACACAGAGAGCGTGGACATGGCGATTTAGACAGGTTCAGGCCAGCAAGTCGCCGTAATACCCTATGTCCTGTGTTCTAGTGGGTAGATTGATATGAGAGATATAATACAAGATATGATTGTGGATGTCTTTTGCCGGGGGTCCCTGCCCCAATATGGTACTATTTGTGCGGTGCACGTCGTGTGCTGCACGTCTTCATCTTGTGGGCTGGACCATCTCTGATGGTGTGGCCCTTGTATAGCCGCGAGGCTATCTGGGGGTCATATCCCCACAGCTAATCCCCGAGCACTTTGTATCCTTTGAGCAAGGAGGCAATTGTTTGCCGAAAGGATGTAAAGTGCTCAAGAAAATTTTGAAGAGCTTCTTGGTGAAGTGTATCAACTTGGAGCTTGCAATACTACAAGGAACAGCAAGGTCCTAGTACAAACTCCCTAGCATCGTCAAAGAAGAAAGCTAATACATTCACCGCGAGGTGAAGTGTATCCACTTAGTCCCCAAGCTTGGTAGTAGGTGTAGTAGACACGTGGTGCCGAGCTATAGAACATCTAGAAAAAGGCACAATTATTTGAAAAATGACGTGAGTACATGTAGTCGCCGAGCCTGCTGTAAGGAGCAAATTGGTCCTTGTAGCAGGATCAAAAGTTGTTGAAGAAGAAATCATTGTAGCTAGTGCAGTCCTCGAGACAATAGGCGTAGCATGCTCATCAAGGCCCCCAACGTGCTACCAAAATTAGCACCCTGATCCGAATGGCATGGAGCGACTTGATGGTATACCAGCTCAGCCAGCAGGCTTTGGTCGATGACGAAGGTGAGTCGTAGATGAGGTTGGCGGGAGCCGGGATGAGACATTGATGAGGTTAGTCCCCGAGACTGTAGTTGGCAACGAGGGGCGATGAGGTCGGCGAGAGCCGTGACAATTCGACGATGAAGGATGACGAGGTCGGCGAGCGTCGTGACGAGTTGGTGACGAGGAGCGATGAGGTCGGCGAGTGTCGTGACTAGTCAATGACGAGGAGCGATGAGGTCGGCGACGAGGAGCGATGTGATCGCCAAGAGCCGTGGCAGGTCGACGATGAGGAGCGATGTGGTCGGCAAGAGCCATGGCGGGTCGCCAACGAGGAGTGATGTGGTCAGCAAGAGCCGTGGTGGGTCAACGACAAGGAGCGATGTGGTCGGCAAAAGCCATGACGGGTCACCGATGTGGAGTGATGTGGTCAGTAAGAGCCATGGTAGGTTGCTGATGAGGAGTGATGTGGTCGGCAAGAGCCGTGTGGTGGTCGCCGACGAGGAGCGACAAAGTTGGCGAGAGCCATGACGAGTCAATGACGAGGCCAGTCCGCGAGCAACTGGGCATGTAGCTTTTACCTTTTAGATCTCAGCCCGAGCTTATCCCTTTCTTCACAGCGCAGAGTATAGACGCTCGTGCACACGTAGAGAGGTTGGGCATCATCGGGAGGACTACCGACCATTCATAGTGCAGAGGGGAGCCACTCATTCATGCTTATGGTCGGACCGACAGCTCCAGCTCTGAAGCTCCAGCCATGCTGTTTGGAGAAGTTGGAAAATGTCTTGAACGTTTTGGAGATGTCGGCGAGACGCAGAGATTGGTCGGCGAACAGCTGGAGAGGTCTGCGAGGTTGGAGAGAGCCATGGCTGGTCGGTGACGTCGTCTTTGCTTGGTGATAGCAGCGGTCATGAGCGTCATAGCACTGGTCGCGGTTGTCATAGTGCCAATCATTGCGGTAATCTTTGCGACACGGTTGGCGGGCGACTAGAACAATATCCTCCGAACCAGCTTCCGAGCATCAATAATAGGCTTGACGACGATCCTAGTACCTGCAATACAAACATATAGAATGGGTAGTGCATGATGTACATATGGACTTCAGAGAAACTCAACAATCATGTAAAGATCAGTGAGAGTCGTGACCAATCGTCGACAAGGGGCGCGACGAGGGACGAGGCATGTTGTCAACGAGGGATGACGAGAGACGCGGTGCATCGTCGTTGAGGGACGACGACGGGATCGGTGACGAGGGTTGTCGATGAGGTCGACGACGAGGGCTGCTGACGAGGTCGACAATGAAGGATGGCGACGAGTGTCATCGACGAGGGATGATGGGTGTCATCGGCGAGGAATGATGAGGGTTGTCGACGGGGTCAGCGGCGAGGACTGTCGACGAGGTTGGCGGTGGGGCGACGGGGGTCGTCGACGAGGTCAACGAGATACGTCGAGGAGGGTCGTCAACGGGAAAGGTGATCGCTTGACATGCCATGGAGTCATGGAACACACCCCCTACCTGGCACGCCAACTATCGACGAAATATGGTCAGAACTACCTAGGGGGTACCCCAAGGTAGTAGATTAGATGGCGGAGGTGTGGCGACAGCTATCAAGCATAACACAGAGAGCGGGGACACGACGATTTAGACAGGTTCAGGCCAGCAAGTCACTGTAATACCCTAGGTCATGTGGGTGGATAGATTGATCTGAGAGATACAATACAAGATGTGATTGTGGATGTCTTTTGGGAAGGTACCTGCCCCTCCTTATATATTCCGAAGGTACAGAGTTACAAGTAAAGTAGCCAATATGATACTATTTGTGCGGTGCACGTCGTGTGCTGCATCTATTCGTCTTGTGGTTTGTGCCATCTCCGATGGTGTGGCCCATGTATATCTACGAGGGTATATGGGGGTCATATCCGACAAACCCCACGAACACTCAAGACACACACACGCATGCACAATTCCACAAAGACCTGGGAGCCTGCTCCCTCTCTCGCCGCCATTGTAGCCCCCTTCTACAATCAAAAGAGCAAGAAGTGTGACACTCACACTGGACGTAGGGACATTCTGCCCGAACTAGTATAAACCCCCTGTGTTCATCTAGCTCACCATCCGAGCCTGGATGCATAGTTACAAATTTACTAGTTGCTGTTAGGTACCCTGGTTTCGTAACACCGGTAGCTACATACATACGTATACTTGTTGGTTGTCTTCTTTCTAGTTGTTGATGCCTACTGCGGTGCTACCTGCCTGTCGGCCTGCTACCGCACTGCTCGCCCACAGCCCACGCTGGCACGCCGCTCTCCACCTCGCTCACAACCCACGCTGCGCCTACGTGGCTACTGGTGCTAGTGCAGTTGTGCTGCCGCTGTGCTCAGCCTCGTGCAGTTGCGCCCTCGCTGCTCCACTCCACGCCTCCGGGTTACCCCACCATTTCCGTTCACCCTACCCAGCGGTGGTGCCTCTGTCCTTGTCCGCTCGAGTCAACTCCGTGAATGAGGGGAGGGGAATAGCCAAACAAGGAGAAAAAAGGCCAGTCTTCTTAATGGGTTGGAAGTGGCAAGTGGAACCGACATACCTACATGGCTACATGTGCATTTCACATAATGGCTCAGGAGGGGAAGAAAGGACACAACTTGTCTTCAACCTCCATCACCTGTGTCGAGAACATCTCCAGCCCCTCCTTCCCTACCATTAATGGCTGAAAAATTTAGGGGGGGGGCTCCAATGGCGCAACCAGGGTAGGGGGCTTGAGCCCCCCCCCCCAGCCCCAGTGGCAGATCCGCCCCTGATTGACCAGATTTCATCCTACTTAACCCCAGATAAGTTGTTGTATTCATATGGATTCTTTTTGGCATAACATGTAGAAATTCGTGTGGCAGATGCAAAATACTCTGCAGCAAAACTTAAGCGAGAGAACACGAAGGTTATCAAAGTAAGAACACATCACTATCTTTTTATTATGCAACCTTTTACTCTTCAATTACCCTAGGTCTGATATTATTGGTCTTACATTAACAATAAAAACAAATAGTCACATACAAAGTGCAGGTGAAGTTCTTTACCTCTACGCGCAGAACAAAAGTACACTATTGCAAAATGTTTTTTGTAGACGGGCGGAGGCGGGCATTCCAACCGCTTCCCATCAAAAGTCACCATTAATGGTAAAAAACATGGATAGGCCCGCCGAGCCCATCCATGGGTCACCTGCCACCGGATCCGGCATCCGGTCTACAAGATCCGATCACCTGCCATAGAGATTGGACCACTTGCGGCAAGCTCCGGTCTCTGGGCGCCGGACCTGCAAGCAAGGGAGATAAGGGGAGGAGCGCAACCATGTCTCGCTTCCCACCGCTGCATCCTCCATGGTCAAGGGCACTGGTACAAGCTCTAGCCACCATGCTGCCACCAGGAGAGGAGCGGAGGAGCGTTGCCAAGAGGGGAGGGGAGGAACGCTGCTAGGAGGGGAGTGGTGGAGCGCCATCAGGAGGGGAGAGGTGGAGGGCCGTCAGGCTGGGAGAGGGATAAGGAGAGGCAGGAAGAGGGAGGGGCGCGCATGGTGGCTGCCCCTTCTGCCAGGCTGGGAGAGAGAGAGAGGGAGAGGGTGAGCGAGAGTGAGAGGGAGGGTGAACAGAGTGGGGTTGGGTGAGAAGTGAGTAAACTCAAACTCTGCTACTTATATAAGCCTGATAGAAGGATATTATGCATCTAAGTAAATAGGAAGAGCATGACATTAGATTATTTAATTCCTATATCACTCTAACCCAGCGAAGGTCTTTGGCCTCTACTTTTGTTTTGTCTTCCTTTTGTTTATGATGATGACTTGCATTGTTGAACCCAATGGCAGTACCTCTGATTTTGTGCTTACACTTGGCCTCTGCTAAAAAAAATGAGCGCCTCACTCAACCCATGTATATTCCTCTCATGATCCAAACACACATAGAGCAATAACAGGCTCAGCAAAGCATGTTCATAGCGATTGCTTCTACTTCTTGAGACTATTATGTGGTCGTACTTATGGTATTATAAACCAATAACTGCACATAAATAGCTCCGATTTCATTTATCAATGACTCTTTTTCTAATGGTAATTCCCATCCAATAGAGAATTCCCTATTTTTCTGTTCGTGGAGGCCATACGATTAGGGAAATCTTGGGATTAACCTTTTGAACAATTTTTTTGACAAGTATGATTCTTACTATGGCGAAAAGCTTGCACCAAGAGATAACAAAGAGTAGCCTAAACTCTTCATGGATGGAAATTGGACCCCTTTTATCTTATATTGCATTTGGATGTAGATATTTAGCCACATGTATTGAAATTAGTATTGGCTAGCACTGAATGTAGCTGTTTGGATGGTTTAGAATTCGAAATTGGAAATCGAGTTCAATACCAACTGGTGTTCTGAGCGCACTTGCTTGCCCCATCCCTCAATACATACTCTTACCCCTCGGTCTTACAGGAAATCGAATCTCGCGTTAAAAAAGGACCACTCCTCCCCCGTTTCCAACACAAGCGAACAATGCGATTCCATCTCCATCGATTTGTCGGCGGCTCCTCCTCCTCCTCTAGTGGCACCTCCTCCACACCATGGACGCCGCCAAGGGGACCAGATCCACCCCACCATGGCCGTCGCAGGATTCCTCAACATCATGCCCGGCGCTGACCTCAGCTCGAGCTCCTCCTCACCATGGTCTTCGTCGACCTTCGCCCGAGCTCCTCCCCGCCATGGGCCACCACCAATGGGCCCAGGTCTGCCCTGCCATGGTCGCCGTTCATTGCCGCCCAAGCGACGCCTAACTCGACGTGTGTGAGGGATCGAGGACAGAATTTTCAGTTCCACATGCTTTTTGCATCTAAACAGGAAATGGATTTGAGCTATTTCATAGGATTTCAAGGGCCCAGTTCAATGGCCATCCAAACAACAATATTCGAATTGGGGCCATTTTAATGCTATGGCTGATTTGGTATTAAACTCAATTCAATTATATGGTCTCCAATATCTACATCCAAACGGAGCCTTATCAATTTCTTTTAGATAAGCAAACAAGCGTGTTTGCTATTGTTTTCTTTCCTGTGTTCGATCTATATTGCCTTGAAAAAATATTAGGGCTTAAGCAGAAATCAGAGCAACTTCTTTCATAGTCTTTGACTCATCAAAATATATGAACATTTTGTTTCTTGACACGTGACCTAGTGTATAAAATGAATGTAGGCGCGATTCCAGAGGGAGAAATCTTTTTTATCTGAACATTTATGTTGCTGTATCAGCAAATATTCTTTTCATTTTACCCTGTTGAACAATTGTTTTTTTGGCAAGTATAATCATTATTAAAATGGCTCAAAACTTGCAGCATGAGATAGCAAAGAGAGTAACCCAAAATGCTCATCGATGGAAATGGGACCTTTTTTACTCTTATAGATGGGTGTGCGTGCACTGGTTGATCCGTGTAAAATGAATGTAGGCGTGTATCCACAGTTATATTCCAGCTGGAGAATTGAAATCTTTTTTGATCTGCACATTTATGTTGCTGTGTCAGCAAGATACCTCTTTTCATTTTACCTTATGAACAATTGTTTTTTTTTGGCAAGTATGATTATTATAATTACTATGGGCTAAAAACTTGTACCAAGAGATAGCAAACTGTAGCCCAAATTGCTCATGCATGGATGGAAATGGGACCCTTTTTTACCTAGTGTTTTAAATAGTTGTTTAGGCCCTTTAGCATTTTATTTCCAAAAACAGGCTATAGCCAGCTATAGCGGCAGCTACGGGCTAACCTGTACATGCAAAAACTTAGTTAATTTTTTTATCAAAAGGCTTAGCCGGAGATAGCGGAAGCTATAGCTGTAGATTTAAAACCTTGTTTTTTTTTTACATTAGAGATGGGTGTGTGTACTGTGTGCAGAGTTATATTCCACACGGTCTCTGGGTAAAACGAATATAGGCGTGTATCCACAGTTATATTCCAGCGGTAGAAATCTTTTTTTGATTTGCACACAATTATGGTGCTAGCTGTGTCATCAAGATACCTCTGACCTAATTCTCTTGTTTTGAGATGGGCAAATTTCCATGTATGTCAGCCAGACGGGGCTATAAAATGGCCCTGCAGGCTCCATCGCCAATCTCACCACACCAACCAAGCGAAGCGAGAGCACCTAAGTCCCTCTTTGTCTCAGCATTTCGAGCTAGCTAGGGTTTCGTTGTCTGCTGTAGCATGGCTCGCCGGAACAACAACGTCCGGGACTCGTCCTCGAGGGACTTGTTGGACCTGGAGGAGTTCCTACTATGTAGGCGCATCGCCAAGCTGGAGAGGCAGGTCAGACGCCAGAAGGCCGCCAACGACGAAGCGAGTGCCAAGCTCTTCCTTCACGATGTCGCCCAAGGCCAGAAGAATGTCGGCGATGTGCCCGTCGACCTCCGCGCCGAATTCAAGAAGCTAGTGGAAAAACGCTTGCAGGAAGCTGCCGACGCCATCAACAAACTCCGCAACCTGTAGGGCGCTGCGACGCCCCAGCCGGCCAGCGACGCTTCTTTGCCGCCGCTGGCCACTGGAGAGGAGGACGGGCCGCGGGCCACCACTTGCGTTGCCGGCCATGTGGCGCGTGCCTCCTCGGAATCTCGGATCCTCCTGCTACCTTCTTCTGGCGTGCGTATGTTTGGATGTCTTTGAAGATCCCCTGGTGAATAATCGATGGCAATGGCAGCGGCTTCTAGGACGTGTGTTTTCAAGAATAAAGGGTTGTATATGCACGTCTAGTGTTCAGAGGCAAGCATACAGTCTATTTTATGTTTTTCGGTTTATTTGCTTTCAATCGATCGAGTCGTCTGGAATTTGTCATTAGTAGCGGGTTATAGTCCTTACAATAGGGCTTTTTATTTGTACTTGAATTTGATCAATTTGGAATTTAATTATGCTTTATCCATTATTTCTCTATACACGCTGAGGATTCGAAGTGTTCTCCACGTACTTCTCCATTGGAATTGGGATGTGATTTTATTTTTTAAATTTGATTAGTGCCAACTTATGTTCTTCGTGGAAATTCAATAATTAAGCTGTACACTCCTCTATACCTGTCTTACATATATATAGTAGGTAGATCTAGAAATATACTAGAAACCACACGTGGCGTTGCCGCACTCGCGTTTTTCCCTGTGCTGGGCCAGCCCGCGAGGTGTGACAAAGTTGATGTGTCTATTCGGTGATAAATAATGCCGAGGAAGTATGTGACTGTTGTATTTTTAGATGGAAAAATATTGATAACTCAAACTACATCCACTATAGGAAAACAACGAGTTACCGAGTGCCTAAATAGTTGCCGAGTGCCAGATTTCAAACACTCGACAACTAATTTAGTTGCCACACTCAGCAACTATTTAAATGCCGAGTGCCTGGTACTCGGAAAAAAAATACACTCGGCAACTTAATTTTTTTTGCGGAGTGCCGACACTCGGCAAAAAAATACACTCGACAACTCGGAAACTCAAGTAACGCCATACCGCGCCGTTTAAGACTCGACAACTTAATTAAATTTTTTTTTGTTTTTTGGCTCTCAATTTTTTGTGTATGTTTAGTGAACTATTGTAAAGAACATATTCAAATTTGCAAGCCTTTCATTGCTTTTTGGTATTTTTTTCTTAGTTTATTTTGTTTTTTTTTAATTTTCCCGCGAAATCTTTGTTTGAACTGCAGGTGCATGAAATAATAGATTTCTTTCGTTCTAAAAATGGTAGGCTTGTTTGTTAGTGCAAATGATGGCTAAATGCATGACCTACCTCGAGAGTTCGATCAACGTGTTCACGGGGCAACGTCGCCAACTTCGGTGCTTGTAGTTTTTTAATTATATTAAATGCAAACAAATTTCGAAAATCACGAAACTTGTGCACGTGTCATCATCTCGTGTGCGTATGTTGTGGTAAAAATTTGAAAAAGTTTCGAGCATGTCGTCACATACGTTGTTCACAAACCTCAAAGTGTACGTGACGACATGCTTGAAACTTTTTCAATTTTTTACCACAACATACGCACATGAGATGATGGCACGTGCACAAGTTTCATGATTTTCGGAATTTATTTGCATTTAATATAATTAAAAAACTACAAGCACCGAAGTTGGCGACGTTGTCCCGTGAGCACACTGATCGAACTTTCGAGGCAGACCCTGGATTTAGCCATCATTTACACTAACAAACAAGCTTACCATTTTTAGAACGAAAGAAATATATTATTTCATGCACCTGCAGTTCAAACGAAGATTCAGCGGGAAAATTAAAAAAAACAAAATAAACTAAGGAAAAATACCAAAAAGCAATGAAAGGCTTGCAAACTTGAACATATTGTTTACAATAGCTCACTAAACACACACACAAAATTGAGAGCCAAAAAATAAAAAAATTAATTAAGTTGCCGAGTGCTAGGGTTGGCACTCAGCAACTAAATTAAGTTGCCGAGTGCCTAGGGTTGGCACTCGGCAACTTAATTTAGTTGCTGAGTGTCCTGTTTCTGGCACTCGGCAACTAAGCGGCCCAAATCAAAAAAAAAGGGAACCATGCCCACTCTCACTCCCCACCCCCACCCGCCTCTGCCCCGAGCCGCCGCACGCGCCCCGCATCCGCCGCCACGCCACCGCCCCACCGTGGTTTCCTGTAGTGATCGTACTAAAAATTAAGAATGCAACTACTTGATTTGTTTGATAGATAATGAAGCATATTAATTTATGTAAATAAAAGGCAAAGATAATTTGATATCAAGGACAAACTGAAAAATTTACTCAAGTTGTGTCTCAATAAATGGAGTTGATTCCACCAACCTTTTTTTATGATGTATTGAACAGAGGCCACTCGGGCAGTTTGGTTCATATAGAATCACAAATATATACATCCACAGAAAAATGTAGGTAGCAATTCGAGAGGTGAGAACCAAAAAGACACCATCAGTGAGGAGAGCAAATACCAAATTGAAAAAGAAGATAAATCACAGTACTGGGTGTTCTCCGTGCTGCTAATTTTTCTTTGTTTGTAGGGGGTGACCATGAATTACTGATCCCCTGTGTAATTACAACATTGTACTCTGAAATTTACCATGGAGAATGGGCGTGCAACATCTGCAATTTGGTATGCCTAAGGAGAAAGCCAGATTAGATGCAACATCTACTAAGCACTTACTCCTCTTAGTATGCGGCACACATTATCATCCAGATAAGCATTGACTATGTCAATTTGGAGCAAAATTATGCTGGAGTTTGATGGCTAGAATACACAGGCTCATGGCCTCAATTAGCTCTGTTCTGATGAATCGTTGCAGTAACATGCATACTGATCAAGCTGTCCCTGATAACCTATTTACTCAACTGCATGAACAATTGAAGATAACATATGTGATAAATTACCATTGTACCTTCTAGAAAAGAGAAGAGTCTGAATTGTGCTAAATTCACAGACTAAAGAATATATTTCCAAGCATATAACTCTTTTGGCTTCCATCTTTTACTTTTTTCTATGAAAGTCTCCTTTGGAGATCTAAATCTCTATTTCTACTACGAACATTGTTCTTTTCAGTAACCAAAAAAAAAGGCAACAATTGTGCAAGAGGAGTTCAAGTCGGCATAGATGTATGTCAAACTTGCTTAGATGGGTGACAAATTTTGTTACAAAACTGATGCATCCATGTGATCTGGTCTGCTCTGTTTGAAATATTACAAACCCTTCTACTACGCATCCTTGTTTAGAACATAATTTTTTATACAGGCAAGACAAGTCTGTTGTTGCAACAGTAGCACACTTGTCCATTGAGTGCCTTCCGTGCATTTTCTAATAGAGGACATGGGATTGAACCAAAAGTTTTAAGACCAAAAGTATTATAATCAAATTGTATCCCAAATCTGTAGGTCAGTCACTGCTCATGTACATCAGCAGCGGAGCGTAGAAGGCGAGACGTCGACAGAGCTCGCACAAGGACGCGACAAGCAAGTGCTATGTGCTCTGTCGTGGAATCGGTGAGGGTCGTGGCACACGGAGCCCAATCTCCCCTGACGTAGGAAGCGCTCATTGTGACTTGGGAAGGAGGTGGACATACAGAAGAGCTCAGGAGCAGCAGCGAGTAGCGTGCAGCTCGCCATGCGTAGGCAGGGGCAAGGGGAGCAGGCACAGAAACAGGACTGCGAAGCTTCACGATGGATTGGTCCATGTTAAAACGGGTGTGAGACCCAAGCCGATCCGTATCGGACAGACAAGATCACATGATCAATTGATCGAACGGCTACTGAGTTAATGGGCGACGTGGCGCTATCGGGTGCCCGAGCTTGGACCCTGGATTCAAAAAGAAGAGATATGATAGGAGAGACTTCTCATCTTCTATTTAGTGATTATTACAAATTTATAGAATGGTTTAGGAGGGCCTCCATGCTTCCAGGGGCAATAGGGAGCTCAATCCCTAGAGCGCCACTCCAATCCAGTGTGTGCTAGACCTGCTCCGTGTGTTATACATTTGGTGTTGCACATATAAAGTGTTCTCCCTTTTGAGGTACTTGAACTTATGAGTCTGGTATTCAACAAACCATGTAGTGTGCAGTGTGCTATAGTTAACACTAAGATGCAGTATCATGGTTAACAAACTATATGTAAAACCGGACATGTATAACAATGTTATAAAGAATACACAAGAACCGTAGTTGATGAGGGACATAAAGTTGATGGTTTGTGAATATTCAAGTACCAAGACTCAAGCCAGATTTTCACATCAAGACTTAAAAGAGAAAACTTATTTTGCTTCTAAGAACAATTTGAACTTTAGCACTATGGAAACATCACTTCATCTCAATCCACTTGAAGCAATAGAGACAAAATTGGTTTTAACTACTATATATATAACTAGTTTAAGAAATCAGGCCTTCTATGACAATTAGAAGTTTATTTCTTGTCATAGAAGGCCCATCATATAAGACCTTCTATGACAATTACCTGCTATTTTTATGACAATTTGTGAGGCTGTGATAGCTGTAACTGTCACAAAAGTTGTCATAGATGAAAAATTGTCACAAAAATTGTCATAGAAGGTCTTATATGACGGGTCTTCTATGACAAGAAATAAACTTATAATTGTCATAGAAAGACTGATTTCTTGTAGTAACATCTTGAATTTTAGTTGTCTATAACATATACATGAGTTGTTACCTAGTTGTGTAATATGAGTTGTTATCTAGTTGTCATATGTCATGCACACAAATTGTGTAAGGCTTGGAGTCTATAAATAGAGTCTATAACTTCTAGTTTTGTAACCATGACTTATGTGCTCTTTACCATATGAAATAAAACTTGTTGTTTCTATTGTAGATCTTGGACTAGATCTCTTCGTTGGCTTTGGATATGATTAAGCTCTTGTTGTCCATGGATTTTGGCTAGCCTCTTCAGGCTTTGTTTATTAGCACGTTTTGAAGTTGTTCCTTCAACCTATTGTGCCAATTCTACACATCAACATATTGGAGTTGTTCCTCCAAAATAGTGTGCTAGCTGCATCATATTGGTATTCGAGCCTCGTTGATTATGTCATGCAGCCATTTTTTACAAGAAGTCTGCAAGAAGGGATAGGAAAGATGGAGGAACTAGGCAAGAAGATGGATGCTGCAGAAAAGCAAATTCAAGTTTTACAATAAGCATTCAATAGGAGGTTTGATCAGTTTGCAAAAATGATTAGAAGCCATATCCTTGGTGCTAGCACTAAATGTAATTCATTAAAAGGTATGTGGATGATCAAGAACGCCATAGAGACAAGCTACTCTCGAAGCCAAGCTTCATGGTGAGCATAGGAATCACATCATATTGATGATCTAGAAGATGAAGATCTTAGTGAATTACATAAAGAAGATGATCTTATAAAAATTCAAGGAGCAATGCTTACTATGCAGGAGATACATACAAGGTGAAAGCCAAAATCCCTAATTTTAATGGCAGTGTTGATATCCAAGATTTTCTTTATTGGCTATATGAAGTTGAGACATCCTTTGACTTTATGAATATTAGCCAAGATCACAAAGTTCCTTTGCTCGCATATAAGCTCAAGGGAGGTCCTGGTGAATGGTGGAACCGTCTCCAGGAAGAACATAGGTTGAAAGGTGAACCTCGCATAAGATATTGGCATAAAAAGAAAGCACTTTTGAAGGCATAAGATATGAGCAAATTCTTTTCTCTCAGTTGTCACATCAACTCACTACCGGCGATGAGCAATGGGAAGGTAATCAAACGATGGAAAGTGCAACACCAACTGTGACTCCAGTAAAAAGGCCAGCGAGTCGGTGAATGAATCACAAAGAGGAGAAACGAGCCACTTACCGTTGTTTGGGTCGAAAACTGAACGAAGACATGTACAAAATAATATAGATGCAAAGACACATTCACACATTCGAGAACCACATATTTCATTAATTCTTTCTTGAATATACAAAATACATGATCAACGAAAAAAATGTCTTCTTCCGTCTTCTGCGTCATGCTTAAGGAGAGGTCTGACTTGTAGGAGATTGCGTAGTTCGCCGATTCCCGGGGCCTATTGGGCGCGTCCGGTTAATTACATCGGCAAGACGAGCTTGCTGAAAACCTCCGATTAGGCTGCGCTTCATGGTCGTCAAATATTCGGTTGCTCATAGTTAGCCATATGCGATATATGGCGTGGTAATTATGTGTGTGGCTTTGTGTCAGCCCAAGCTTGGTCACGACATCACGATCGTCACGTCGGAATAAACGGAATGAGATGATAATGAAGGGGGTGACTTTGGCCTCGTCGGTGCCCAGTCATGTACGCCGGTCTTCATTAACACGGACGTGTATGAGTTGCTTTCGCCTCGTCGGTGTCCAGCAACATATGTCCAATCCCGTTAATTGGGACGTGTCGATGAAATAGTGACCTTGCCTCATCGGTACGTGGCCGTAACTTTGTCTAGCCTCGGCACTAGACGTGTAGTGAACAAACTATATATAGTAACATAAATCCGCAACTTGGACTATGCTTTCTCATGAGATCACAGACAGCCTACCAGCGTCAAAATTTACTTCATAACTGAACGAGACGTTCTCCATTATGACGAGGACGACACCAACGATCGGGATTTCCCGTCTCGTGCGCCTTGCTTTTTTTGGCATCACAACGACGACAACGACGAGCGGAGGTTTCCCGTCTCACGCCTCTCGTTCTTGGCAACATTGTATCACAGTCACAGTATCGCAACGACGACGACGACGAGCGGGGGTTTCCCATCTCGCGCGCCTCGTTCTCGGTATTACAGTATCATAGTATCGCAACGACGACGACGAGCGGGGGTTTCCCGTCTCACGCGTCTTTCGGCGTCACAACGATGACGATGGTGACGACAACGAGTTGGGATTTCTGGTTTCCCGTGTCTCGCTTTTCTACCAGTACGGCATCACCACAACGACAACGACAACGACGAGATGGGTTTCTGATTTCCCGTGTCTCGCTTTTCTGCCAGTACAACATCACCACAATGACAACGACGAGATGGGTTTCTGATTTCCCGTGTCCCGCTTTGGGCATCACAGCATCACGTAGTCACAATATCCCGGTATCGTAACGACAACGATCGGGGCTTTCCCGTCTCGTTCTCGGCAGCCTTTCGACGTCACGATGATGACGATGATGATGACGACGAGCTGGGATTTCTGGTTTCCCGTGTCTCGCTTTTCTCTATTGCAACGGACAAGTTCTCCATCTCAATGCTGACTTGACAACAACCTCGCGCGGCGAAGGTTTTGACGTTGTCCAGTCCCTAGTTTTGATTAAAAAATATATATATTAATGCATCTGAATTGATCGCTCACCGGGAAACGTGATGGACGATGCGGACGACATGATCGTAGTTGAAGTAGATGCAGCGGCGGTGCGACGTCGGCGTCTGGTCGAGGCTGTTCTGTGTGTGTGTGTCGGAGGCTTGAGATTCAACGCGTGCGTGTTCGTGCAAGACGGAGCGAGGCAGCGAGGCGTCGGCCGTCGGCGTGATCTGGATCGGAGGCCGGCGGCTTATGCGTTTATGCGTGAGCTCTCTGAGTTGTTGGGTGCGTGCCTGGGTTTGCTTGCGTGCGTCAGCTCTCCGGTGCTGCGTGCGTACGTCGGCGGCCTGGTCTCCAAGGGCTGCTGCAGCAAGGCGGCGGTCTGGGTCTCTCCCCCTCGCGTGCGTGCGTGGGTACTTCTTTATATAGGGGGCAGGGGATCAGGCGTTTAACCCTTGGCCAAGTAAACATGTGCACGCGGCTTTAGATTAGATTCTACTACGTGTATATCCATCCAGGACTTGCGTGCGTGTATCTATCTAGGACTTGTTACTTTGGTAGTAAACTTTTTCTATCCGGTATATGTTGAATATATTCCCTGTAAGCTAGCCGGAACGTACAGCGACCAGTATTCTTCCTGACGTGCACATTTCATTGTAATTGTAATTAATAAATATCTCAGAACCAAGTATGGGTTCCAACATCAAATATAACTCTTATAATCTGGTCAAAAGAAACTTAACCTTCTGGAAATATTTCAAAAGTGGGACTCATGTGTCATGGGCTCGACCACAGTGAAATAAATTGTCTTTGACATATTACGTGCCAAATAAATATATTCTCATAACAATTTGATAACACATCATTATCCTTTATTATGAAAAATAATCATCAAATAACCGTCATACCTTTTGAGGTGACATGACAAGGAGAGGTGAAACGAGCCCCTCAATGCTCTTAGATTATTTTGGTGCCAACCCCCATACCTTTTGAGGTGGCGGGGCGAGGAGAGGAGAAACGAGTTATATGAGTTCCACTGCTAGTCACAGTTTATAAGATTTGAATGGTATGTAGCTACTCATGAAAGGCCTAGGAGGGAATGGCAACCTAATATCGGTAAAGAACTTAGGTGAAACTTATTTCACACAACGGATGGTTCAAGGCATAGTCCATTATTATGTTGTGAAGAAGTGTAACCTCAGTTCTAGGTGTATGTTCAATTTAACCGTCTCCATCGAAATTCAGGTATATCAAACGATATAGAAGTGAGAGCAATTCATATATGCCTTAGAATTTGGTAGAGATTGTTAGATTAAATTCAGGCTCAACCCATATTTTATTTTATTTTATCAAATAAATCCTAGGATCATACTTAATGATATTGTGCATTATGATTTTAATCATGTATGAGATTTTGATTGTTTGTTGACTCGACTTAAATGGATAGACTACGTGTGCATCTATTGAGAAGTTGAGAAAGGCTAAGGGCGTATATCGTGTCATGCACAGGCCACTCCACGACATGAGGTGGTGCGGGCTTGGTTTGCCTCTTGGTCTGTGAATGGAGGAGTGGGCTTGGGTTTGCCACTTGGTCCGTGAATGGAGGAGTTAACGGGCTGGTTAATGGAGGCATAACTGACTCATAACTTACAATGTATGGGTATCATTACGGTGATTATTTTGTCTTCTCGGCTTCCCAAAACTCCAGCCATTATCTTCCTCCGAAAACCTCTTTGCTTAGTTGCATCCAATTCTCCATGTCTCGAGAACCTCTGCGTGAATAGAGAGTTGTGAATGTAGGCCATCGGAACCACCATCTACATCAGCGATACCTTCTCGGGTGTACAAGCGATTGGGTTTTTTTGGGAGCGTCACCGCGATTGCTCGCTGATCGGATCTCTTCTTCATCTTCTTTCTGGTGAACGCTACTCTTGATCGGATTGTCTCCTTCCTGGTGGACGCTCGAGGGATGGCACTATGAACATCTACCTGCATCGACTATAGTCCGCAACTTCGAGCAACACACAATGCTAACTCATGTAAACGGAGCCAGCTAGTGTCTTGTCTTGGATATGGAGACCTCCGTTGGTTATATTTCCAATCTTGTTGTTTCTATATTCAGTAAGGCTTTTGTGCTATTAAACATGATCATTATGCTCATCATAGTTGCTACGGGTAGTTCACACGTACATATGCTTGTTGTCACGAATTTACTATTATATTCCTGATTTAAATTAAACATGAAAATACCTAATTTCATTACACACACAAGAGGCAAATTCTGGCCGAAGACAATCTAGTTAAGCGTAAATGCAATGGGGACGAGTCTTGCGCCATTTGCACAGACAAGGAATCAGTTTTACATGTTTTCTTTGCTTGACAAGGAATCAGTTTTACATGTTTTCTTTGCATGCCCCATGGCAAAACATGTTTGGAGTATAATTACACACACACTTTTTTGTGTCGACTACATTAACCAGATGTAGTTGGAATTTTGTTATCCGGGCTATTCCAGTAGTCTTTTGGCGGTGGTTTCATACCCTTGCTGATTAGAATCACGGGGCACTGGCTAGTCTTGTGTCGCCGTGTCGGTGACGCTGCCTGCAACAGTTTTGGATCGAACATTTTGTAATTTCATCATTCATAATGAATTTCAAAGTTCCCATTGTGCAAAAAAATAGCACCAAGTCATAATAATTCAAAAGGTGTTGTGGATCCAATATTATAATAATAGTTAACATTTTTCTATCCTTGATTTAATAAAAGAATATATATATATATATATATATATATATATATATATATATATATATATATATATATATATATATATAATGGTGAGCAATGACGGATCCAGAAATACCTAAGACCTAATTTGAAAACTTCAATGTCTCTGGGATCCCAAACTTTTCTTCATGCTAAGTAATCCATGTGGATATCACTTTAATTATTATCTTAGTTTTTAGTGGAGGATTTTCTATTAATAGGTTTTGCTCCCTATTGCTTCTAGAAGAGCTCTAAAGGTGTAAGGCCCGTTTGGATCCCTGGAATTGAATTTATTTTAATAATCATAATTTAGAGATAGATTAATTAATCTAATATGATTGTATATGAATTATAATTGCATATTATTGTTCACTATATGAGGGACATACTTATTTGTTGTATTTCTATCGTAGGAGAGGAAGTTTGAACAACATGTTATAAGTTGCAAATAAATATGGAATGGTAATCTATAGAATCAATTTCCATCTCTTAACCTATGAATTTGAGATAGGTTTAAATATGGACTTTGGAAAGTGGTGGAATGTCAAATTTCAAGCCAAATAGCTTAATTTATTAAGGTAAATTTTAATTCCTCCAAATGAAGGGATCCAAATGGCCCCGGGATTTTCAGGCCGCGTTCCTGTTAAAGGGATTTTTTGGGCCGCACCTTGAACTATAAGCCCAGGCCCCAGGGTCTATATATTTGTCCTGAACATGGGCTTCAATGCTGGGCTGAATCTATGGTCTTGCTTTGGAGGCCCTATATATATTCTGATGCTTTCCAGGCAGCATCAGAACGAGGCATCCAACAGAACTGACGAGAAGTCATCTTTCTCCTTGTCCTGCCTCTGCTTGATGCTACCTTAGATATGATTCCCCTGCTTCTATCACTTAATTCCCTCTAAATCCTCTTAGACTGTACTACCATGATTTGAGCGAATATCGATGTTATTGTTCATCTGTTCAATGATTCTTCTTCTCTAGATATCATGGTACATGATGACAGATGTTGACATAATTTTCTTTCTTTCTTTTTTCTTTTGTTTTCTGACGAAATTATATAAGCAGCCCTACACCCCGATTATGGAAAGGAAAACTGGTAGCTGAAGTCGTTACCCCTTTTACTACCGCTTCCACCACATCATCCCGTATTGACTTATTATAAGCAGAGGTCATTTCTCCCAAATGGTTCAGAAACATAAACCAAGCAATAAAGTTAGTGCAGAACTACTATATATGCAACCAGTTCAGATCTCCAGAAATAATGTATAAACGACCCATTCATGCATGTATCGGACCAGGTGACGAATACACATGCATGCATCTCTGACACCAAAGATATAAAACAAGAGGAAGCAGCAGAACATGATGATATGGGCCTCATCAAAAGCAACAACGAACATGCATACTAAATGTTGTGTTGTGGTACAGTCACTAAATCTCTCCAAGATAGCACAGACACCATGATCCTGTCCATGTGTCTGTTGCAGCAACGGGGATTCAGACTCAACCATACAGTGTGCTAATGATATGCAAGAAGCCACACAAAACCAACGACTGCAAGAAGTTTCAGAAGTAATGAGAAGTTGCATGCCGTCTCGGCAGTCTGCAGGTATCTTGATCGCCAAGAGCTTGCTTTGTAATGAAGAATAATTTATGGCTGCGTACGTAGGAGTGTATATACTGGTGGATCGATCTCGTCTCGCTAGTTCACCACCATGGACGGATCGGATCGGATCGGATCGGATGGATATGATCGAAGGAAGGTTTGCTGTGACGGCCGGTCACGAGGCGGCGGCATCGGCGGCGCTGCAGATCCTGGCCTTATCGAGCATGGACCACATGACCTGCACGTCCTCGTACGTGCACGCCATCACCTCGCCGTAGAGCTGCTGCGACAACCTCTCCATCTCGCCGCTGTGCTCCATCTCCATGGCTGTAAGTCGAGAAAGCAGCACCACATGCATGAGCATCCATTTCATTCATTCATCGATGGTAAGTTGGTAACAGAAGGAAGAGAGACGACGACCATGAAAACCCAAGCAACAAGCCACCACATTTAATTTATTTACCTGATGAAGAAGGAGAAGGAGAAGGAGATTGGTGGTGGTGGCGGCGGTCATGGCGATGTCGATGGCGCGGCGTCTTCTTGCCGTTGCCGTCCCGGTCCCGCTGTGGGTTATTGAGCATCTTCCTGAACGGCAACGTGATGGTGCGCACCCAAGAACCCATGCTACTGCTGTAAAACTGATGCACTGATCCTCTCCGCCTACGAAGATGGATGCTAGATGTTTCTGTATCCTAAAAAAAGAGAGCACGTACTAGCGAGCTATATATGGGATCAATGGACGTCGTCTTCGATCTGTATGCCGGATCAGAATCACTGTGTGTATGTATGGGCCGGGATGAAAGAAGTACACTGTGCTGTGGTAAACAACAGCTACTCTGGCAGGTCCTGCGAGCCCACATATAAAGCCCGGCTATCCATGGCGATTGGCGAGAGGAGAGAGAGAAAGCTGGAGTGAGGAGAGAGGAAGGTGGTCCGGGAGGCAAGATCCGGAAGACAAGAGTGGTGGGGGCGCACACGTTGATGCTAGTATACATTGAAAAAGCGCGTCGGCTATACTCTCCGCGAGCTGAGCCGCCGGATCGTCGGAGCTCCGGCGATCGGACGGCGCTCCGTGGGCTGGGCTAGCTGGGCTAGACAAGCAGCGTGACGCCGCACATGCTTCCTGATAATGAGAAAGGGAAGGGATCGTTTTTGACCTGGCTACTTTTATTAATAATTGTTTCTATTCCGTTAAGTAATCATATATATTCATATATATGTATATATTCCCGTCAGTATCGCTTTGAGATATATATAGGTAGGAGTAGTTCAATGTGAACGTTGACGAACCCTTTGATATGTATTGCTGCAAAATCATGCAAGGAGATCGATATTTGACATTTACGTGAAAACTAAGACTGGTCGAATATATGGTTATATGTGAAACCACACAAGGTTTGTGTTAGTAATAATTGTGTAAAGGCCGGGTTATCGATCTTGCCAAGTAGCTGAGCTGTGAAATTATAAGTCCAACATATATAATGGTTATTTTTTTTTAAGTTATCTGATAGTAACTCATGATATAGAATAAAAATAAATTTATAACTTGTATGGTAACAATAACTTATATATATATATATATATATATATATATATATATATATATATATATATATATATATATAGTAACAATGTACCTGCTGCTGGGCAGACATGAGGGACAACAAGCAAGATGGACTTTTTTTTTTTTTGGTGTGTGGAAATGCAAGTGCGAACAGAATCATGCATACATCATGCAACGGTACGTAGTGTGGGGACAGGGCGCGCATGGCGGCACGTGCTGCACACCGGCCGGGCCGGCGATGCCTTAACGAACCAACGAACGAACGTTAAATTAAATTAAAATTATTAAAAATAAAAAAAGTCAGAATAGTAATCATGAGGTCCCATATGTGCAGATGCAGGCGCACATGCATGCAATGCACGGATCTAAGGGGGAACCGAGGAACCGGCCGGCCGGCCGAGCGCCGGAGCCCGGGGGTGACGAGCACAGCCCGGAGCCAGGGGCGGGGCCTGTGGGCCCGCGCCGCCCAGGCCTGCTGCATGCTCCAGTCTCACGCGCGAGAACGAGATGCATGTTTGCTGCTTAGACTGTCTTCATCAATCTTGATCTAAAATACAAGATTCATTATTTGTCTTACAGCGCTATAGTCAAAGCATTATATATATATTTTTTTCCTTTCATCTTCAACAAAAAACAATAACTATGTTTATAAACAGGTCTTCAGGAGAGTAGATTTGGGTTATGTCTCTCTAAAACCTAAACTAGAGCTCTGTTGGAAGCTATAAATATCCGGCTGAAGACTCATTAACCTAAAATAGATTTATTAGAAGTTATAGACCCATTTTACGTTTGAATAGCCAAATATTTCTAGCCTCAGCCGACCAATTAACATGTCTCTCTGAACTCTCTCGCTCTGCACTTCTGTGCACAACACAGTGCTACTGTACTGTGCTACCTTCTGCACTTCGCTTTGACCCTTGCATTGGCTGCTTTCCTTCCTTTTGTGCGAAAAAATAACCATAACATTTGCTCTCTCTCTCTCTCTCATCGGTTTGCAAAACATGGCATAAACAAACCACCCCGGCCGCCGCCGGCCACCGTGACGACCGTCCAAACATGAACGGTTTATCCGTGTCCGGCCGGTACCATCATCTATATAACAGAGTATCCTATCTAATGATGCACGAAACCACATGAATAATATTAAATAAATGGCTCCATTAGCGAGAGCGGTAGAGAAGAAACTGCCGTACGTAGTGTTTGCGGGTACTGTACCTAGTGGAGTAGTTTACTGATTGAACGGCTATGACCTCGTTTGGCAAGGCTTCAAACGGCTTTAGTTTTTCTGACATATTTATTGTTCATACATTGTTTACATAAATTGTTTTTATTTCTTCTATCTTTTTCTCTTACTCTCATAGAGCTAGGAGAAGCCAATTTTTTCAGCTTCACCTGCTCCTAGTAGCTCTGTGAGAGAGGAGGAGGGGGAGAGAAAAAAAAACAATTCCTATAAACATGTATAAACAGTAAATACGCGTAAGTGAAGTTGAAATCGTTTGGAGCTCTATTAAACGAGGTGATATATAGGGGATCGGAATGCGGCAAACCCACACAAACACGGTCGATGCCGGACGACCTTCTCATATAAAATCTTTGCCTCTCCTCGATCGTATCCGTGCATGTGATGGCCGGTCATTATCGGGGCTTCCCAACAATATATATATAATGACATGCACATGCATCGATTCAACAGCTTCGATCTTCAAGGTCGTATATGCATGTTCACATATATGTCACATGATGCTCACATGAGCTTGCTTCACCACAATCAACCGCACACGTACATATATATGTATAAAAGAGAAATTGTACTTTGAAGAATATGGTCGATCAGGTAGGCCAAACCTAATCATATCATCAGTAAATATTTAATGTTCCTGTAAACTGTATCGAGCATCTAACAAATTATAACGTACTGGTCACCTTTAGTCTAAACTAATTATATATAAACTCCCCACTTCTCAAGATTATATTTCAACTTCTTGTCAAATATATGTGTAGTCATATTGGTTTATTATTATACTATATATAAAAAAATAGATTTCTCCCAATCAATCATATTGTCAATATATATAGAAATACAAATTTAACTACCTAGACTAACAATTTATTAGACTATATGTCATGTATATTAATATTATTTAAAAGAGTATCATTCGTATATGAGTCATCATTGAGGAAATATTTGCCATGATTGTTTAAAACATAACACATGCGTTCATTCATTGCTTATGCATGCATGTGTAGTGAGTCTATGATAGGACTACATCATGTTTACTTTAATCATTCTTGACAAATGATATTGTTAGAAGGTGGTAAATTAGAATGTGTGTGTGCATATATTCTATGGTTATTTAAACATTTTTCTAATATCAAATGCTAGTGATATAGATATAGACTTCAGAAAATATTTATTTTTCCTAGTATTTAGATTCAAATTAAAGGGTTACCTAGATTATCTATTAAAATGGTAGCTAGATAGTAGTTAAATACTCCTACATCCCAAATTGTAAGTCATTCCAAGAATCTTGGAGAGTCAAAGCATCTCAAGTTTGACCAAGAATTATAGACGAAACTATAAAGATTTATAACATCAAATAGGTATACTATGAAAATATAATTGATAACAAATCTAATGATACTTATTTGACATCATAAATATTATTATATTGTTATATAAGTTTGGTCAAACTTGAGAAACTTTGACTTTCCAAGATTCTTGGAATGACTTACAATTTGGGATGGAGGGAGTACAAACTTAGGGTTACTTTAGATTATCTATTAGACATGGTATAGGTGGTAACTCCTATACCGGTTCATAAATTCCTTTATGTTGGTTTTTTATAATTGACAAAGGTGGGTAATTAATTAGTAAAGAGAATAGATCCAATGATTGTTGTCAATTATGATTAGTGGCTATCAAACCGAGTTCATATTTTTGTGAGAGCTCTATGGGTTATGTTTTTTCTCACAAATCTCATGAGTATAACATAGAGACTTTCTTAGGACCTCCACATAGAATTCTTAGTACTTTTTTATCATGATATACATTTAACTAAAACCTAAGCTAAAGTTGTATAAGATCTTTTTGTGTTTCTTTATATGATCATGAATATATATTTTAGTTTCCAACTTTTGATTTTATTAGTTGTTATAGTTTTGTATACATATGTTATTTTAAAACTCTAATGCTTGTATCCTATATTCAAACTTTTAGTTTTTATTACGTCCTAGCATAAACAAGCATAAACAGTTGTTAGTCTACACCATATCGTGGCACTTAAGATGTTGAATTTACTATATTGAAGATTTATATGTGTAGTAATATTGTTTTACAAAAAACAAAAATGTGAATAAATTAAATGATCAGTATTGATATAAACTTGCAAAAAAACATTGTCACGAAGTATAATATAACTAATGAAAATTGCAAGTTTAATAGATATGTGGTTTGTTAAGGGAATATTTTTCACACAATAAAGTATTCAAATAAATATTTATCCTAATGTATGCATGTTGGTCAACATGGTGTTACCTAGCATCATGATTAGTTTTAGTTTAGCGATAGAAGTGTGTCATTTAGTAATAACATATATAACATACTTTATCGTAATTGCTTTAGGTTAATATTTATATGATGATTTTGAGGGATATTTAATTTTATATTTTATAATGAATAATTGAGATGTAAATTAAAGGTGGCACTTTATATTATACTTAATGCAAATCTAGGGGATATATTGCATTATGTTTCATAATGGTCGTGGCCAATAATTTTGAGTGTTCTTTTCAATAAGCTTTGGGTAATTTCAATACAAACATGAGGGATACCTCTCACGATGATAGGGGTAGGTAATTTAGGTGCAAATTTTAGGATTATTTTATATATTTTTATAATAGTAAAGGTGAATATTTTTTTATAAAATGTGATAATCTAACAGAGATGATAATTAGAGTCTACCAAATTGAAGATAAATGTTTCTAAGAATTTATCTTTTTTCTCATGCGCCTAATAAAAATTAACATGAAAATTAGTAATGTCAGTTTCAATAAGGGTTTTATTTGAATTTCATTTGCGTTTATTTTCAATGACATGACAATGTTTTAAAGAACAAAGAAGAAGTAACTCTCCTGGCATGATTTACCTACTCGAGTCATAAAATTTTTCTTATTCGTCTTTTTCTATCTTCCCATTCATCTCCACTATACCCCTCGTCTTCTAATTTGTTCCATTCAACCAAAGAATTTTCTGTTGCTAAGCAGTTTTAGGATACCAAATGGACCTCCTTTCTTGTACTTTCATAACTCGTGAAATGCCGAGTAGGCACGTGCGGGTTGTTTCAGGCCCTAAATAAACGCGAACACTTAAAAAATCCGTTGGGCCGGCGGATTCATAAACTCTAAAATAAAAATTTTTATTAAGAATTTATGTTTTATTTATTTTATTTTAAATGATATTACGGTCTTGAAAACACTGTCATGAATATTCACTCTGGAACTGGCCTAATACTATAAGATACGATCCTTTTAATCGATATAGGCATACAAGTACTCCCTCCGTCCCAAATTGTAAGTCATTCCAAGAATCTTGGAGAGTCAAAGCATCTCAAGTTTGACCAAAAATTATAGACAAAACTATAAAGATTTATAACATTAAATAGGTATACTATGAAAATATAATTGATAACGAATCTAATTATACTTATTTGACATCATAAATATTATTATATTGTTATATAAGTTTGGTCAAACTTGAGAAACTTTAACTTTCCAAGATTCTTGGAATGACTTTGGATGGAGGGAGCAGTAAAAAACATAACTGACTGAACCCACGTGCATCGAGCAGATTGAATACAAACTTGGACCGGCACTCGGATCCTAGCTAGCACAAACATTTTTTTTTCTGGTAGTGTAGCTTCGTGCCGTCACGTGACTCGCCCCAACTTCAATTCCAGATCGAGAGACGACGACTCAAGTCCTTCAAGCAGCTGAAATTAATTAGAAATAATTTACTTCTACCGTTCTAATTTATAGTACTACTCTAGCTTTGTCCATGTTGACTTTTTATATAACTACTTTAATTTGACATAACTTATACTCTAGGATCGGGGCAACGTCCAAACCAACCAAACGACACTTGCACTGCGATATCATCGGTGCAGCGCGGTGGACCGGCCCGGTCGATGATGAAATCGAGCAGACGGACCGGTGGTTGTCATCACCGTCATCGTTTCATGGATCGGGCGCACCGGCACCGTCGTCTTCATCCTTCTCCGTCTCCGGCGGCGTCGCCCCTGTCGCCGTGAGGCCAAGGAAACCCAGCACGGCGGCGGCGACGACAGCCGACTGGTAGTAGGTGTAGTACGTAGGCGGAAGTCATGTATGCATCACCGTCCGGTGTACTTTGTTTGGTGTTGCATCCATGCTAGCTAATGATTTATCGAGCATGAACAGCACTGATCAATATGATGAAAATGGTTTATTAGTCGTATCGTCCTGCCTGTAAGTCAATGCATTTTCAGATACGACTAATACCGCCTCTAAAAAAAATGATTTTAGAGACGGATCAGCTCGAGAACCATTTTAATTAGAGGTGGATTTTAAATGAGCCGTCTCTACTAAAAAAATGCCTTCGGTTGCTAAAAAATTATTTGTGCTGTAGCGAATGAAATTAGGCTTGCAAGAGATACTCTCCCAACTAGTTATGTCCATATATACGTCCATGAAAAAAAATTAAAATACCGTTAATCACCTAAATACTAGGTACACGCTTTACGTGAGGGGCGAAATGATACGTATTTTTCTTCATAAATTAGATGAAGTAGCAAACGTTTTCGTGCTGTTAATGAAAATATGCCGACATTGGTGAAACCGGTCACAAACAATATAATATATTTATCTTTGTTGTGAGCCTAGAATAGAACTCGAAGGCCGGTGGTTTCCGAGTCTAGTGTCGACATACACAACCTAATAGGTTTTGGAAACGAACTTCATATCATGCTAGACAAGAGCTATTCAAATTTTTTGCAAACACGTGGTGGATAAGTACTCATGTAGTTTAGTTTTGATGATGAGTGATACCTCAACACTTGAGTGTTTCAGTTTGAGTGGCTTACACTAATCCTTTGTGAAAGCAAATGTGTGCCTGTCTATCGGCTTGTGGTGTGCAGGTGCTATGTCCGGAGAAAGTGGTCAATGGCGTGGAGAAGGTCGAGTCCGCTTTGATAGACTAAGAGCGGTGAAGGGCGGAAGCAGGGCTCGGACTGAGGAACCATGGGCGCTGGAGGACTAGCTGTGGTGGCTAGTGCTTGGCACCGGCGAGTGCAACAAGACATGGAGGTAGACCGAGTCGACCAAGTCAATACGACGGACGAGCGGGTCGAGCGGGAGGCTCACAGGACTCGGAGTCCGACCGGGCGAGGACAAGGTGGCTCGAGTCGAGCGATTTGGTGGTTTGGGCCGCAAAACTACTAGTGGACGGTTTCCGAGTTTGGGCCTAAAAACTCAGGGTTCGGTAGTTGAGCCGAAAGCTACCGGTGGCGGGTTTCGCGGGTTTGGGCCTCAAAACCCGAGCGGAGCTTCCGAGGAAGCGGGGATGGCACGTGGCGGAATCTTGGAGGTTGCGTCGAGACGACGGCAACTCCGGGCAGGAAGTGGGGTCGTCCGATCAAGATTCACAGAAAATATCTCTGACTTGGATTACAGTGTCTCAGGACTAGGTAATTCGGTCATGTATCTAGGGGCGATTTGGAAATAGTCTGAACGTCGTTAAGTAGTGGATGAAGGGTGCTTACCCCTTCACCTCTTCCACCTCTCTCATTTTCCCCCTCTCCACTCTCTAGCTCCCTAACCCTAGTTCATGCTTAGAGGTCCATGAGTTGATTGTGTAGTCGATTCATGTAAGAACTTGCAACTACTTTGTTCGGGAATTGGAGGCCTTACCCTCCGTAAGTCATAGTTAGTTCAATTTCGTGATTTGTGTCTCCGATTGTGCTTGTTCTTCGCGTTCTTGCTTTTGTCCCCTTTTCCCAAAATTGTTCATTGCTTGAGATCTTTGGCTACGGGCCGTTTCGATCGATTCCGTTTGAATCATTTTGTGCGGGGACGTGAGAAGAACAATTGCATCGAAGGGTTTCCCTTGATTCCTCACGAGCACACAAATCAGGTGATTTCTTCGTTGAGTTCCTGTTCTTGAGCTCTTTTCTCGAATTTCTTTTATTCCCGTTTACTCACACCAAATTGAGCGATGATTTCTTCGGGATAGCTCCTCCATAGCACTAGGATCATGCCTACAAAGTTTGGTTGCTATTGGTGAACATCTGGTAGTAATTTGGGAAGATTTGGGGGAGAGGCGATTCAAAATCGCCCCCAAATCGCGTTTGTCCAGGCAACCGCGACAGTCCGGGGTTTATTCCCGGACAGTCCGGGAGTCGGGGCAGAAACAGTGCTTCTCGGGGTGATTTTCTGAGTTTTAACGACGGACTGTCCGCAGTTCATTTCCGCCGAGAAACACAGTTTTTGGACCTTCTGTTCGGCATTTTCAGCTTTGCCGATGGACAGTCCGGGACTCATCCGCGGACAGTACGCCGCTCGACAGAATCAGGCGACGGACAGTCCGAGCCTTGTTAGTGGACAGTCTGCGAAACTGCTTCGTTGTTTTTCCCGTATCTCTCTCGTTCGGACTCTGAATCAAGTTCTGTTTGTTGCGTTGGATTTGTATTCACGTAAGGAACATGATGAGGTGCTTTTGAGACCAGTTCTCATAATTATTTTTTGGGTGTGCTCTTGCCTCTCTTCTCTAGAGGTTGAGAGCACCTCTTTCGGGTCGTGTTTCGAGTTTGTGGTTTCGATCTTTCACCGGCCTTCTCCGACCGCTCCACTGCACCTCTAGGGGTCTTCTTAAGGTGTCCACCTACTTGTAGGTCGTGTGCGCGTCATTTCATCCAAGGTCAAGTTTTGGGCGTGATTTTGGGACAAGGGCCAAGTGTGAGAAGAAATTTGATTTGGCTCCCTGAAAGGTCTAAGTATGGCTAGAGGGGGGTGAATAGCCTATTAAAAAATTATACAACAACACTTAAACAAACCTGTTAAAATAAAACACGGCGTAAGCAAGTTTGCGTTAGCTCTAAGGTTAGGCAAGCCACCTACCAATTCTAGTTACTAGCAAGATATGTTCTATGTCACACACAAGACTTAGAACACTAGTGCTACTAGACTAAGCTACACAAGCTAAGCTAGAGGCTCTACTTTGTAAGAATGTAAAGAATGTAATGCAAAGCTAGAGATAGAATGGTTGTACCAACGTGAAGGGATAAGCCAATAGATAACCAATCAATCACAAGATGAATCCTCGAAAGAGAGACAATGAGACACAATATTTTTTACCGAGGTTCACTTGTTTGCCAACAAGCTAGTCCTCGTTGTAGCGATACACCCACTTGGAGGTTCACGCGCTAATTGGCAATCAAAGCCAAACCCGTTCAAGGGTGCCGCACAACCAACACAAGATGGGGATCCCCAAGCTACGCGGAATCCACTAGAGATACCTTTCGCGAATCTCCCGCGGGGTAGGTTCAAGAACCCCTCATAATCCACCGATCCGAGCCGGAGACAATTACCTTCCTCCGTTCAACGATCCTCGTCGCACCAAGCCATCTAGGAGATGGCAATCTTCAAGAATAACAAGAGCTCCGCGATGACGACGATCACCAAGTGCCACTAGTATACAATCAACAAAGCAATGCACTTGGATTCACTCTATCTCTCTAGAATATGTCAAATATGTTTAGAGGATGAGTGGTGGAAGCTTCTCAAGCAAGCACAAATGTGTGAGTGAGTAGAATGTGCAAGAGATGCCCCAAAGGGCCGGCCATATCACTTATATAGCCCTCACTCAACAACTAGCCGTTTTGTCCTCAAAATAGAGCTTCTGCATAGAGCCAACAGCGTCCGGACCCTTCAACAGCACAGAGCCTTCAACAGCGTCCGGACCCTTCAACAGCACAGAGCCAACGGATCATCAACAGCGTCCGGACCCTTCAACAGCACGGAGCCAACGGCTCTGTTTCCACCTCCGGACGCGGCCTCCGGACGCATGTCACACGCAGTCCGGACCAACTCGCCTGCGTCCGGTCAGCCTCTGATTCAAACAACCGCTTCCCCGCCTGAGCCACAGCCTACCACGTGGCTCCGGACGCACCTGTTCACAGGGTCCGGAGTCACTGCTCTGAGCGTCCGGAAATATTTTCCCGGGCGCACCCGAGAGCTCTCTTGAGCTCCTCCGGACCCAAGTCCGGTTCATGGTCCGGACCATCACCTTGCGTCTGGACCCTCTTTTCCAGAGAGTTACAGAGAGCGCCAGGCTCTGGACGCGTGTCCGGAGCTCTGCGTCCGGACAACACACTGCGTCCGGACTGCTCCTCCAGTCAACCAGCAAGGGTTTGCCTCCGGACCCATCTCCGATGGTCCGGTCGGCCAGAACTCTTGCGTTCGGACCCTGTGTCCGGACTGCTTCCAGCTGCCCAAACACTTCTCCAGCTTCTTCCAAGCTTCCAAGAGCCAACACTAAGTGATCCCAACACTTGTGCACGTGTGTTAGCTTTTAGTTCATAATTATCTTGGAATTAGTTGGTTGTTTCACTAGTTCAATTGATTTTAATGCAATGCATATGAACCTAGTGACACATGATAACCGTAATCATACTTAAGAGCTCCCTCCTTGATAGTACGACTATCTATCCTAAATGTGATCACATCCTCTATGATGTCTTGATCACCAAACCGAAAATGGTTCTAGCTTTCACCTTTGCCTTCAACCATTTTCCTTTCCACCACCATGCTAGAGCTTGTGCCATCCACTTGATCCACCTTGCTCCATCACATGGCATGTACCAACCTATCTCATGATTCACACTTAGAGATCAAGGTTAGTACTTAGGTGGGTTTCATCAATTACTCAAAACCAAAACACATGGGGACTCTCACTCCCATTCACACCCCCTCTCGGGTCGCCGTTCTCGGTCCTTCACTTTTCTTTTTTTAGTCCGAGTCCTAGTATGTTTTGAAATTGAATTACGTATCAAGTTAGATAAGTGATATATATTCAAACTCGTATAAGTCTGAACGAAAGACAATGTCTATTGTTTGCTTAGTAAAGAAAGACAAATTTATTTATTTATTTGTCTTGCCCACCTTGAGGTTATTACCATTTGAAAGTTTAAAGTTATTAGAACAATAAATAAAGAAAAGTTCAATAATTGTCATAGAGCAATGGTGGTGTGGTGGTAAGTCTTGATGTTGTGAGGGTGGAGGCTAGGGTTTGAATCCTGTGCATGGCAAATTAGTTTTGGTTTTTTCGTTTTTTTCGTGGGTGGATGACTGGACCGACTGGTGGGTTGGGCCGCCGGCTGTGGCCGGCTGGTGGGTTCAGCTATGGATGACTGGGCCGCCTAGTTGGTTGGGCCGCTAGCTGAGTGGGCTGCTAGTGCAATAGATTGTAAATTACAGACCAAAAAATAGGTTAAAATTTTACCTTTTATTATTAGCTATAAGTATAGATATGACACCTTCACAACCTCTCTTTTTTGGTCAGATTTAGCTAGCTCGAACCGAGGATGACGTTTAAATTTAATTAAAGTTTATAATCTTTGGTTCAAAGTAAAACTAAAATGGACTAAAGTTTGGAACGGACACAGTAGCATAAAACAACTATCGTGGTCGGCAGCCATGCATGTGGGCACACCAAACCACCATGGCACCATGCATGCATGATGGGGGCAACAACGTCAAAAACCAACCATTCCCACTTGGACGGCCCGTACGGTGTTGGGAGCGTGGCCTGGGCCTACGATATTATCATCATCAGTTGCGGCCGCGGCCGCGGCCCATGGACGTCGCGCATGTGCCCTGCGCGCGGTGGGCCTGATCCATGAACATGGATTTACGCCTGGCGGTAGCCAACGTATCCATAGTGATCGTCGATCATCAAGACTCATAGGTCCTGTTTAGAACAACTTAAATGTTGTTTATGCTCAAAATAAGTTAAAACTAACAGTTAAATAACTCGTTTTTTTATACCTTTTTCTGGTCGCGCTTCTCCCCAGAAGCTGGGTCATATCTGCTTCTCAAATAAGCGCATTTTCCATATTTGTGCAGCTTATCTGATAAGCGCTTCTCTGGACCGCAGTACCAAACAGGGTCATAGTCATCCTTGATGATGCGCACTAGGGAGAGCCCTTTTATTATTGTTTATTATCTTACTTATTAATGTTCAAGAGTAAATTTATTATAATCTTAAGAGATAATTACATCTTCATAATCAATGCATAGCCCAACTAGGGCAGTCCCAATGGATGATTTCTAGTTGTAGTCTCCAAGAGTAATTAATGTCTATAGAAACTATCTTTCACAACTCATACTTTCTACAACATCGTTAATACAAGAGATAAATTAAATGCAAAACAAAACGAGTGTAGATCAGTTGCGGCAATCAACCATGTAGTCTCTAGAACAATATAATTCCATTACACGGCAGCAAACAAAGACTACTTTTGCAGTAATCTCTATATGACATAGTTTCATCACATGACACCAAACTTTCTATAATATTTTTGCAGCACGCATAGACACAAACATCACTGCCATTAAACCCCTAACTACATAAATCTATTTTTACAGCAAAAAATATAAACTAAAACATGTTATATTATAGATCCACTGCATAGATGATTTCACAAGGATTTCAAAACATGTTCATTTGCTATTTTATGAATTTTGTATGATTTACTATGAATTTCCAAAGTTTCAGCCATCTAAGAGGAAAAAGAGGAATAAGTAAAAAAACGCATTTGCATCGGGAACCCTACAGTTTTCAGAAATCAACGAAGCCCGGATTTGAAATTCCTTTTCTCTAGTACTTTTGCATCAGGAACCCTAAGAAACATTCTATTTTAACCCGAAGTCTTTAACACGATTCAGAACAGAGGCAACACATCTAGTTGATTCGGCCGGCAGGGGCAACGCCGACAGCAGGAGGGGTGGAGGAAGAACGGAGACACAGGGCACACCTGCGGAGCCCTTGGCTCGCGGCTCTTGGTAGCATGACTATGTACGCCGGCAGTTCGAGGCGGCAGGAGAAGCGAATGGATTCTGTAGGATCGAGGAAGATGCTGATACCATGTAGAATGGATATGATCAACTGGACACTTGTATTGATCAATGACATTGTACATTTATAGTTACAACTCAGTGGCTCTTGGCCACGGCAATGTACGCGAGTGGCTAAGCAAGCTAGGCGGGAGCGTGGGCGTCGCGGAGACCGGGCACGCAGGCGACGCGACAGATGGATCATGCATTGACGCGTTCAGCACGCGAGGACGTTAGCACTCCAGAAGAACCGGACGCTGTAGCCGTTGGTAGAACGAGTGATGAGGACATCACCACGCTGGACGCGTCTATGCCATCGTCTTTTTCAAGTTGCAACTCATCTCCAACTCAGTTGTCACGTCGACTTCGAGTCTGTTTTAGAGTCCAGGACCAGCAAGGAGTAAAACGGACGCTCAGGATGCATACGGACTCCGTTTTCGGTGATTCACCCATGGATGGAAAGATAATTTCACAAGGAAACCAATGACGCTGGTTTGAGGTCCAAATTCCTTTTGAGTCATCGGGAAAAGTCCAAACAAGTCAGCATCCAGAATCTGTTCCGGTGCTGCGTCACCTATTTTGGGCCAACTTGGCCATGTATCGAGTCGGGCCTTAAGCCCTAGTTGTGGGCGCCCTCCCTGGTCGCCTCCAACCCTAGGACGTCTCTTCTTTATATTTCATGTAGCCGCCGTCGTTGAGACTATGGTTTTGTTTTAGAGTTTAGTTTTCCATCGAGAAACTGAATCGATTATTGTAACTGTGGTGACAAATCCTTTTACAGTAATACAGGGCCCCCATTCTTGATCTCCTCCAATGTGTCGATTAGTACTTTGAAACCGAGTTCTCGAACCCCTCTATTGATATTCGTTTCAATCATATTTGCAATTTTAGATTACGTGTTTATACCTTCTTGCTTGTGTTCTTCGATTCGCTTGCAGGAAAACCCTTATTGGCGAGGTCAATCAAGTTGTGCTTGGTTGATAACCAACGGAGCTGTGGTGTAACGGTTGCAGGGTTCGAATCGTATCTAATTTGAAACCGGATCGCCAACGTCGAGATCTCCACAAGTCGAATTTATCGGTTACCTCATGGAAGATCGGGGCATCGGGCCACTCCTCATCAAAGAGTCTGCCGACTAGGCGACAACGACGCTGTAGGAGGCGGACACACATGGAAAGCAGCTTCGTTGCGGCGACGGAGGGCGGTGCATTTGATCCCGATGTCAGGGGAAAGAAACGTTCTCCCCATAGCGACTCGCGTCATTTGTCTGGGTGTGACCTCGTTTCTTAGAGTAGAAATCGTTTGTTTCTTGTGTCCTCCCTCTCCACATTCACACAATTACCACATCAGTAAAACATTTATTTTTTAACGCAATTAAGATGGACAGAAATTACAATTAATGTCATATTGAGACTGCCCTTATGTATATCTCCCACACAGTTTCTTTATTTTTATGTCATAAGGTGATAGCTCTTTTCTCCTCTCTCTCTCCTTCGTTCTCTTCTCCACTCAACATTTACCGTCATTTATTATACTTACTCTAATAAATTTAACATGAAGCATGTGGAATCAGTGAAGGATCTAATATAGGAGACATTTAAAATTGAACACATGTCTACCATCAAAACAGACATTTAAGATTGAACAATTTTCTACCATAATCATGCAAGTAGGATTAGCAGGGTGTCATTAGTATATTGGATGATGATAGTCATCACAAAAATGTTCTCCCAGAGGATTAGACCCCATTTGAGTGGCTTTGTTGGTGACCTTTGTAATAACTAATAAGTATGTTGTTATGACAAGAAAGAGGGGGGAGAGATTGGTATATATATATATAGCAAAATGCGGCACCAAACCCAAAACCAAAGATACCTTTATTAATTATTTTCAACTAGGCCTTTAGTTGCAGATTTTTTTGCATGTCCCTCATGTGTTGCCCAAGCACAAACCAACTAAGACCATGTTTGGTTTGGGGTGACTAAACTTTACTCACCCCATTTTAGTCCCTTTCAGTCACCAAATAGCCAAACAAGGTGACTAAAAAGTGACTAAATGGGAGTTTAGTCACACTAGTCCACAAGAAGCTTGCTAAATGGGACTAAACCAGAAAAAAGACACCGTTTACCCTCCATTAATGCTCTTCTCTCACCTCTCCCATTGGACTGCCCCAACCCGAAGGCGCTGTTGTGGTCTTTTATCAACAACTTTAATGAACTTTAATCCCTTTTATTTTCTAGAAGCAAACAACCCATGACTAAACTAAACTTTAGTCTAGGGACTAAGGGGGTGTTTGGGACTGCAACGCTCCAGTTTTTTCAGCTCTGCTCCGGCTCCGTATTGCCAAACACCCTCGGCTCCAAAAACTCCGCTCCATGAAAAAGATGGAGCTAGAAGCCAACTCCACGTTTTTTCTGGAGCACCTCAAGGGGTACTCCAGTTTTTTTTGAGATTTGTACCCCCACATGGAGTTGATGAATAATTACCCACATTTGTCATTCTCATCTAACCCCATCCCCATGCGTGCAAACTGATAAGACTGTGAGTTTCCACTTCCTCCGATCTTTTTCCCCTTGTGCCGCCAGTCTGCTTCCCCTGCCGCCGTCGTGCCTATTCCAAGGCAAGGCCGTCAGCGCCATGGATGGATCGGATGGCCAAGACGGAGTCAGACCAAGCCACTGCTGGACAGGGAGCTGGCGTCCAGGGAAAGGCACTCCTGCAACGAAGCGGGCAACACTTGGAAAGAAGAAGGATGAGCAAGTATTGATTGTTTCTATCGATTGCTATTTTTTAATTGCACACCATTGATTACTGATTATTTATTACTGTTTCATTTTTTTTTCAAAATATATCAAGTGTAATTTCAACTAGGGTATAATGGATCTTTCGCATGAAAACAACTCATTACGGGAGCTGGAGCAGAGCTGCGTGTCAAACAGTACCACCTGCTTCACGAACTCCATGATGGAGTTGCTCCATAGCGGAGTTCATTGAGCGGAGCTGCAGTCCCAAACAAGTTCTAAATGGAACCAAACAGGTCCTAAAGCCTTTATAAGTTCTATTAGTTTGGGATCATCAGAGATGGGTTGAATCCAACACGAATTTTTAGGATGGGATGAACCTATCTCATATTTAATTTAGCAGGTTAGGTTCAATCGAGTTTTGTATTCGGTTCTACAAATTTTGTATGAGTAGGAGTCAGTAACACGTGGGGCCCATATGGCCATATGACACAGTCCCGGAGTCTAAACTTTCAGCACATGCACAACTCGACAAGAAGGGAGAGTCCCCGGGCCCGGGGCTGAGAGATATCACATCATTGCAACCAGCCAACGCCCTCGTTCTTCTTTGGTGGGCGTATGCATTGCCTGTCTGTCTGACTCTGACCATCTCGTCCCTTCTTCCCAACCACGCCACGTCACCCCGGGCTACACACGCACCGCTATAGGCAGCAGCAGCTGGGCATTGAAGAGTTTGAGCATCTAGGACGACGTACACGAAGAGCTAGCTAGCAGCGATCGTCGATGGCCAGCGACGACAGCGGCAGCAACAAGCCAAAGCCGCCTCAGCCGCCATCACCACTACCATCAGCGGGCGAGGACGAGGGGCCCGTGGCAGCGGACAAGGCGCTGCACGCGCTGGGCTTCGAGTTCACGAGCATCGGCGCGCGCGAGGTCGCCGGCCGCCTCCCCGTCACCGACACCTGCTGCCAGCCGTTCGGGGTGCTCAACGGCGGCGTGTCGGCGCTGGTCGCCGAGTCCACGGCCAGCGTCGGCGCGTACATGGCGTCCGGGTACCGGCGGGTGGCCGCCGTGCAGCTGTCCGTCAACCACCTCCGCGCCGCCCGCCTTGGCGACGTCGTCCATGCGCAGGCTGCCCCCGTCCAGCTCGGCCGCAGCATCCAGGTCTGTCCAGATGCATGGCGAATTTGATGAGCAAATCTCCGTTCGGAAAATTCCTGTGAAACTAGTTGCTAATAATGAACCCAGCTACTTGAGCAAACAATTCATGATGCGTGGCGTAGCGATATGATCTGGATTTTTAGCAAAAAATCGTTGTGCGACTTTTTTTACACACTTTTCATCACTTCAAAATTTAGGCTGGCACAGGCACGCATCTACGTTTCTTCTTGTAATTATAATAATAATAATCATGGCAAATCTTTTGACGAGGTGGGCCCTTTTTTGAATGAACAAGAAAAGAAAAGAAGAAGCAACTGGGTGGATGCATGGAAAATTGAAGGCAGTGGTGGTCAACTGGTTTGATGAAATAACGAAGACCAGGATATATATTCAAATGCATGTTAGCAGCCTAGCAGATGGAAATACGTGTCAGTTTATAAGTTTGATCCGTCAGCTTAAAAAAATACCCTTTTCGCGCTCAAAGTATATTTGTGTGTTAAAATATGTATTTTGTGTTCATCAAGCTAGCTTGACCTTTGAGTGCGCGGGTAATCTTTTGTGCTAGCTATTCGTAGATGAATTGGCAATGACATGGCTGGTTATAAGTAATCTTTATTGTTAATAAATCAAGATAAGTATTCGCAAAATAGAAAATCATTAAGATAAGAAATGTATGTAATGCTCTGATGAGGCTAATAAAAATATAATTAATATTCCTTGCTCTGGCAGGTGTGGGAGGTGCAGATATGGCGAGCAGACCCTTCCACAGGAGAGTGCAAAGATCTGGTGTCAACAGCAAGAGTTACCATGTTGATAAGAAACCCATCAAAACCAGAGGAGATGACGACCCACGAAGCAAGCATCAAGAAACATGCCAAACTGTAGAGCAAAAGAGGAGCAGCTCAACCTTTACATCTCTAAATAAATTTACTATGAAAATAAATTTAATGATCTATCAAATGATACTAATTGTGTACCATAAATACTAATATTTTTATATAAAATTAGTCAAAGTTATTCCTAAGGAAGCGAAAATGATAATTATTTTAGGACATGCTATGTTTTCCCTCGAGGTTCCTAAAAGATATCGTTTTGGACTGTAACACGGTCTTCAAAGCATAATTTTGACTTATTATTTTTTTTATATAAATATTTATTGAAAAGTGATATATTCTTTGAAAGTATTTTGTTACAAGAAATATGTTTATATGGTTTTCACATTTCCAAACTCAACAGCTTAAAATCATTCATGCATGATGATGTATGCTTCCTTCGTCTTTAAATAGAAAAATCATTCTCAGTTTATGAGAAATCAAACTTTTAATTTATATAAAAGAATATAAATATTTATAATATATAATTAGTAGATTAGATAGGTCGATGAATATACTTTATTTTTTTCTACAAATAACCTTTTTTTTGAGATTGAAGGAGTATTTTGCAATATTTAATCTAAATCTTGTCTAAAACGACTTATTTTAGAATCCGAAGGGACCGTATAAAATATCTCGTCAAGGATCAGACTTGTGCTATGGAAACTTTAGTGTTCAACATACATAATGTGTGCAATTTGTGACGTGCACTACTAAAGGCTACTGTGTCGGTATGGGTGTAGTTTGGCGCATGTTTCATCTGTCTTTGTTCACTGTGTCGTTGCTTCTAGCCTAGCCGCCGGCCTTGGTAGGTTTCTTCTCTTCTTTCTAGCCTTTGGTAGGTGTGGCAAGGTCATATTATACCTACCAAATGGAGCCCATCCTCCGTCAGCGCATATCTTAGTCATCCGTCAGGCAGTGGCCGGTGGGGGCCCAACGGCCCGGCCTAACTAACCCAAAGTGGGAACAAAACCAAAGCAAAACTGTACTTTGAGTCCATCAGGCCCATCCCCATCGTGGCGAGGCGAACGAAGATCGAGCCGAGAAGATTGGAAGATGGATGGCAGGGCTGCAGTGGGAAGCGTCCTCTATTATTTCATCAAGAACTCGAGGAGGGAGGAGAGCTGAGTAGCTGACCTGTCATTGGCACATTACCCAGAACTTGAGCTTGCTTTAGAATTACTAGCATTCTTCCCAAATCTACTTGTTGCGAGCGTCTTCCTGTGTTGGAGCAGAACGCGATACATTTTAAACACCACTTTTTGGAGTCGTTAAATCTCTGGATCCAGCTTTTCAAATGTGTTACCTAAGGTCCTTTAACTGTCTAGTTAAATCATTGATCTCCATGAAGGAGAGCTTCAGTGAAGATAGAGTTCCAGGCACCTCTTCTGCAAATACCTTTGCCAATTTATTTGCTGCAGTTTCCATCTTCTGCAGAGCCTGTTAAGAACAAGGAAATCGATTCACAAAACATACTGTCTAGTTTATGGAATGGTCATCATTTATTCAGATGATTTACTCACTCTGCTTGCTAAAAACGATAAGATGGTCAGCGACAGAAAGAAGCTCATCACCTGAAATTAGGATCAAGAAGTTAATTGCAAGGTGTGCAAGAATTAGGGTGGAATTTGACTTGCAGAGTTCTTAACAATGCCTACTATTGGATTTGAGTTATGATTCATGCGCCTAGGGCGGCTATAATTGATTTTGACCAAGAATTTTACGTTTTCTCCCTTTAACTTCAATGGTATAGAGAAACTTTATGAATCAACATTTTGTCAGGCTAGCCTCCACAGTACCATGCATTTCTCTTTCTTCCTTTTTTTAAGGCTACTAATGATAATTCGTGACAAGAAAAAACATGATAACGGGTACCCTAAACCTCAATTGCCTATTTGGTTGGATACAAAAGTTAAATTTGTTGCTCAGACTATGGGCTGTGGTGTTCCTCGGCCCTGTAGACAAGAGCTTAGGTTCAGACTTTAGAGAGAGGAATAACAATCTGTGGTAAGACCGTAAGAGTACAGATTACTAGCAAGAATAGTATAACGAAGTAGGAGCACAATACGGTAGTGTTGGTTGGCAGTTCCACTATCAAATTGAATTCATTCTAAACACATGCTAATGAACTTGTCTTTTCTACTGCCCGTTTCAGTGTTTGATCACCATAAGCACCAGAAATGGATGGTTCTAACTGTTACTACTCGGGCCATGCCCCGAGTCATTTCCAAGGTTTCCCATGCATTTCTATCTATCCTGGTCAAAAAATTGTCATCTTGGGGGTGCACAGGTCAATGACAAGTTGACAATCGACACGTTTGGGTGTTCAGCCATGTTCCTAATTTGCTAATTTTATCATGTCCGGATCTTTGCTATCGCCAGTATTGATATTTACTAGTCCACTGTTCCTAATAATACCCATCTCAAACTGAATCCTATTCAGCCACAATCCAATCCTAATCCTATCAAACAACCCGCTCCCAGAAATTTCCAAATCGAAGACAAATCCAAAGGCAACAGGAAACGTGAGGCATGGTACCACACCGAGAACGACGAGGAGCAAGGCGAGCCCCGTCTCCGCGTCTCTCCGGACGGCGGCGAGCGAGGTGGAAGGAGGCGACTCCGCGGCCACGAGACGCGGCAGCGGGCCGTAGCGCGCGATGGCGCCACGTGCTAGGTCGCAGGAGGGCCTCGAAGCCCGCGCAGGCCTTCTGATGACGAGCCGGGGGCGCCACGGCGGCAGCAGCTGCGCCGCCGGCGAAGAGCGGACAGCCGGTGGAGAGCTCATCGGAGGGCCTCGGACCCTTTCCACTGATCCGGGGGAGGAATGGATAAGAGTGGGATGGGCCGTTGGAAATCGGTATTTGCGTGTCGTGGGCTGGGCCGTTGCGAAGAGTTGAATGGAGCAGTCCGTTCGATAGTGTGTGGGCTGCTGGGTTATAAATGTTGGCGGTTTTTGAAATTTTTTTATTTATTAATTCTTTTTCTAAACTCAAAAAATATTAGTATTAGTTTTTTGCAAACACACAAAAAAATAAAGACCGATCCTGCAGCCATCAAGACGCAGACGCATCCTAAGACACGTACAGGTGGCAGTGAGAGGCGCAACCCGCCTGTGGTTGCGATCGTTGGTGCATCCTTTCTTTTCGCGAACGTGCACTGCACGTATTTCATTAAGAGAAGAAGAGTTTCGGAAACAAACAACAACAGTCCAAACGGTAACCTAGGTTACCCACAGTTCAGCTAAGCAACAGAAACAACTCCACAAGGCACGAGATTGTAATTGCACGCAGGCAAAGAAGCGACTAGCCTAACAGATTTAACTTGAAGCAAGGAGCCTGGTCAGGTTCCTGAAGCCTGCTGCACACCAGAGAGCGGCCTCCTCATGCATTGCTTGGAAAAGTTGTGGCACCGGTCTGGAGCTTGTTTGGAAGGTTCTAGAATTTCTCTCTTTCCACAGGAACCACACAACTAGAGAGAAGAGGGTGTTGAAGCCCCCGCGAAGCGTCTTGGGCATGATTTTCCTCTTAGATAGCCACCAGGGTATAGCCAAGACATCGTCGACAGTCATAATCCCCTGTATGTGAAGGCACTGAAACCACCGCTCCCAAACCTCCTTACTGAAGACATAGGACATAATGATATGGTCAATCGTATCGGCTTCTTGATCACAGAAAACACAGAGGTTAGAGGGTTGGAGCCCATGTCTGAACCGTCTGTCTGCCGTCCAACACCTTCGATGCATCACAAGCCATAGGAAAAACCTCACTCTTGGTGGTGACCGTGTTCTCCAAATCTGTTTAGCGTCAATTGGCGAAGATGATCCTAGGAACATAGCACCGTAAGCGGAGGCCACTGAGTAGGTCTAATCCGGTGTCAAGCTCCAAGAGAACGTGTCAGGTTGGTCACTAAGCTGTATAAGCTGCAGCATGTCCCATACTTGGTTGAATTGAACCAACACATGTGTAGTCAGCGCACCCACGATATGGTGAACCCATGCATCGTTAAGCAGCGCTTCGGCCACCGTTGCCATCTTCTTTTGTGGGGCGACAGCTTCAAAGAGCGTCGGGGCCATGGACGAGATACTGCTTCCCTGAAGCCACTTATCCAGCCAGAAGAAGATAGAGTGGCCATTACCCACTGTCATCACCGTTGCAGCCTGAAAGATGTTGCAGCTTAAATATGAGCATATGGATTTCGGAGTATTATTATTGCCCTTCCTACTGTAAAATTGGAATAGCCTTTACTGGTCTAATTTATCTTTTTTTTACTAGCTTCTAGCAGAGGTGTTCGTGGTCTGGCTATTATCACCATATGAATTATATGGATGAATTGATCGAAAGGATCCACCGGATTTTCAAAAACCTATCTAGCTAGCTACTAGAGCATTGTTGGTGTCGCCCATACATGCATGGCGAATTGGCGAGTGTTCCTTTTTAAGTTTTCTCTACCCTATTGGAGGCTTGTTGCATGCATCTTGCGCATGTAAAACTCTGACTCCTCTTATTAACATTTGCGAAAATATTTTTTTTAGAGTTTAAGGGCATATAGCCCCGGCCTTCTATTGAATAAAAGACCAACAGAGCACCATATTCAGTTTATAGCATAGCATGGAGTTCCACATCCACATCCAGGACTAACCAGCCACTGGGAACACACTAACCACACCGAAGAAGCTAACAACAGCACACTACCTCGACACTACCAAAGGCGACAGAACAGTAAAAAGCCAGTTCAGAAAAACACAACCACAACCGCCCAGAAACACTAAGCTGCATCGACAGAACGCTCCCAAGGAGATGAAGCCCACAACACGCGACCCTTTTCATCCAGCAGTTCTTCATTTCCCAGGAAGGCAGATCCTCCTTTGATCAAGGACTTTCACACATTTGTCTGCCAGGTTAGCCAGAGGACCTCCTTCGAGGCTTGCTTGAGGGTTGCTTGAACTTGGATATGCATGTCAGCAGATGGTCCTTCTTTTCTTGAGGGCAAAGTACCAGCCAGTTTTGGAGAGTTCCACTTATCTTGTAGAGAAGTATTTCCATACTTTTCCACCTTGAATGCTGAAAACAAAGATCATTCCTGAGTTTCCAAATACACCAAAGTACAGCAGAAGAAATCATGTTCAACACAAAGCATTTCTTGTTACTCAACCAGAAACTACCTATATCAACTATACCACCTATCATGGGACTATCTAGAATCTTAGAAAACACATTCCAGCATTGTTTAGCCACTACACAGGCAAAGAACAAGTGTTGAACAGATTCTTCCTCTAAACAAAACAAACAACTCTTGTCCTCTAGCTTCCTTCTTTTACCTAAATTGTCTCTAGTTAGGGTCCTATTATTAATCAAAAGCCAGAGGAAAAAATGGACTCTAGGGGGGATTTTAATGTGCCAAATGGCAGAAACATGAACAGGTTGAATACCTCAAAAATTAATAACTTTGTACAAGGATTGGGATGAGTAAGTACCCTTAGAAGAAAACATCCAAATCAAAGAGTCATCCTCCTCACAAAATTGGATGGTAGAAGTTAACTCTATTACTTCTAGCCACACTCTAAAAAGATTCTCAGAAACATTTCTCCTAATGGAACATTTCAAGGTGCTGCCATCCCAAATCTCATATAAGGGCCAAAATTGAATGGCTAGGCTTGAGGATCCTAACCAATTGTCTTCCCAAAATCTTATCTTCTTACCATTACCTATCTTCCACTTATACCTCATTTTTGCAGCTTGAGCTGCCCACATAAAACCCTTAAAGAAGTGTGAGGCCCCATTAGTTCTAGAGAGAAAGATGTTAGGATTACCTGTGTCATACTTATGGTCTAGTAACTCTTTCCAGAGTTTACCTTCATCCGAATTATACCTCTTAAGCCAAGAGGTCATGATACAAATATTTAAGTCTCTAAGATTAGGAATACCTAGACCTCCAAACTCTTTACGCATAGAAACTAACCCCCAATTAGCAAGATGATACTTATGTCTATCTTCACTATCATTCCACAAGCAGTTGCCCATGTGGGTATTCAGAATCTTAATGGCCCATTTAGGAAACTTAATAAAAGACAGAAGGTAAACAGGTATGCTTGCAAGACAAGTTTTAATAAGCATAGCTCTAGCTGCTAAGGAAAGGAGTTTACACCTCCACCCAGCTATTTTTTTCAGAATCTTATCAACTAGAGGCTGAATATCATCCCTAGAAAGACTGTCAAAATGTAGAGGTACTCCTAGGTATTTTAGAGGGAAAGAGCCCAAAGGACAGTACATCATATGTCCTAATCTATGATCCTCAGCAGGTTCTAAATTTAAAGGAACTAACTCGCTTTTATGGAAATTAATTCTCATACCAGAAACCTGCTCAAACCACAAGAGAATGCATTTCAAGTTCCTTAGACATCTATCATCAACTTTACAAAAAAGGATAGTGTCATCAGCATACTGTAAAGATAGAATGTCACCTATCCTAAAATCACCCAAAAGACCCTCAACCAAACCTTTGTTAGATGCTTTCTCTAGCATTTTAGAAAACCCATCACTAACTAGATTAAACAGAAAGGGGGATAGAGGATCCCCCTGTCGAAGACCCTTTCCAGGTTTGAAAAAAGAGCTATCTTCTCCATTGACCATGACACCTACAGAACCCCCAACCACTATATGCTTGATCCAAGTTATCCAAAGTGGATCAAAGTTCCTAGCTTCTAACATGTCAAAGAGAAATTGCCAACTAACTCTATCATAAGCTTTCTCATAGTCTAATTTCAAAATTAAACCTGGCTCTCCACTCTTATGGATACTATGCACTATTTCATGAGCTACAACAACACTCTCTAAAATAAACCTCCCTTTGATAAAAGCATATTGGCTTGGAGCCACTATCCTTTGAACTACAGAACTAAGCCTAAGAGTTAATAATTTAGAAAAAGTCTTAAAACTACAATTAAGAAGGCTAATAGGTCTAAATTGCTTCATACTGTTAGCATCCATTTGCGAAAATATCCCATCTCTTTCAAGAAACTTTGCTCAGTCAGTGTAAAGGAGGTCAGGGGATATGATCCATGCCTGTCGGCAATATATAGCAATCAAGGCAAATGCATGTTGTAGGTGCGAATGAATAATGAAGTCAACTTGAGTTCCAATCAGTCCTATCCGTTGAGCTAGTCGTCGTTGTGTAGTAGCGATGTTCAATGGTGTTCATATGATAACGAGATGACGACAACTATAACTCAACTGTTCAGATTTCTTGCGTTGTACGTACGTCCATCTGAGTTTAAATTCTCTGACTTAATTAACATGGATGCTCATATTTTCTGGATCCATTTAGAATTTAGAGACGTCTTTTTTCTCAACCATAGACTATGTACCCCTCGATGATAGTGAGATGATATATAGACGAGTTCTCATCTTAGCTAGCTAGTTTTTTTGTTTTTTTGGATGTCCTCATAGCAGGCGCCGGGAGATGATCGATGACCAGTAGCCAGTCACGACGTCGACGCGCGTCGCGTTCTTATCTTTGAGAGAGGCTAATTCGCGGTCCCATTCATCGGTGTCCTACATGGGCAGTACAGGCAGGTCGACGAGAGCGACGATGATGACTGCGCTGGAATATCCCGGCGTTCTGGACGACGACGACGACTGCGGCCGCCGCGATGTTCGTTCAATGGTTGTTCACGGACGACGACGACGATGAAAGCCTGGATGGACCGTCCTCGATCGTCAACCTCTGCGCGCATGACTCTGTCCGTATGCAGACCGGCCGTATATACGGCGCGGTCATACGTGTCAACGTCGGTCAGTACGTTTTTATGTCAATCTTCGTTGCTTGGCAGCGTGCCAGGTAACGTGTATATATATATGTGTGTGTGTGTGTACAGTACAGTCAAAGTAAATAGTAAATACGCGTGCGCGCTACGCATGTATACAGTTCTACGGTGAAGTCAAGTCGGTCAGTGCACAATCAGGAGGGGGGATGGCGTACGTATTTGCACAATATACTGACGAATTACCGTAGTGTGCAAAATTCCAAGCCCTAGCTTGTATATTCCAAACATGCATGTTTTTACACTGACCTAAAAAGTATACTAATTAGATGCGTCTTATATCCCTAAGGGTTTGCATGCATCTTACTACATTTTGTATATTCCCATCTCTGTTAGATGCGTTCCACCCTTGTTTAGTTCCTCTTAAAATTCCAAAACTTTACAAGATTTCTCATCACATCGAATCTTTGAACACATGCATGTAGTATTAAATATAGATTAAAAAATATAATTAATTACACCATTCATCTGTAATTTGCGAGATAAATCTATTTACTCCATGATTGGACAATAATTACCACATACAAACGAAAGTGCTACAGTACATACTGATCTAAACACCCCCGCACATGCATTGTATATGCTAGGCGGACCCAATATCAATCCCCACCTCTAGAGACCGAGACTAAAGGTGGTTTAAAACCTAGCAGCCTTTAAATTAAAAATATTTTTTTAGAGTTTCATAAATTAGACAAAAAATGAACAAATTATATTGTTTTAGAGTCTTGCATCACAGGTCACATGTTTTTTTTTGTATAATGCTCTTTAGAGGAGGATTTTGACCAAGCCAAAAAAGGAAAACACATATAAAAACATAGTAGTGTGCAAACCCTTATATTAATCATACAAATCCTATAGTCTACCCCCAACACGGCTTATTCAGGTCATACAAGCTACCTCTATAATCTATCATTTTTGGCTACCCATCTCTCTGCCATACTATTACTAATTGTAAGCTTCTACGTTAATCCTCAAGAGAGGTACTAGGAAAAGATAAAAGTTCTAGCAATGCTCAATAAAACTCCGAAACATCTAGCCATATCAATTTGATAAACTTTAATAGGCATTCCCAACAATATTCATTGATCAACTTTGCTTATAAATAATCCACTTATGCAATTATATATGAAAAAATAACTAACCAAATCAACAACAAAATTACACACTTCTATAATTATGAAAATCAATGTACACCGTAAATATGAATCCAAAACTCTACCCACTATATATGCCATTACAAAAAAAAAAATCAATTTAAGTAGCCTTCACAATATTTGCATGTTATTACCCACCTTCTCTTATTAAAATTAAACTAAAATAAGTCCTTAAACATACATCTCTAGATTATCCACAATGCTATAGAAAAACATAAAAAGTACTCATACATACTACCTGACCACATTAAAATATAAGAGATTTCATTTCTCCTAAGTCAAATCATTCTAACTTAACCATATTTTAAATTATTAATACTATTTGACAATGAATTATTTTAGTTTCCACTTTAGATAAATTTATATATTTTGATTGACATATCGAAATTCAAAACATATATAGTTTACCAATAAACACTCTACAGAAATTGCACTCATAGTTCTCTGATAAAAGACAAAAAGTGAATTTTGAATTAGAGGTAAAATTTGTGCTAGACCAGTTTAAACTTAACATGCAGAGGAAAGAATAAAACATGTTCATGAACGACCATACGTCAGCTGCAACAAGAGCTAGCTATACGCGAAGTGTGGAGTGTCAGACACAATTTCTATATTCCATTACATAATTCGTGTCTACAGAGTACTCCCTCTCTCCCTCCCAAATTACAAATTATAAGACGTTCCAAGAATCTGGGAGAGTCAAAATATCTCAAGTTTGACCAATAATTATAGAGAAAACTATAAAGATTTATGATATTAAATAGACATGTTATGAAAATATAACTGATAGTGAATCTAATAATACTTAGTTGACATCATAAATATTATTATATTGGTATATAACTTTAGTCAAACTTGGGATAGTTTGACTTTCCAAAATTCTTGGAACGTCTTATAATTTGGGGAGGGGGAGTATATATTAAACCATTCCATATATAATAATTTATTTCTATACTAGCTAGTACATATATTAAAAATGCGACCAACCTAGGAAAAAAACTAATAGAGATTATATGTTTAGTGACGGTAACCATGACCGGTAGCGGTAGGATACAAATTCCGTGACTCCAACGTAGACGAACATTTTTTAGACTATTATTACTGTGTAGAAGATGTATCCATGACGGTTTTCCAGAAGGTTGCATGACTTTCCATATGACGCTAAAATCACTGACGGTGCGAACGTAGCTGTATAGCAACCATAACGACTGTTTCCCGTGCTTTTACTGACACTATGTGAAAACACAGAGAACAAACGGCCGGGGAAGACCTTCAAAGCGATAATTTGACTTGCAGCTAGCTTTTGTAATAATAAAAACACACCAATTTTAATAGTAAAGTAATTATGAAAGTATTTTTGCAATAAATCAAAAAATATCTACCAAAGATGTTGGGAAGTGATCGGAGTAGCAAGAAATATCATTGGTCGAATTTGCCATTGCGCTATCACTCAATCATCTGGCATACAGTGCTTCATGCTTGTGAGGAGCACACTTAGTCATTGTTTGGTACAATTCTCAGCAACTTCGGCTGTGGCAGTCTCCTGTATGTATGGTAGTGAGTTATTTTTATCTCTTTCTTCTCAAAATAAACTAAGAGTAGCTAAAACCACTATTTTTATTGGAAAAATACCTTCACGGCTATTGATGGTTGTCTACTTCATCATTTGACCTATAAAATCAGTTATTCTACCTCTTGAACTACTGAAAAGTCTATATAACCCTCTAACATATATATCAAGGGTTGACTACATAACCCCTCAACTACAAAACTGTAGCCATTAAAATATATAATCATGTCCAAATGACCGTCCCTAGATGGTCGTGTAGGGCTATTTGTATACATTATCTCGCCAAACTGGACTATGCTAGCATGCATGCCCATTTACTGACTACACCTTCCTACACTTTCGAGACCGACCCACCGCCTAACGAGCAACAATAGGAGGAGAAATCAAGAGAGGCGAGGATGTGGGAGGGGCCAGATGACAAGATCATAGGCGTAGTGCATGAGCTCAATTCTGTTAAGGTGTGCCATGAAGTGGAGTAGGAGAAAGAACTCACTTGGCGGTGGTGCAAGCTTAAGAGTTATGTAGTTAACATGCTAGTGTGGTGAGATCTAGGGAAGGTCGTTTAACATTATACTCCCTCCGTCCCTGAAAGAATCAATTTCTAGAATCCGTACTAGTCAAACTTTTTTAACTTTAACTAACTTTATAGAAAAATGTAACAACATCTATGACTTAAAATGAGCACCATGTAAAAATATGTTTTTAGATAAATCTAATGATACTAGTTTGATATCATAACTTTTAATATAATACTTTATTCTAGAAATGTAGTCTAAGTTTTAAAAAAAATTGAATTAGGACAAACCCAGAAATCCATTCTTTCAGGGACGGAGGGAGTAATAGATATTTTAAGGGCTATAATACGTTTTATAGTTAAGAGGGTTACGTAGTCGATCACTTATACATTAGGGGATTATGTAGACTTTTTAAAGCCATGTTAGCGAAACAACCTTCAAAAGTACTTCCTCTGCCCCTTTATTTCTATCGTTGTAGTTTCTTAACTAGTACATCAGAGATTACGTGAACACAGACAAAGGGGAGGTCCAGATGCACACCAAATACATTGAATGCAGACATTCAGATCCTATGCCCTGATGACACTTAATGCGGGACAGTGCCTTAGGGATATTTAGATGTTTTCAATAGTTTAAGGGGTAGATCGAATACCTACTATAATATGTTAACGTGAAATAGACAACCACGCCAATTGTTTAGGGTTTTAAAGAAACTTCTTTCGTTTTTATTTGATAAAGTGATTTCACCTGTTGTGACTCCTTTAGGCACTAATAAGTAAGAAGAAGTTGAAGCCATACCAATCGGAACCTTTCGAAGAAGACTGCACTCAACTGTACATGTACTAGGCAGTGAGGATCCATGCATCCTGCTAGATTCCCAACTAGGTCCCCGGCTGACCGCGGCCCTTGGTCGCTCTCTCGATCAATTAGAAACTTGTACAAAATCATGCATATATAGAGATACATATACCATCATGCACCTATCGATCTAGCTGATGAGAATTGCGAGTTACGGTAATGAAACCATATGGACGTCTCTCCTTTTGGCCGGCAACGAACGTTGTTACGTTGATATCAAATTGATGAGTGCTCTGGGGCCACCTACATGGCTCCATGTACTACGTCCCTCTCGCTTAAGAGTTAAGCCAGGCCAATCTGTGACTAATTTTCGTCTCAAAAGTCCATGAGGTCATACACGCAGAGACTACTGACCATGCACATCAGAGCTAGCTAGCCAGGTCCACACAAGTCTCTGTCCCTTTGGCTTTTTCACTGGATTGGGGAATCGAAGATCAACGATATTTACCGACCTCTGCACATCGACATTGACATCGCCATCGACTAGAGGTTGCAATCAGCAAGTAGATCGATAGTACCAGTCCAGTCCAGGCGCTCCAGATTGCAGAGTGCAAGCTAGGGCGCCGCTATCTTTTACCTCCAGAAGCTACCACCTACCTTTGGTGGACATTTTGGCCTGCGTCTGGTCTTCTCTTGCAGCTTGCACTGTGGACGACCCTGTTTGCTATAGCTTTCTTAAGAAGTTGCACAAATCGAGGAAAAGCACAGTTAAGATAAGCTGGTCTAACTCTGAAAGAAGCATGGCTAGAAAAAGCTACACCGAAAGGGTACTGTTCATTTGCTTCTAGCTTCAGACTTTCAGTTTATTTTGTTTATTTTGGCTGCAAATATCCTTATAAGCCGTGCCAAACAGACTCAATTTATTTTTTTTCTCGATCACGCAAATGGTTTGTAAGTCTCTGTATTAAGATAAAAATAACTTGTTTATACAATCGTAAGTTTGTACATGATTTAAAACTCAACTCATGTCCATCCGCTTGAACTACTTTCTTTCAGCTTCATAGAACACACTATTCAATGAGCTGGCTTTTCTACCAGTAACATAGGTTCCTCGAAATCGTTTAAATCCAAAGCTCTGCCCTGCACCTTAGCATTACAGCTAGGCAGTTGCAGGCCGGGTGGTCGATGCTTTGAAACATCTTGCATTCCTTTCTTTTCAAATTAAGCTCCCAGACGACAAACACGAAGACGGAGTCAGCCCCGTTCTTACCCTGCTTGATCTCATTCTAAAGCTAGCTAGCTAGCTATAGCTATTAGCTAGGCTCTCGATATCTCCACGTACGTGCATAATGCATGTCAATGAACATGTCGTGGTCACATCACCTTGTTTTTCCTCAATCCCGGCCCCCGGGCCCTCCATCTTTGTTACTTTCAACTTTAGCACATTGCTAGCTCGCTCGCCTTTATGCTTTGCTCTTTCCCCTGCTGCTGCCGTCTTTGGATGTATGGTTGCTTAGCTTCTTGTTATTGACCTCAATTCCGTAGTTGTCGTTTGTTGCCACCTCCCGACGACCTCGGTTTCATATTGTCGTCGTTTCTGTCTCATACATGCACTCGCAGAGCTAGGTGGGGGCCATAGTGGGCCATGGCCCCCCCTTGCCTTTGTGATTTGCTGGAGTCTGTCCTTGCTTGCTCTGTTATCCTCCATTCCCTCCGTCAATAGTACAAGTATCTGTCCCTTGCTTCTGTATGTCTCTACATAGCAATCGTATAGCATTCCTATATCCAAAAGGTAAAAAACCAATGTGTAGCAATGTTTCCACAGCTCAGCTCAACCGTTACTCCATTAATTATTGTGTTTTTAAAGAATTTTTTATACTCAGCTATTTTGTTGTCAAATATATATTGTATACTATGACTTAGGCCCCGTTTGGTAGGGCTCTAGCGGCTCCAGCTTTTCTGACACATTCACTGTTCGATCACTGTTCACAGAAGTCGTTTTTATCTCTCCTCTCACAGAGCGAGTGGGAGCAGGAGAAGCTACTTTTTTTAGCTCCACCTGCTCCCACGGGCTTTGTGAGAGGAGAGGAGAGATAAAAACGGCTCCATTGAACAGTGGATGCGTCTGGAGCTGCTAGGAGCCCTACCAAACGGAGCTTTATTTATAAGTACTAACATTATTTTTTTATTATTTATATACATATAGATTCAATTGACAAATTGCCCACCTATAGTTTATTTCGGGCTCCGTCATTGCATACATGCCCTTGTTTTTCTATGTGCATCATATATATACATCTCTCCGGAAATTCCTTTTTTTCAAACTAATAAGTTAAAAAAACTAGCCAGCACACACACCCAGAGAGAGAGAGAGAGATGTAAGTGGTCTTTTGCTTGCAGACACTGTCGATCTCGCTATCTCTCAGCCCGCGCGCTTAGCTTGGACCTTGGAGTCGATCTTGGACTTGTTAGGGCTAGGACTCGATCTCGGAGAAGGACAATTCACAATTGTGTGCAAGAGAGATCACTTGTTTTTCTTAACCACCATTGCGTAATTCCAGACCCTTTTTACACTAGCTAGCTAGCTAGCTTGAGAGCTAGCCGAACAAGCCTCCGGGGCCTCCTTCAGATAATTTGCCACCGTACACCACTTGTCAACTTAACTTCATTAATTGGATGGATGCATTACATTCGTGCATCACGTGACATGAAAGCACAGTTTGGAACTTTAATGACCACTCTATACACATACTACTTTACACAGAAATACACATACTCACTTCGTCCCCAAATCCCCCAATTGACTGTCGCCTTTGGTTTTTTCGTGCCATAAATTTGACTCGATTTATAGAAAATACATGTAACATTTGTGTCTCTAAATAAATTTATTCAAAAATTAGAGTCAAAGATCTTTCCAATAATACTAATTATATACCATAAATATTAATATGTTTTTATATATGTTTATTCAAAGTTATTTTTTAAGAAGCAAAAATGACAATCATTTAGGGACGAAGGAATCGGTAATAATATCAGTGCTTAGTTTGTAGGATTCTTATTAGCTAGTTGCAAATTATTAAGCATAAGGCAACCTTGGCCGGAGGTGATCACCTTACCATGATTTTATTTTAATTAGTTTCAAACATGTATATAATGTGTGTCATTGACTTACACCTTACAAATGGAAACAAGATTTTTTTTTATGTGCTATATAGCATTTTGTCATAGGGGGGCTAGGATTTAGGCATGCGCTTACCTAGAAACAGAAACTTTGTGTGGGTCAAAAACCAATAAGAAAGTTAACAAAACTGCACGAATAAAGTTTCTATTGCCTACTGATGGATATAGAGGCATTTAGTTTTATTTCTTGGTACTAATCAATAATGAAGATTTTCTTGATGGTGTTTCCTAGTGGCCATCATTTCAAGGAATCTAGAGTATTATTAGGTTTTTAGGCCATTACTTTCATGGGCAACTGCTATGAAAGAACCTTTCCTTAGGGTTTTGATTTTCTCATATAACTAATCTCGAGAAATTAATTTTATTAGATTATGTGTAGGATATGTTTTATTAAATCATCGTCCCCTTGATGGAGGTGCACAACATGCCTCCTCCATGGCTGTCGCCTGCTCCACTAGATCCAAACCACCACTACCATCGTTGGATATGCGAAAGGGGAGGGGTGACAAAGATTGAGAGAGAAGAGCGATTGATGATGAAGGCCTCGTCGTGTCTATGGATCCTAACGACTGAGGTCAAAGCTAGGCTACCAATGGAGGGTCTTGGTGGCCCTAGGTCAGAGGTTCTCTAGTGCATAGGATTCTCGCTAGCTGGAGGTTGGAGGTGCCCACACGCCATTGAATCTCGATGACTCAAGATCAGAGGAGGGTCGCACAACTACGGATCTCAGTGTCCCGTGGTCGGAGGGGGCCGAGCATTTGAGGTTAGAAGAGGTTACTATAGTTTGTAATATTCTTAATAACTAGCTGCAAATTGTTAAGTATAAGACAACCTTGACCGTAGGTGACTACCTTTCCATGGTTTTATTTTGATTAGCTTCAAACTTATAAATGATGTGTTCGGTCTTACACCTTACAAATGTAAGCGAGATATTTTTTATTATGTAGTTAATTACATTTTGTCACAAGGGGCCAAGGTTTAGGAACTTACCATGAAACAAAAACTTTGTGTGGGTCAAAAATGAATAAGAAAGTTAGCAAGACTGCACAAGGAAAGTTTTTCTTGCCTAAAGGTAGAGAGGGATTAAGAAATTTAGTTTATTTTCTTGGCATTGGTTTCTATTAATGAATATTTTTTATGGATTTTTCTAGTGGTTGTCATTTCTTGAGACTTTTTTAGTAATATTAGGACCTTTTTTTAGTCCATACCTTTTAAATGGAACTGCTACAAAATAACTTTTCCTTCTGAATCTGGTTTTCTCATATAACTAACCTCAAGACAATTTTTAGTCCATTATCATGCACATAGAAGACAATTTTCTATAAGTTCCTTATTGTTAATTAGCTAGGTTTTGTCCGATTAACTATCTTGAAAGAATATTATCAAATTTTCTTACATCATGTAACCTAGCCATCTTGATTATCATAGTTTTTATACAACACTAAATTTACAGCAAGTCTACTGTTAAGACTCAGATATGTTGCATGTAATAATTTGGCATTGCTCCAATAGTAAAGGGTTGGTTCGTATGTACTTTCTCCATCCCAAATTACAAGATATTTGACCTTTTACTCCAAGTTTGACCACTCTTTTTATTTAAACTTTTTTTTGCAAACATACTCAAATTTAAATCATTCTTAATGTACTTTTATTAATAAAGCAGGTCACAACCCAAAGAACTGATATTTTGCACAATTTTTTTAATAATACTAGTGATCAAATTTAGGGTGAAAAAAGTCAAACAAGTCTTATAGTTTAGGAGGGAGAAAGTACTCCATAGGGATAGAAAGGGAAATATCCATGTAACGGGTAGCAGACAACTAAGTAACATGGATATGGATAAATTGTCAACATGTGAGGATGGAGAACGTACAAGCTACCGTTCATTCGTTAATCTCAGACGTTAACTTATTATCGACCACGACAACATTTGAGTAGCTTGTAGGAATAAGCTATCTCTCCAGCAGATTTTTTAATATTATAAGTCAAAGTTGAAAAGGTCCTTGCCCTTAGATAATGCGCATTGTCAACTAGCTGATGGTGGCCATTGACCAGCTAGTTAATCAAGCTAGCCCCAATGGCCGGCTAGCTATCTCACATTTCCCTCACTGTTTCTTTTTCAATTCTCCACAAACTTGCTATGACTAGATAATATATAATATCGACACATGATGACTGAAAAAATATATGTGTGTGACTATATAAGTCCACCTCTGTTTTGTCTTGCAAGCATAAGTGTGAACTACACAGCTACAATTTTCTCCAAAACCATTACAACTCACATACACGCACGCATGTGCACATCCTACTCGAGATTGACAAACGAATTGAAGTCATCACAAACGACTTACTGTCGACGAGCACGACAACCACTGAAAGAGTAGAGGCATTAAATCATAGAATAAGTACCAAGAAAATGCTAACATTCATGTTAAGTCACAGACTTGAATTCAAGTGGGCAGGTCCTTGTTAGACAATGAGATCTTTACGATAAGGAGTAGATAGACTCCGAGTCATTGTTGTAACCGTGTGATAGTATCCCACGGATATAGATAAGAGATTGTTGTAGAGTTTGGTTAGCTTACGAGCTATTGTAACCTTGCTATATATATGAAATACCGAGGACACCTATAGGTACCTCGTTCAGATATATTCTTTACATGGTATCAGCAGCCTCATCCTAGCGGAATTTTTCGATCCAATCTAAGCGTGCGCAGAAATCCCCACCTCCTACCTCCATGACTGATTCTTCTGCCATCGCGCCGCTGGCCTTTGGCCTCCTTCCCGCCGTTTCTGAGAAACTTACTCGCGGGAACTACAACATGTGGTTCGCCACTGTCTCATCTGCGCTCAAGGGGGCTCGCCTAAGTGGCTACATCTTGCCTATGGCCTCGCCGCCCGCTGCTCTCGTCGATGTCGTGTCTACGGCCGACAACAAGAAACCGGATACGCAGCCCAATCCAGCATACGAGAAGTGGGTTGCCGAGGATCAGATCGTCCTCAGCTATCTCTTCTCCTCTCTATCGAAAGAGATCTTCGCTCAAGTCGCTACGGCGACCACTGCAAAAGCCCTGTGGGCTTCCATCCAAGAGTTGCATGCCTCTCAGTTGCGGGCTCGGATCATGTCCACGCACATGGCATTGGCCACGGCGTCCAAGGGGGCGTCCACGGTGGCCGAATTCTTCGTCGAGATGAAGGGCTTGCCGACGACATGGCATCGGCGGGTCGGAAACTTGAAGATGAAGAGCTCGTCACGTTCATCATCATTGGCCTCGGTGAGGAGTTCGAATCTATCGTCTCCGCCGTGGCCTCCCGTGTCGAGCCGATCAGCGTCAATGAGCTGTATGCTCAGCTTATGGCGTTTGTGTTGGGAATATGCCCTAGAGGTAATCATAGAGATGATGTATTCCTTGTATCCATGACATGTTATGAATATCCATTAAAGACAACTTGTATCGATTAGCAATTATGTGAATTGCTTGTGAAACTCTTTTACTTGTATGGTTATTATAAAAGTTGTCCCTGATCGGAGTTCGTGCAAGAATGCACATGAATATTAGATCAGCACATTATTAGTTGATGACTATGTTTCACAAGTCATGGACATGAGATGTTAAACTAATAATGTGGGCACATGTAGGACATGGTGCTGGACAGACCCGACATGAGATTATCTCTATACACATCGTGTACGTTATGTCCTTAGACCCGAGATTGTCGTATGTACTCAAGATGTGAAACGACCTACCCTAGGACTACCAAACGCTACTCCGTGACTGGGTAGTTATAAAGGTAGCTTTCAGGTTTGTTAGGAAACATGCTGTGAGACATAGTCAATCAAGATGGAATTTGCCACTCTCCATATGAGAGAGATATCACTGGATCACTCAAATGATTAGATCATGAAATGCATGGCCGTGCTTGGGTTAAGTGTTAACCCACGAGTTGAACCAAATATCATGAGGCAAAGGAATAACATGTATATTTTATTGTGGTGGTTCGTCTGATATGATCATAGCGTATGCATAGGAGTTGACACGCATTGCTAGAGGCCACTATCAACTATTGGTCGAGTAAGAGTACTTGGGCCATGTCTATGTGTGCGTGAGCCCATAGGGTCGCACGCTTAAGGGGCTGGAAGCCTAATTCGGGTTGACCCGAATTAGACTAGGTTTAGGGTTGCTAATGGGCCTCCAACGTGGGAGCTCATTAGGACGCCTATATAAGCAAGGGGTGGGCGCGGGGCGAGATACTCACGTCCTTTGGCAGCCGCCGTCACCCTCCCCACGCTCGCGCCTAGTACTCCTCGCGGACCTAGCAGTCCAGAGGCATGACGCTTCTTCCCTGCACGTGTGGGATTCGTCGGAGGTGCTGCATTTGGAGCACAACGACGAACCGCGAGTAAGAGACGTTGAGACGGACGACCTCGCAACTGCACGACACTGCTGCGACGCGCACAACTACATCAAGTTGTTTCCGCTGCACCTGCGCGTCTAGTGGTAACCTCGTGATCTATAACTAGCACTAGTTCCTGGTTTATGGGCAGAAAATTTTTATTTTCCGGCTAGCGTAGCAACCTCATAACCCTACAGTGGTATCGGAGCCGTTAGTTGCCTCGTTATACATTAGGGTACGAGCATATGGTGATATACGTGGTTTAAGATCAATCTCTGATCATGGTTCGTGATCTTGCCACGTTGGTATTGTAACGATCTACTCGTACCGGTCGGAATTCCGCCATCCGAGTTAAGTGATACATGTAAACCCAATTATGGTGAGTTGAAGATCAATAAGATTGGTCGAATCGAACCTAGGTCAAGTTCTAGGCGCATACGGTGCGCGGCGGCGACGGATTGGATCCGCCGTTGGAGGGGAATTTTGCAGAAAAGTGTTGTTCGGTAAAACGGCCATAACTTTTGCATACGACCTCGGAACGAGAAAAACCTTAAACGAAAATCGTGCGCCAGAAAATTTCGCATTCGTCAATGACAACCCTCAGCGGTTTTGGCGAAAATTAGATTTGCGAAAAACAGCTTGCAAAATTGAGTTTTCAGCGTTTTAAGTTTAGACGTCGGAATCGGTTAACTCTGTTTTGCAGGTATTCGTGATTGGTATAGCCCTTATGTGTATGTGATGCATGTATGTAATTAATTCATGGCTTGCACGTCATGATTAAGACAATATGGCTGGAACCACAGATATTCTCCATTCATATGTAATGGCCTGCGTGCCAATCTATGATGATCCTACGACTATGTAATTTTACTTCACTATGTTACGGTAGTGATAGATAGTCTTGGTGGACTCATCACGGAGGATGGCATACTTCTATCATGGAGATGGCGATCACCATGATGAACAGATTGATAGAGATGGAGATCTCCAAAGGAATAATGGGCTATACCAAGTCAAATCTGTGTTTATGTCGTTCTTACGATGTTCTACTTTCACGTGCGATAATGTTTTTGTCTACATATGCGGTAGTGAAGTAGAACGATCCCTCAACAATGTTTAAGTCATAATGCTTCCCCAAACCTTGCACTGTCACGTGTCTCATATGATCGGTGGAGGGTCTATGAAATTAGGGTGCCACTGGTTTTCCTTGACTAGACAGGTTTGTGTCGGACACTTACAAACAGAAGGTTTGGTTACTTGAACAAGGTTATCCTAACGGTTAGGGACCTTGGAGCATTAGTTGTTGGTAACACACGCATAGAGATGTCACCCAACAACAAGAGTCATATGTGATATGATTAGCAAGGAGTTGCTTACCGATCTACCATGTCTCCTAGCGGTGATGCTAAAGCTCACTAGTAGACTTGTTAGTTGCGGGTCTTGAATCACTAAGTTTCAATAGAGGGATATTGATTTTAGTGGGAGTAGATTCTATTAAAAGTTTAATATGATTTACTCTGTCTTGGATACATTGTCTTAGTATTTTGCATTACTTTTGTTGTAGATGGCTCCCAGTAATCAACCATTTACTTTGCGTTCAATTCTTGAGAAAGATAAGTTGAATGGAACAAACTATGTGGATTGGATCCGCAACCTGAGAATTGTTCTCAGGGCGGAGAAAAAGGAAGATGTTCTAGACACCCCATTACCAGATGAGCCTGCTGATAATGCACCTGCTGCAGAGAAAACCCATGTGATGCTGATCTTGAAGTGGGTTGCCTTATGCTCGCTTGCATGGAGCCAGATCTCCAGATGCAATTTGATAATAATCATGCAACGTATGATATGATCGTGGTGCTTAATGATATGTTTCAGACTTAAGCCAGGACTGAAAGGTTCAATGTTTCCAAGGCTTTTGTCGAAACCAAGCTTGCAGAAGGCGCAACAGTTGGCCCACATGTGATCAAGATGGTTGGTCACACTCAGAGATTGGAGAAGCTAGGCTTCCCAATGGGCCCAGAGTTGGCCATTGATTTCATACTTGCGTCTCTTCCGCCTAGCTATGGGAACTTCATTTCGAACTACCATATGCATGGGGCGGAGAAGGGCTTGAATGAATTGTGCGGCATGCTTAAAACAGCAGAAGCTGATATCAAGAAAGGTGCTGGCAGTAGCCATGTGATGGCAGTCCAAAACAAGCCTAACTTTAAGAAGAGGGCTTGGAAGAAGAAGAAGGCGATGGCTAAAGATCAGATCTCTAAGCCAAACCCTCCTCCTGCGCCCAAGGCTGTTGGACAAGCTGCTGAAGCTAAATGCTTTCATTGTAATGGGAAAGGTCACTGGAAAAGGAATTGTAAGTTGTACTTGGAATCCTTGAAGGATGACGGTGGTAAAGGTACTCCCGCTGCTTGTACACTTGTTGTTTATGTTACAGACATTTTTCTCGCTGATTCTTATATTAATTCTTGGGTATTTGATACCGGATCGGTTGCTCATATTTGCAATACAATGCAGGGAATGATAAGAAGTAGAAGTGTGAAAAGAGGAGAAGTTGATTTCCGCGTAGGCAGCAATGCAAGAGTTGCTGCGTTGAGCGTTGGGACGATGCAACTTCACCTCCCGTCAGGATTTATCATGGAATTGAATAATTGTTATTTTGTTCCTAGTTTAAGTCAAAACATTGTATCACCTTCATGTTTGATGAAGGGTGGTTATTCATTTGCAAGTAAAGACAATGGTTGTGTGATCTCAAAGAATGACATATTTGTGGCTTTTGCATCCATTGTGAATGGGTTGTTTATTTTAAATCTTGATGATGAACCTACCTATAATATTAATGCTAAAAGGGCTCGGCTTAATGAGTTAAGTCCTACTTATATGTGGCATTGTCGTTTAGGTCATATAAGTGAGAATCGCATGAAGAGGCTCCATTCAGATGGGCTTCTAACTTCGTTTGGTTTTGAATCATACGAGATATGTGAGGCTTGCCTATTGGGTAAGATGATCAAGTTGCCTTTCACAGGTTTTCCTGAGAGGGCGGCAGACTTATTGGAACTTGTACATACTGATGTATGTGGACCAATGAGTACGACAGCTAGAGGCGGATTTCAATACTTCATAACCTTCACTGATGATTTTAGTAGATATGGATATATCTACTTAATAAAACATAAGTCTAAAACATTTGAAAAGTTCAAAGAATTTCAGAATGAAGTAGAGAATCAACGTGGCAAGAAAATTAAAGCCTTGTGATCTGATCGTGGAGGCGAATATTTGAGCCATGAGTTTAGCAATCATCTAAAGAGTTGTGGAATTGTTCCACAACTTACGCCACCTGGAACGCCTCAGAGAAACGGCGTATCCGAGCGACGTAATCGGACTTTGTTGGACATGGTTCAGTCTATGATGAGCCTGTCAGACCTACCACTCTCGTTTTGGGGATATGCTCTAGAAACAGCCGCTTTCACATTGAATAGGGTACCGTCTAAGTCCGTAGTTAAGACACCACATGAGATGTGGACTGGTAAGAGTCCCAGTTTGTCTTTTCTAAAGATTTGGGGTTGTGAAGTTTATGTCAAACGACTTATGTCAGATAAACTAACACCCAAGTCGGACAAATGCTTTTTCGTGTGATATCCAAAGGAAACTTTAGGGTATTACTTCTACAACCGATCAGAGGGCAAAGTGTTTGTTGCTCGGAACGGTGTCTTCTTAGAGAAAGAGTTTTTCAATAAAGAGAAGAGTGGACAAAAGGTGTATCTTGAAGAAGTTCAAGATGGGCCAATAGGGGATAACTCTATGAGTGATGCTAATGTAGCAGAACAAGTTGAGATACCTGTGGCAAGAGAAACACCACCACTACCACGAAGGTCAGCAAGAATCCGTGAGGCACATGGGGAAGTGTTGTTGTTAGACGATGACGAACCTGCGACATACGCGGAAGCAATGATGGACCCAAATTCCGAGGAATGGCAAAGTGTCATGAGATCCGAGATAGATTCATGGGAGACAATCAAGTTTGGAACTTGGTTGACCCGCCTGATGGGGTTAAACCCATAGAGTGCAAATGAGTCTATAAAAAGAAAAAGGATATGGATGGAAACGTTCACGTCTATAAAGCTCGACTTGTTGCAAAGGGTTTTCGGCAAGTTCAAGGAGTTGACTACAACGAGACATTCTCGCCGGTAGCAATGCTTAAATCTATCCGGATCATTCTAGCAATTGCTGCTTATTTCGATTATGAGATTTGGCAGATGGATGTTAAAACAGCCTTTCTAAATGGAAATTTGGAAGAGGACATGTATATGATACAGCCCGAAGGCTTTGTTGATCCTAAAAATGCTGGAAAAATATGCAAGCTAAAGAAATCCATTTATGGATTAAAGCAAGCATCTCGGAGTTGGAATATTCGTTTTGATGAAGTGATCAAAGGGTTTGGCTTTCGTCAGAATGAAGAAGAACCTTGTGTTTACAAGAGGGAAAGTGGGAGCGCTGTTGTATTTCTAATCTTGTATGTGGATGACATACTATTGATTGGGAATGACATTCCTATGTTGCAATCCGTAAAGACTTCACTGAATAATAGTTTTCCTATGAAGGATTTACGAGAAGCAACATACATTTTGGGCATTAAGATCTATAGAGATAGATCAAAGAGGCTTATAGGATTAAGCCAAGATACATACATTGACAAGGTGTTGAAACAGTTCAACATGGAACAATCCAAGAGAGGGTTCTTGCCTATGTCACATGGTATGCGTTTTAGCGAGAAGCAGTGTCCTACGATAGCCGATGAGCAGAAGCGCATGAGTAAGGTTCCATATGCTTCGGCCGTTGGTTCCATTATGTACACCATGATATGTACTCGCCCAGATGTCTCATATGCTCTAAGTGTTGCGAGTAGGTACCAAGCTAATCCAGGTGAGAGTCACTGGACGCTTGTTAAAAACATCCTTAAGTACTTGAGAAGGACTAAAGATGTGTTCCTAATCTATGGAGGTGAGGAGGAGCTCGTTGTAAATGGTTACACCGATGCCAGCTTCCAAACTGACGTGGATGATTCACAATCTCAATCAGGTTTTGTGTTCACAATAAATGGTGGTGTTGTAAGCTGGAAGAGTTCCAAGCAGGAGACGGTAACCGATTCTGCAACAGAAGCCGAGTACATTGCAGCTTCTGCCGCTGCAAAGGAAGGTGTTTGGATGAGGAGGTTTCTCATCGAGCTTGGCGTGGTTCCAAATGTGTCTCGCCCATTGAATCTGTATTGTGATAACAATGGGGCGATAGCGCAGGCTAAGGAGCCTAGGAATCACCAAAAGAACAAACATGTACTGCAGAAGTTTCATCTCATTCGAGAGTTAGTCGGTCGAGATGAGATCAAGATGTGCAAAATACATACGGATTTGAATGTTGAAGATCCTTTGACAAAGGCTCTTCCACAGCCCAAACATGAGGCGCATGTGAAAGCTATGGGTATTAGATATCTTTGAGATTAGCTCTAGTGCAAGTGGGAGACTGTTGGGAATATGCCCTAGAGGTAATCATAGAGATGATATATTCCTTGTATCCATGACATGTTATGAATATCCATTAAAGACAACTTGTATCGATTAGCAATTATGTGAATTGCTTGTGAAACTCTTTTACTTGTATGGTTATTATAAAAGTTGTCCCTGATCGGAGTTCGTGCAAGAATGCACATGAATATTAGATCAGCACATTATTAGTTGATGACTATGTTTCACAAGTCATGGACATGAGATGTTAAACTAATAATGTGGGCACATGTAGGACATGGTGCTGGACAGACCCTACATGAGATTGTCTCTATACACATCGTGTACGTTATGTCCTTAGACCCGAGATTGTCGTATGTACTCAAGATGTGAAACGACCTACCCTAGGACTACCAAACGCTACTCCGTGACTGGGTAGTATTAAAAGGTAGCTTTCGGGTTTGTCAGGAAACATGTTGTGAGACTGAAGGAAAACGAGGTTGCTACGCTAGCCGGAAAACAAAACTTTTCGACCTCATAAACCAGGATCTACTGCTAGTTACAGGTCACGGGATTACCACTAGACGCACAGGTGCAGCGGAAGACGACTTGATGTAGTCGTGCGCATCGCAGCAGGCAGTGCAGTTGCGTGGTCGTCCGTCTCAACGTCCCCTTCGCGCGGTTCATCCTTGTGCTCCAGATGCAGCACCTCCGAGGAATCCCACACGTGCAGGGAGGAAGCATTGCGCCTCCGGACTGCTAGGTCCGCGAGGAGCAAAAGGCGCGAGCGTGGGGAGGCGACGGCGGCTGCCAAAAGGCGTGGATCAATTCGCCCCGCGCCCACCCCTTGCTTATATAGGCGTCCTGACGAGCTCCCACGGTGGAGGCCCATTAGTAACCCTAAACCTAGTCCAACCCGAATTAGGCTTCCAGCCCCTTAAGCGTGCGACCCTATGGGCTCACGCATACATAGACATGGCCCAAGTACTCTTACTCGACCAATAGTTGATAGCGGCCTCTAGCAAGGCGTGTCAACTCCTATGCATACGCTATGATCATATCAGACGAACCACTATGACCATGTACAAGTTATTCCCTTCGCCACTCGATATATGGTTCAACTCGTGGGTTAACACTTAACCCAAGCATGACCATGCATTTGTTGATCCAATCACATGAGTGATCCAGTGATATCTCTCACGAAGAGAGGGGCAAATTCCATCTTGATTGTCTATGTCTCATAGCATGTTTCCCGACCACCCAATGACCACCTTTATAACTACCCAATAACGGAGTAGCGTTTGATAGTCCCTAAGTAGATCGTTTCACATCTTGAGTACATACCACAATCTCAGGTCTAAGGACATAACGTACATGACATGAATAGAGACTTTCTCTTGTTGGGTCAGTCCAGCCTACATGTCTCACATGTGCCCACATTATTAGTTTGACATCTCCATGTCTATGACTTGTGAAACATAGCCATCAACTAATACATGTGCTGGTCTAATATTCAAGTGTGCTCTTACAAGAATGCCGACCAGGGACAACTTTTAGAATAACCATTCAAGTAATTGAGTTCCACAAACAATTCACATAATCGTCAATCAATACTCGTTGTCTATAATGGATATTCAAAGAACACTTTATTAATCATGGATACAATCGGAATATAATCATCTATATGATTAGCTCTAGGGCATATTCCCAACAGAGACATAAGTCAATCAAGATGGAATTTGCCACTCTCCATATGAGAGAGATATCACTGGATCACTCAAATGATTAGATCATGAAATGCATGGCCGTGCTTGGGTTAAGTGTTAACCCACGAGTTGAACCAAATATCATGAGGCAAAGGAATAACATGTATATTTTATTGTGGTGGTTCGTCTGATATGATCATAGCGTATGCATAGGAGTTGACACGCATTGCTAGAGGCCACTATCAACTATTGGTCGAGTAAGAGTACTTGGGCCATGTTTATGGGGCAGAAATTTTTTGTTTTCCGGCTAGCGTAGCAACCTCATAAGCCTACAGTTTGAACAGCGGAAACAGCTCCACAACGGTGGACAACACACATCCGCCAATGTTGCCACCACAGGCGGACGTGGGGGCAACTCATCCTACTCCAACCAGCAGCATAACCGTGGCGATGGGAACCGTGGTGGGTTCCGTCGAGGAGGCGGTGGTCGTGGCAACGGCGGACGCGGCAACACCGGAAACAATGGAGGCAGCGGCGGTGGCCGCAACTTCCTTCAAGGTGTTTTTGCCAGCTCTGCGGGAAAGAAGGACACACGGTGGTGCGCTTCTTCAATCGCTTCGACAGCAACTTCACCGGGCCTCCGCAGAAAAGCGCATCATCGGCAAGCACGGCGTCCTACGATGTTGATACAAACTGGTATGTCGATTCCGGTGCCACGGATCACATAACTGGTGAGTTGGAGAAGCTTTCGTTCCAAGACAAGTACCGCGGCGGAGAACAGGTGCTCACGGCTAATGGGGCAGGTATGCACATTAATCACATTGGTCATACTGTTTTGCACTCCCCAACTCGTGACATTCGTCTAAACAATATTCTTCACGTTCCTAGTGCAAATAAAAGTCTAGTCTCAACACATCGCCTTGTTAAAGATAACAATGCTTTCCTCGAGCTTCATCCACACTGTTTTTCTCTCAAGGAACAGGTGACAAGGAAGACACTCCTCGAAGGCCAATGTGAGGGCGGCCTCTACCCCTTGAAGCCTCCACATCCACAAAACTAGCACCCATCAAATAAAGAAGTCCTCGGTATCATCAAAGCGTCTACCTCGTTATGGCATAGTCGCCTAGGTCATGCTTCATCTCCTGTCGTCAAGAGTATTCTTAGTCGTCATAAGCTATCCTTTTCTAGTGTGTCAAACAGTGTCGGTGTGATTTGTGATGCGTGTCAGATGGGCAAGAGCCATCAATTACCTTACCCTAAATCAACTAGTGTCTCGTCAAAACCTTTTGAGCTTGTGTTCACTGATGTATGGGGACCAGCACCAACTTCAGTAGGTCGACATATTCATACTATGTCAGCTTCATAGATGATTTTAGCAAGTATACATGTATTTACTTGTTGCGGTTCAAATCTGAAGTCTTTCAGTGTTTTCGCGATTTTCAGAATATGGTTGAGCGCCAATATAATCATAAAATTCTTGTTGTTCAGTCCGACTGGGAGGAGAATATCAAACCCTAAACACTTTCTTTAAGCGCTTAGGTATTGCTCATCATGTGCCATGCCCCCATGCTCATCAACAGAATGGATCTGCAGAGCGCAAGCATCGCCATATAGTTGAAGTAGGCCTATCCGTCCTAGCACATGCGTCCATGCCACTTAAGTTTTGGGACGAAGCCTTCTTAACCACGGTGTTTATCATTAATCGCCTTCCATCAAAGGTCATCAACAATGATGCACCGTATGATCGCCTCCTTGGCTGTCCACCAGACTATTCGTTTCTTCGTACCTTTGGGTGTGCGGTATGGCCAAATTTGAGACCTTACAATACCAGAAAGGTCCAATTCCGATCTCAACGATGTGTTTTCCTTGGGTATAGCAATCTTGTAGGGTCGAGATGGCGTACTAGAGGGGGGTGAATAGTATTTTCTAAAAACTTAAGCGCAACGGCTAACCGAAACAAATGCGGAATTAAAACTATCGGTCTAGCCAAGACTACACCCCTCTAACTATAACTTTAGCACCTAGCAAAGTATACTAATTGGTCTCACTAAGGTGCCAAGCTAGGAAGCTCACCTAAACAAGTCTAGGTTGCAAGGTCACACAAACCTAAGCAACTAGTACTCTAAGCGCAAAGGGAGCTCCTACACATACTAGTAAGCAAAGCACAAAGCACCTAAGCTCACTAGCAATGCTCTCTAGCAAGACTACACAAGTCAACTAGAGAGCTCAACTTACTTAGCTACACAAACTAAGCAATGTGACTAACAAGACTACATAAGCCAATTAGCCACTCAAGAGCTACTTCTATGCTACACAAGCTAGAAGGTAACTAGGCAAGCCACACAAGCTAAACTAGTTACTAAATCAACCACTAAACACTAGCACAAGTAAGAAATAATAAGTATGAGCTAGTGAGTAGAGAATGCAAACCACCGAACTGTACTACCGTAGTAGGACCGGTACTACCGGTGGCTGACCGGTACTACCGGTAGGAGACTGGTACTACCAGTGGCTCGCTGTAGCTCCGAGATCTCAACGTAATGAGCTTTGAATCCGGATCCGAGCTTTTCCCCACACTCCTTGAGGTTGAGGGTGATGATGTTGAGCTTTGCTTGGATTGCTTCCTCTCCAATTTGTAGATCGGGGCTTCCCAACCTATGAACTTGAGGGAGAGAGGAAGAACACGAAGAACACAATAGCAAAGGATAGTCGAAGCTATCTCCACAACATCAAGCACACGAGACTCACGATTTATACCGAGGTTCGGCAACTCTACACTAGAGTTCCTACTCCTCGTTGTTGAGGTGACCGCAAAGGTCGGAGTCTCTTTCACCTCCTTGCCTCTTCCTTGAGGCCCACACAAACAGTGCCCAAGGTTTTCACTAAGATTGAATGGGGATTACAAACACTTCGATTGCCCTCACAAATGAACAAATCATGGGCAAGAACGAAGAACGCCTAGCCGGCTAGGATTCCAAGAATCCAAGAGCAACAAATGCAAAGCAAACCGGCAAGAAGAGGAAATCGAATGCTCAAGTCGTAGATCGATCCTCTCCTCTCTCTAATCTCACTTCTCTCTCACAAATCCACCATGGATTGAAGTCTAGGAGCAAGGAGGAAGAGAGAGACACTCTTGGGACCCTTTTCTCAGATGTGGAAGTGGAATAATAGGGGTGACCGCCACCCCAAGGGAAGGGGCAGCCTATTTATTCCCGGAGCTCCCGACGCACTACCGGTACTACCGGTGTCCCACCGCTACTACTGGTCCAAGGAATATGACCGTTGGAGCTTCCCGACCGTTGCAAAAAGTTAGCCAACCGGTACTACCGGTGGCTCACCGGTACTACCGGTAGTTCATTTTTAAGCACATCTTCAAATTGCCCTCATGTGCGAGAAAACCCCACCGGGAGCTGACCGGTACCACCGGTCTTCACCGGTACTACCGGTGGGAGACCAGTAGTACCGATTGCTCAGCAGAAAGCCACCGAAGCACTCTTCTAAGTAAACGATTTGCACCTCTTCTCTCAAACGTCTCTAGATTAGTAACTTGAGCACTCTTATCCTCATCAAGCTAGTCTACTATGCATCCCTCTTGATAGTACGGCTTTTCCTATAACTCAACCCAGTCAAACACTTCTCTAAACCTCTATGACCGGTGAAATGAAATGCTCTAAGTTATACCTTTTCCTTGTGCATTCCATTTCATCTTCTTCTCCAATGTTGATGCAACATACGCACCAACCTATCACATATGATATGATCCACTCCATATCATCACGTGATCGTGTTGGTTCATCGATCTTGACCTCACTTGCTCTTCACCGTTGCGTTGGTCCATCGGCGCCAAGCATCACTCGCTTGCCCTTCACACTTGCAACCCGTCCATCAAACCAAGCCTTATCTTGATCTTCTCCACCTTGATCACATGACTCCATGTCATGTACCATGTACAATAAACTCCTTCATCACCAAGTTGAGCACCATCAATATGCACAAGCCATCTCTCCACCATGACTTTATTGGTTGCTCACACTTGTGTACCTAAGGACTAAATCACCTGTGTGTCTCACATTAAACACATATTAGTTCACCTAAGTTGTCACTCAATTACCAAAATCACACAAGGACCTTTCAATCTCCCCCTTTTTGGTAATTGATGACAACTCTACAAAGATATGGAAATTAAGATCATTTTGGACATTATGCCATTTATCCATAATTTAAGCTCCATACCATGATTTGGATAAATGCCACAAGATCTAACTTGGTAGTGATAGCTCCCCCTACATGTGTGCTCACAAAGGTTTGAATTAAGCTTTGCACACATGCATGAATAGGAATTTTGGGAGTGCTAACACTACTAAGTGATGCTAAGGGTTATAAGATAAACCTTTGAAGATACTCATTGTAGTTCCACTTGAATTTCATCCTTAGCACCATGGTTAGCTAGATACAACAAAAACACTAGAAACCCCGTGAGATCAACATTATAGGCACGGTTTCTAGATACCACTTATTAGATTAACTATCTAGCTTACCAACCTATGCATGCTAGTTTATCAAGTCATCATTCAAATCCTATAACTAGCATACACCACACAAGCGTGCATATAAAGATAAGACTTATGCAATATGCAAGCAAGCACATGAATATGCACATATCAAATGCAATCAATCAAGTTCATGAGCTTTCTCCCCCTACTTGTGTGCATCTCTTAGTCCAAGACTTTGATCCTTTGATCTTGTTCCCTTGTCCATGTCCATTTCTCTTTCCCTTAGTGCATGTCCATTCACTAATATATCTTTGTTCACTAATCTCTCCCCCTTTGTCATCAATTTCCATAAAAGGTATGCTCATATTGATGCAAAGGTTGCACTAGGGTAGATGGTTGATACTTTTTTATGGACACTAACACATTTGTATTGGAATGACTCTTCATGTAAGATCATTGACCATTATACCATTGAGTAGGGCAACTCCCCTTTGGTCAAAGCAATTGTCATCCAAATGAGCTTTGCAAGTAAGAGAACTATGATTTGATCACTTAAAGTTGAGGATCACTTGTTAGCTTGTAGGATATCACTTGTGAGATTACCACTTGTAGAATTATTTGAATTAACTCAATGTGGATCATCACAAGTATGCTAGAAATAGACATCTTTTGCAAGTACCAATATGAAAGTTGATACTCTTTGAAAGATTAGCATAATTCTAGATACCATTTGTAGATTACATCTTAATATCCATTTACATAGTTGTCTTGTGCTTGAACTAGATTCATCTTCATGAGCTTCTATGTTGGACTTGTACTAACATGTATAACATAAGTTTTCAAGTCTGGTTTAAACCCCCTCTAAGCTTGTTCACACGCATTAAGCGGTTATCTTATAGAGGTTGTACTTGTCACTTATACAATCCATGAATAGATCAAGTACTTGGGTTTACTAGCTCATGAACAAACTCATATACTACCACTAGATCAAACAACTCAATCAAACTATAGTGGTAGGCTATAAGCATAAAATTCATTTGATTTTCAATGAATGAGCACTATGTATGACTATATGCACTAAACAAGTCCTAAGTATTAGATGTATGCATATGTCAAACAATTTCACCTTTGCTATGTTGGAGTAGAGGATAGTCATATAGATTTCATCTCCAATTAGCAATGTGAAGTCCAATTAAGAGCTTGGTGAAGACCAATTGATAACCAATTTGAATACCAATCTTCACCCATATGATTTGAGAACCACTAATGATCAAGTGCACTTTCTTGTTGTGGTTGACTTGCTTCTTTCTTGATCTTTGCTTGCATGAGAAAGTACCACTTTGTAGAATATAATACTACTTGAATATCATGATACATACTTGTAGGATAAATTCATAAATCTCTCTCTTTTGGGTGTTGTTTGCTTTTGTTTTGATCAATTCTTTTGATAGCTTTCAACTAAGCATCTTCACATGATTCTTAGATTACCACTTCCATGTTAGCCTTCCAAGTAACCTTGGTTCACCTACAAAAGGCGGCAAGCCCCTACAAAAGGGAGAAGTGACCTCTCTCCAAAAATCACCTTTGACACTCAATTGAAATGACTTTGTTTGATTGATCTTCATCTTGAGTACTAAACATGTGCCAAATATACTCCTCAATTAAATGGTCTTGTACTCAATTCTAGCATAGGTACCTCAATCACTTATAAGAATGATTCCAACTTGAGGACCTTTCAATTTGAGTGACTCTAAATCAATCCAATGTTTGTCACTTTTCTGGCAGATTTTGTACTCTTCAAAGAATATATCATATCTCACAAAGTGCATATCCAATGACCTTGAATTTTGGTGGAGATGTGCTTCACTGAGTCATCTAGCAGCCAAAAAAATTTGAGCTTCATTGGACCACTAGATTGCTACCAGATTTCACATCTTTCCACCTAGGTATATGCTGAAAACTACTGCACATGTGTTGACAAGATCCACTCCACAATGAAGTATCCCTTATCCAATACCCATAAAATTTAAACAACAAATAATACCACAAGTGTAGAGCATGCACACCAAATTTCAAGACAATCCAAGTAGATTTGAATTCTCAAACATGGCTATGATCACAGCTAGCTCAGATTTTGAAAGATTGACAAGAGTTGACAAATTGAGCTATGCTTCTTCAAATTGAACCAAATTTGAATCTAACTTGTTTGAACACTCTTACAAGACATATATCCATTCAATCTTCTTACTAAAAGTAGTCTCATGATCATATTCATTCAAATCAACTCAAACTTGATCACTAAGCATTTAATCCATTCAAACATCTTATAGCAAGCAACTAGTGCACATATATATCCAATTCAAGCAACTCATATGCACTATGTGTATATCCAATTCAAATATCTTATACACACCCAAATGAACTTGATCAAAAATAAATATACCTTATTTAGACCATGATCAATCCATTAGCAAGCTTCAACTTGGATAATTGCAAGCCTTCAAATAATCCAATCACCCACCACAACTTGATCATGCACTTGTATGTTGTAGCATTTGGACTTCATATTTTGACTGGCATTGGGATAAGGATAGTACTAAACTTCATTACTTGACTCAATCATAAGATGAACAATATGCAATCAATTGAATCAAGTCTTCAATGCACACGGTACCTACACACATTCATCCACTTGTTGATGGTACCCAAACTAGTTTGGGTCCTCTCAAGTTAGGTGCAACATACTTAGGCAATGCCTTAGTATGAATAGCGGGATGTTTTTCAATAGAAACCATAGAGGTACCACTACCATCCTTTCTAATCATATGATCATCATCAATTGAAATAATCTTAGAAGGCATACCTAGGGGACATGAATTACCCATGTGTTCCCTTTCCCGACATGAGTAGCACACTCTCTTTGCTTGAGCCTTTTCTTCCTTGCTCATGTTGTGCTTCTCATTGTCTTGCCTCTTCTCTTTTGCTTGAATCTTCATCTCAAGCTTGGTAGGACACTTCGAGGCAAAGTGTCCCATATCTTCACACTTGAAGCACTTGATGTGAGCCAAATGATTCTTCTCTTGATATTTGCTCATCATCATCTTGTTGGCATCATGAATAGGAGTTGGATGCCTTGGTCTTGCTTTGCCACCTTTTCTTGTTTTCTTCTTCTTTGTCATCCCCAAATCACCATCTTGATGGTTGATCTTGTATTGAACTTGGGGCTTGACTTGTGGCTTAGCTTGAGCTTTCTTGGTTGGGCAAACATTTGCAAGATGTCCCATCCCATAGTATTTGAAGCACATGAAATGAGATAGCTTCTTTTGTTTTTGCTTCTTCACTTCCTTTCCCTTGCCCTTGTGAAAACCAATTCCACTCTTGTCACCATGTCTTCTTTGATTGTTCATCATGTGATCAAAGGTGACTTTGGAAGTGTAACACCTCTCTAGCTTGTTGCTCATATTCTTCAATTCACTTTTAAGCTCATTGTTCTCCTTCAAAATGTTAGTCTCACAAGACATAGAAGTAGAACAAGCATCTATATTTGAAGAACATGGCATATTTTGTAAATCATCACAAGAGGTGGATACATTATTCTTTCCTACATCACAAGGGTTAGCAACAACATGTGATTGATCATTTGACCCAAGTGATGAGCTCTCTTCATTTTTAAGATTTAGCAATTCATTAATGAGAGAACCATGTTTGTGAACCAAATCTTCATGAGACACACGAAGTTGCTCATGATCCAATTTTAGTTCATCATGTGAAGATTTAAGAACATAAAGTAAGTGCTTATGTTCTTCACATGAGGTTTTTAGATGTGAGTTTTCATCTTTTAGTTTCTTAGTTTTGTTCAACTCACTTTCTAAAGCTTTGGAGAGTTTGCACACAAGCTCAAAGTTAGGGTCATCACAATCTACAATCATATTGCCAATTGATACCTTAGTGTCACCATGTGACATGTAGCATTGTGATGAAGTGGAAGAGCTTGTGGAGACATCACTCTCATAGCCCGAGCATGCATCATCATCATCATCATCATCATCAAGTGTGCTCGGAGTAGCATCATCAATTGCAACACTTGATGTTGGGCCTTCATTATCCTTGTCAAGTGATCTTGTGGTAGATATATCATTTTTATCATCACTTGACCATGAGGTGGAGAAATCTTCCACAACCACCAAGTTGTGGTCATGCTCAACATCCTCATGTGCCACCAACTTGGACACATCATCATCATTGTTTGGAACCGTCTCATATTTTTCAATGAGGTAGGTCCAAATCTCATGAGCGCTCTCCATGTCCATTATCTCACCAAAAATGTTAACTTTCATAGAATGGTAGAGAATGTTAGTAGCTTGGCAATCGAGATGTAGGCACTTCTTTTGTGCTTGAGTTGCATCCTCTCTCTCAATTGCACAAGAGAGACCTACATCCACGATCCACCACATTTGGGGAGAAATAAACTTATAATTATTTTCCATCCAATTTCTCCACCGTGCAAAGTGTGTGCCATCAAAAATGTGTGGACACTCAACATCTAGCCCATAAGTCGTCATCCTCTCGGGTCGGTAAAGACCACAAATAAGAGACCAAGCTTTGATACCACTTGTAGGGTCGAGATGGCAGACTAGAAGGGGGGTGAATAGTCTTTTCTAAAAACTTAAGCGCAACGGCTAACCGAAACAAATGTGGAATTAAAACTATCGGTCTAGCCAAGACTACACCCCTCTAACTATAACTTTAGCACCTAGCAAAGTATACTAATTGGGCTCACTAAGGTGCCAAGCTAGGAAGCTCACCTAAACAAGTCTAGGTTGCAAGGTCACACAAACCTAAGCAACTAGTACTCTAAGCGCAAAGGGAGCTCCTACACATACTAGTAAGCAAAGCACAAAGCACCTAAGCTCACTAGCAATGCTCTCTAGCAAGACTACACAAGTCAACTAGAGAGCTCAACTTACTTAGCTACACAAACTAAGCAATGTGACTAACAAGACTACAAAAGCCAATTAGCCACTCAAGAGCTACTTCTATGCTACACAAGCTAGAAGGTAACTAGGCAAGCCACACAAGCTAAACTAGTTACTAAATCAACCACTAAACACTAGCACAAGTAAGAAATAATAAGTATGAGCTAGTGAGTAGAGAATGCAAACCACCGAACTGTACTACCACTTACTGGTACTACCGGTAAGAGCCCGGATACCCGACAGTAGCCCCCGAGCCTTTATGCGGATAAGAAGAATCCGTATAGAGGCTTTTGTCGATGATCTGCAGGGTTAGTCCGAGGTCTGATTCTCCGCGGGGTGCGCGCGAGCGCACCTCGCGGGGGTAGCCCCCGAGGCCCCAGAGGAGTGGTTAAGAACTCATCTGGTGGCTTTGATGTGTGTTCTATTGAGAGGAGTTAGGATTACCTGGAGTCGTGGCACCCTATCGAGCGATCGATTACGTTCGCCAGGCCACGAGAGTTCCACTTCTTGAAAAAAAAGGGTGCTCAAGGGCGGCTGTCGAAACACTTCCAAGGGCCAGCCGTCGCTCCCTCGAGTGTTAAACTGGAGTCATAGTGCCTTATCGAGGAGTCAACTCTGTCTGCCAGGTTACGAGTGTTTTCGACCCTCTTTCGTCGAGGGGTGTCGTGCGTAGTCTAGCCCTCGAGCCTCATGTGGCTGGGCTTTCGCTACCTCCTAGCGTCCTTCCCACGGATCCTTGCGCTCGGATTGTGGGGCGAAGAGCATCGTGCTATCCTCGTTAGGATGAGCCCCGAAGTCCTCTGTGAGCCTTCGTAAGGACGAACCTCGAAGTCCTCTGCGAGCTGGTAACGGGTATAAATTCAAATGAAATCCAAGTGAGAACTCGTGCCCCCTTCGACGGGGGTCGATAGAAGCCCTGAGGCGTTCTCATTCAAGCAACACCGCGTGGATTACCTAGGTGCCAACTCTGTTCGATGAGAGTCGGTGGCCTGATGCCTCCCGTCGAAGGGATCCTTAGGTATTCTGTGGTTATGCCTTGGATATGTCCCGGGGGGCCTCGAGAGTTCGTTCTCGAGCTAGGGGCTCGCGCCGGCCCCCCCTGGGTCATCCCTGACTCGCGTACTCGAGGGCGGCTGTGAACCTCGTTCGTGGGGCCAGCCTTCACCCCCTCGAGATTTGGGGGTGGACCGGAGTCCGTAACCCTGGGTCCTCCCTGACCTCAGGTACTCGAGGGCGGCTGTCGAACCCTGTGCAAGGGCCAGCCTTCGCTCCCTCGAGATTTTGACGGATGGGTCGACGTCCGTTGCTTTCCTCCGAAGATAACGCCCACTGTTGCACATTTTCCTGTGGAATATAAGGGGGTGGTAGGTTGGTATATTAAATGTGGGGACATACCTGTCTTTTTGTTGGGTCCGCCCGTGGGGCTCGCGCCGGCCCCTCCTGGATTATTCCCGACTTGAGTACTCGAGGGAGGCTGTCGAACCCCGTTCGAGGGCCAGCCTCCGCTCCCTCGAGATTTGGGGGTGGACCGGAGTCCATAACCCTGGGTCATTTCTGACCTCGGGTACTCGAGGGCGGCTGTCGAACCCTGTTCGAGGGCCAGCCTTCGTTCCCTTGAGATTTGGGGGTGGACCAGAGTTCATAATCCTGGGTCATCTCTAACCTCAGGCACTCGAGGGCGGCTGTCGAACCCTGTTCAAGGGCCAGCCCTCGTCCCCTCGAGGTTTGGGGGTGGACCGGAGTCCATAACCCTGGGTCCTCTCAGACCTCAGGTACTTGAGGGCGGTTGTCGAACCATGTTCGAGGGCCAGCCTTCGTCCCCTCGAGATTTTGACGGATGGGTCGATGTCCGTTGCTTACCTCCGAAGATAACGCCCACTGTTGCACGTTGTCCGCCGCAACCGCGCCTTTTTAGGAGATGTCCGTTCGACTGCGGCCATAGCAGGCATAGGGTGCGGCGAGGCGTGCGGCGCAGAGCCCAATGACACGACGAGCGCGGCGAGGCGTGCGGAATACGAGGAGGCGGTAGGTGAGCGCATTAAATGCAGAGACTTACTTGCCTTTTCGTCGGGTCCGCCCGTTGGGCTTCCGATTATAAATACTGGTGGTGGGGGTCTGGCTTCCGCGCGCTTGCCATTGCCTTCCCTGTCTTCTTCCTCTCGCCGTTGCCTTCATCGCCCACCGAACCGAATCTCTACGTGTGCGAGAGTAGGGAGAGGAGAGATCGGCAACATACCTTCCACCCCCGCATCCGAGCGTGTCCGCTTTCCTGCTCCCATGGCCACCTATAGCTTGCGCGGCCCTAACGCCTGGCTTCCGTCGTCGGCGACCGTGGCGCGACTGGGAGACTTGGTGGAGAGCGGCCTTCTCCGACCCATCACCTCCGTGGACCGGTCGGAGTGGATAGTGCCGCCGCGGGAGGACGCTGAGCCCAACCCGCCGGAGGGTTACGTGGTTAGCTTCGAAGCTTTCCACCGGGCGGGGCTGGGATCCCCCCACAACCGTCTTCTATGCGGGATCCTCCACCACTATGGCGTGGAGCTCCAACACCTCTCCCCCAACGGCATCTGCCACGCGGCGGTATTCACTGCCGTGTGCGAAGGTTACCTGGGGATGGAGCCACATTGGGAGCTGTGGCTCCATCTGTTCGAGGCGAGCTTGTTCCATGCCTCGGCCAGGAGTGGCAGCCGCAGGATGGTCAGGGCAGGCTACTGCAGCATCTCCCTCAAGAGGGCGGACAGCTGGATCCCGATGAAGCTCACGTCGAGCCACTCCGGGTGGTTCTACCTGAGGAACGACGACAGTCTGTTCCCCGCCTACACCGAGAGGACGATTGACTTGAGGCCCGACCACTGGAGGTATGGCGTCGAGCAGAAGAAGCAGAAGCGCCTCGACCATCTGCTTGACGCGGTCTCCAGTCTGAAGAAGGCGGGACTTACGGCGGTGATCGTCGCGTCGGCCTTCCACCAGCAGCGAGTCGTGCCGCTGATGGCTCGCCCGCGACGCCTCGACGAGATGCGCCCGGGGGTGGATCTCACCGGGTGCCGCCTCGTGGAGGATGAGCTGCCCCTCGAGAGGGTGCTCTGCCGAGTACGCGCCTCCTTCGTCGGCGCGTTCGAGGTGGGGGCGTCGCGGGCGTCCCCATGATGCCAGACCAGGGCCACGTCCAGCTGGTACGACACCTCTTTTCTTTGTTAATGCTCCCTTGTTCGTCCTGTGCGTCCCCTTTTGCCCGTTTTCTAACCACGCCTCGCATTCCTTAGGGGAACGTCGTTTACCGGAAGTCGCTACCGCCGGTGAAGGAGGAGCGGAACGACTCCCAGGAGAGACGCTTGAAGGCCGAGCGGGACAAGGAGGCCAAGGACAAGGCCAAGAGGGACAAGGGCAAAAAGGCCCGAGAGAGGGAGGAGCGTGAACGACGCTGGGCACGGCAGAGACAGGCCATCCTCTTCGAGGAGGAGTCCCCCTCGGAGGAGGATGAGGATGAGGGGTCGAGCGGCGATGAGGTTGTTGGCGATATGGCTCTGTGGTGCAGGGTTGTGACCGTTATGCTGATCCTGACGGAGATTGTTCTTATGCAGGAAGAGGAGCTGGAGCAGGAGAAGGAGGAGGCTGAACCGCAGCGAGGGCTCGAGGAGGAAAGTGCGGTGCCCAGGCGTCAGGGGGTGGCCGCCAGTATTGGAGGTGGAGAGGGGTCGACGTCGAGGTCGAACCCAACCGTTGGAGTTGAGTTGCGGGGTGAGCGCCCCGCGGCTCTTCAAGGTGAAGCATCGTGGCGGACACGTAGCCGTTCATCGCGGTCCCCATCGAGGGGTCGGTCGAGCACGCCCCCGACGCCCACTCGGTCGAGTGCACGGGCGTCAAGCCCGTCGACCCAGGAGGAGACCAGGGCGGTGGCGGCGAGGACGCCGTTGGCCCCTGCCAAGCAGGCGGCGCCGGCGACGGCCTCGACCCCTCCCGCGGCCAGCGCTGGCGGGAGGGGTGGCCCCCGTCGTGCCTCGCAGAAGCCCCCGAGCGGCTCGAGGTCCATTGGTCATACCCCCACGACTCCGCTGGGGTAAGTTGCTTTCCTGCCAATCCTGAGTATTTTTCGTTGGTTATGACTTGTGCTTACCGTCGCGTATGAGTTCCTTTTTCAGGGTGAAGCGCTTGTCGGAGGACGCGACCTTCACCCTGGCCAAGAGGTTGAAGGCGGAGGCCGCGACCAAGATGGCCGTCGGGGCCAGTTCTGCCACCTCGCCCCCTTCGGCCCCCGCCCCAGGTGCGGCGTGGGCGGCCAAGGCGCGGGCGGCAATAGGGCGCGGGCAAGCGCAGGCCGTCGCGGAGCTGACTCGAGCGGAGGAAGAAGCGGGTCGACCTGTCGAGTCGGCGGGGTCCGCCAAAGCGGCGGTCGAGGCCGTGCTCACCATCCCGTCGGAGGGGGGGCGTGCCCGCAGCCTCTGAAGGCGCAGAGCCAGCGTCGACGACGGCTGTGGCTGAGGGGGTCGAGCCCCCAGCCGTCGTAGAGGTGGAGGTGGTCGACTTGACCTCCGCCGGCGAGGGAGAGACGCCGGAGCGCCCGGCGCTGGGGCGGTGGCCCGAGAACCTTGGTTCGTGGGAGGCGCGTCTGCAGCGCGAGCACGAGGGTGCAGTTGCTGCCGCACCGGAGGTGCCATCGTCAGCGGAGACCCTCGTCGAGGGAGCCTCGGAGCCGCTGCCCGAGCCTGCCTAGGAGGGAGGACGGGCTGAGGAGCTCGAGGCGACTCCCACGGTGGAGATGGCGGAGATGACGGCCCCCTAGTTGGAGCCGGAGGGGGCTGTCATGGCGCTGCAAGGAAGCAGCGCGGTGGACGTGACAATGTCCGAGGCAGCTGCTCGGCCTGTTGTCGAGGTCGGGCAGTCGTCTTCTCGAGGTTATTCGCCCTCCAACTTAGTCGGCGTGGAGGGAGGGGACCGCGGCGAGTCTGCGACATCAGGTCCTAACGCGTGTTTTTTCACCACGCAGGCGACGATCAGGAGGGGCCGGCGGTGGCCCCGCAAGATGGCTCCAAGGCCAGGAGTGCCCAGCTCGAGGGGGCGGCTCCCTTCCCTACTTTGGCAAAGCGGGTGATGCTCCACGGGGGTGACCTCGAGATGCGCCAGGGCCTCATGCGGGAGGTCAAGGAGAGGGTCGACCGCCGCAGCAAGTTCTGGGGGCAGGAGCCCCTCGAGCTGGCAGACCCCCAAGACCCAGGGCGCACCCTCCTCAAGCTCGATGATCAAGCCGAGCTCGGGGAGTGGGTGCACCTGGAGGAGTTCCGAGAGTGGCTCGCCCATGGGGTACGCGTGTTGGCGGAGGTCGCTTCCGCGGATTTGTTCCGAGGGATGGAAGTAAGTTTCGTCCTTTCCTTTCTCGATTTACCTTGGTTATTTTGCTGCTCTTTTCTGATGACCTTCCTTTCTATCCCTGGTAGATGTTGCGGGCGAGGTTGTACGACAAGTCCTAGTTTATCCTCCGGGCGCAGGAGCAGTGGAGCCAGCTCCCCATCCTCCGCACCTCGCTGGAGAAAGCGGAGGCCGAGGCCACCCAGGCGAAGGTCGAGGCGGGCACCGCGCAGGAGGCGGCCAAGGCCGCTCAGGAGGAGGCCTCCCGGGCACAGTCGAGGGCCGAGGCTGCCATCAAGGAGGTCGCCGAGGTCGGGCAGTAGCGGGACGCTGCCCAGGAGGCCCGGCGTAAGACGGAGGAGGAGTCCGCCCAGCTGAGGGAGGAACTGGCTCGAGCGGCGGAGCATGTCCGACAGCTCGAGGAGGACCTGAAGCAGGAGGCTGCCGATCGCACCTCCCTCAAGGGGTGGGTCCAGGAGCTCCAGGCGGATTTTGACGTAGTCTCCCGCGACCACGTCGCTCTGGGGGAGGTGGTGGCTAACCAGAAGAGGGCCCTCGATGGTACAGGCAAGATCCTCGAGGACCTTCGGGCTAAAAACAGTGACCAGGCTGCAGAGCTCGTCGACGTCCACCACCAACTTCGTAGAGCCGAGCAGGACTACGTCGCCCTGGAAGCACATGCCAAGGGTGGGTTTTTTTATTAAGCTTGCCTGTTTTCGACCCTTCCTCTACTTTGTTGGTTTTGACGGAATCCTCTATTTGTTCTGGCAGAACTTGAAGGGGACAAGGCTCGAGCCCACGAGGATCTGACTAGTCTTCAGAACCTCCTCGGGGCGGAGACGAGCCTAAACGAAAGGCTTGAGGGCGCCATCTCCGCCTTCTGTGATGACATGGGGGTCAAGGCGAAGCTGGCGGTTGAAGGCGACGCGCGAGGAGACTTCCTCCTGCGCCGCTTCTACTCCATGACCCGAGAGGTGACGGAGCAAGTCCGTGCTGCTCTGCACGTTGGCGTGAAGCGGGCGCTCGCGGTCGTCCGCTCGGGCTACATCTACAACCTCAACGTCGTCGCCAGCGGCTTCGTCGTCGACCCGGGGCTGACCGATGAGGCTAACGTGGCAAGATGCCACGAGCTGATCGAGGCAGCAGAGGTGCCCGAAGGCGAGCTGGCGAAGCTCTTCGAGCCTGAAGTGCTCCCCTCGGCGAATGGACATGGCGTCGAGTAGTCGAGGGCTGCATGCCGAATCTGGACAAGAAGGTCCATGTAGTAGATTAGCTTTTGTGGCAATACGATGTCGAGCCTCTGGGGGCTTCTTAATTTTAATGCATTTTATTCGAGATGCATCTGGGTGTTTTTATTTCTTGAGCTGTCTCTATTTCTCTCTGCCTGAGTCGTTGCTTGTGGGCTAAGTATTCGACGCACGCTCGTATCCCTGGAGGGGGGGAGCGAGTGGGGGTACCGTAGCCCTAAGGCGTAGGAGAGTCCCCGGCTCGACGGCCCTAGACCCTTAGGGAGTTCGAGGCATTTTTTACTCATCCGTGCAGCGTACTCGGGGCAAAGGTGGAAAGAGAAGGCCGAGTTTCGAAAAAACGTTCGGGTTTTTTAGAGAGCTTAGGAGGGGGTCCCCCCTGTCAGCCCCCGAGGGAGGCTTGACTTTGCCGGAGCAGAGTCAAGGCTACCTCAGAGTTATGAACGAATGTGAAATGTATTTGGAGAACATTTTATTCATTCATAATGCGATAAATGTACATAATGCGGAAAATGTACGAGGCCTCGAGGCCTTACGGGTAGAAGTGACGTAGCTGTTCGATGTTTCATGCGTTGGTGAGGATCTCGCCCTTGTTGTTCTTCAGCTTGTAAGTCCCCAGCGTTAGCACCTCTGCCACGATGAAGGGTCCTTGCCAAGGTGGCGTCAGCTTGTGACGTCGCTTGTTGCTTTGTCGGCGGCGCAGCACGAGGTCGCCGACGTCGAGGTCCCTTTTGCGTACGTGTTTGTCGTGGTAGCGCTGCAGCGTTTGCTGGTACTTTGCCGACTTGAAGAGGGCCACATCCCGGGCTTCCTCGAACTGGTCAAGGGAGTCCTCTCGGGCTGCTGCATTGTCCTGCTCGTTGTAGGCCTTTAGTCGAGGGGACCTGTACTCGAGGTCAGTGGGGAGGATGGCCTCAGACCCATAGACCAAGAAGAACGGGGAGAACCCCGTGGCTCGACTTAGTGTTGTTCGGAGACTCCATAGCACAGAGGGCAGCTCATCGACCCATCTCTTGTCGTGTTTGTTTAGCCGGTCGAAGATCTTGGCTTGAGTCCCTGCAAAACCATACCATTGGCGCGCTTGACCTAACCGTTAGTTCGAGGTGGGGCGACTGCAGACCAGTTCACCCTGATGTGGTGGTGGTCACAGAAGTCCAGGAACTTTTGGCCGGTGAACTGCGTGCCGTTGTCGGTGATGATGACGTTGGGGACCCCGAAGCGGTGAATGATGTCGGTGAAGAATAGTGTAACACCCCCGGTGTCAATCGCTTAATTAAAAACTGATCATGTCATCATATGCATTAAGCATCATTCATTTGTTTGAAAACCTGGATATGCATTGAACTAAAATGAGTTTACTCGCTTATGTTTTATCAATTGTTTTGAATGCAGGTCATCTTTTCAAATTCTCAAATTTAAATTGGAATCCAAACCCTAATTCCCAGAGGCGGTGGATTAAACCCTAAACATGATTTTCAAAATATATAAAGAATTTGCTTATGGTTGTTTAAGCAAAGTAGTAGAGCTCTGTTTGTTTTGCTTTTGTTGTGTTTACAGTTTTTCAAGTGTTTTCTTGTTTTTTTTAAAAAAGTTTTTGAAAAGGGGGCAAATCCTTTTAAAAGGTTCTCAAATTTCAAAAATGCATTTTCATTTCTAGGCCGATTTTGAAAATGTGAGTTTTGGCAAAGTTGTAGATCATGAAATTTTGAGCAACTTTCGTATTCAAAGTTTTTCATGAAAACCCCTGGAAGCTTGAGCATTTTGCAAAATAGTCACAGGGGCAGTTCAGTATTTTCATCAAGCAGTTGCATGGCGGGCTTGAGCTCGACGCCGACATCTGGCCGGACACCTGTCCACACCACCGTGTGACTCCTGTCCTTGACTCACGTCCTGTCATGTGCGTGGCGACGTCACAGGCCCGTTGCCGTCTTCAAAACGGGACACCGTCCACTCTTGCCTCCCTTTCCACGCCGCGCCATCGCTCTCCTCTGCTCCGCCGAGCGCTCCACTTTCATCGACGAGCTCGTCCAAGTTCGTTAGCCACTGCCAACCACTCAATCCATTGCCATTTTCTTCGCTTTGACCTCGCGCATTCTCGGGGTGAGTTGCTTAAAGCCATCGAGTCTACATTCATCCAGTGCGGCTCCGTCTTCCTCAGCTCCGACGAGAGCGCCGCCGTTCTGGTCAGCCCTCGATCGGGTTACACAGGAGCCACATTGCTTTTTCATCTTATGTTTCTTGCTCCTTGTTCATCACTGATCCTTGTCGGCTTCTCCGTTTTGCAAATGGTGGACCATAGCTCCGGGAACATCTTCGTTGCCGCTCGGTTCATCGTCTCCGCCGGCACGTTCTCCGTCGATAGTCGTCTCTGCTTCATCTCCGGCCACGTTTGCAAGCGCTTCATGACCAGGGTGAGCTCCTCGACCTCTCCGCACCCTCGGTTGTCCTTGAATCGAGCGTTCGAGCTCTATTTTCGAGCGTTGTCGCGGTTCATGGTCAGCGCGGCGGTGTGTTCGTCGTGTAGTCGTTCTAGTTGATCTTTTTCTAATCCGAGTCTTGCGCTAGCTTCGTCTAGCCGTCCTGAGTCTGTTTCGAGGGGTGGTTGACCTCGAGCGCATGCGTGTTTTCTCCGGCGCACGTCACGCAGATCCCCGCCGACCGCCATGGCCGTCGATGAGGAGGTTGTGTTTAGCTCTGAGTTCGTTGTGCGTGCGCTTCGCATTGTTTGGGGGCGCTAAGCATGCTGGGTTGTTGGATGAGCTGATCGAGGTCTGATCGAGGCCTGTGCTCGTCGGCGTATGTGCAGTCGAGCTCGGGTCGCCGCCATTGCCGTCGACGAGGTTAGCTGAGTAGGTTGTAGCCTTGTTTCTGTTGGGCGTTTTGCTCGCGGTTGTTCTCTAAGTCGTTATCGAGGCCTAGCTTCTCCGATCGAGGATTGTGCTCGCCGGCGTACGAGCAGACGAACTCTGATCTCCGCCGTCACCGTCGATGAGGCGTTTCTAAGGGTTTGTTTTGGTCGTGGTGCACCTCGTTGGGTTCGGCTTGGAGAGCCGAGACAGGTTCGAGGGGTAGCTGTTCGGTTTGGTCACCGACGGCGACGCGCCGCCGTGTTTTGTGGTCGTCGGTGCCACTGCGAGCGTCTACGCCACTGACGGGTGGGACCCAGCTGTGACAGAACCTCTTAAGATAGGGCCCACTTGTCAGGATTAACCGACTTAATCCCAACAGATGATCCAAATCTTAATTAGCCCATCAGGTGTTGCCACTTTGCAGCGGGTCATCCACCTCTTTCCGAACAGGATCACCTCATTACAATCATTACAGAAGTAATACGAAATTTTTATATTACATCAAAGTAGCGGAAGTTTAAAGTCATATTACAAACCATAAGTTTTGAAACATAACTTAATGTCATACGATAAGATACATCAGGCTGCTGATAGAGAAAGAACAGACAACCGAGTTACTCTTGCCCAAGAGTCAAGCAAAGACAGTTCATTCCTCATCTTCATCTACACTAACCACGGTCATGCAGCAAGAAGCCACACAAACCGGGTTGTGATCCTCATCTGTAACAGGGGTTAACAAACCCTGAGTACGGGAGTACTCCACAAGACTTATCCGACAAAGAAAAAGTATTTGGTGGACAAAACAGTATGCAAGTCATAGGATTCAAGGTGTGGTTTTACAAGAATCAAGTATTTTGCATAAATGAGCATTTATAAAAGAATTGAAATCATTTATGTTATCCATAAGATTACTCAAGTATCGATCTAGATGTATGATCGATAACAAGGTAATAAACACCCATAGAGGGATCCAACAAGTATCCAGTTAAAGTGTATTACTACGCGGTAGAGCACAGGGTCATGTTTCCATATCCGAGGAACACGACAATTCGAACCGGTTTATCCCAGCTGGGGCTTCCCTATCACATGACATATACAGCCGCTTAAAGCACGCATATGACTACCTTTCCCTGGATCCTCTCGCCAAGACCGGGGTTCCGCCACCCGAGAGCACAATACACCTCCATCCAGTTCGCTAACTTGGAGGGTACACACTACTCTCGCCATCTCTCCACTCCCAGTGCGGGTTAACCGTTCTTCAAACAAGAATAGCCAGAGTCCAGCTTCCCGGAGTATGTGATAAGTACTCCAAAGTCACAACCCTTGGACGTCTACAACGGATAGTTCCTAATCGACACAGGCGGAAAGAACCCGCTCACCAGATATCCACATCTGGTGGCTCTCCAACACCGTGTCCGCCCGGTCTCAGATTATTACTTCCATCAAGAAGACATAGCCATTTGCCGTAGCAATCCGCTATTCTTCTCAAAAATAGAACCCTTGCCGAAGCAATCATGTTATCACCTATTCTCGCAGATGACAGGAAATCATCTGACTCTATCGGTCTAAGCATTGCTAAGCAGCACAAAGCAACATTCGTATATTTAAAATGGTATCAAGGTACAGGAATAAATAATTCAAGGTAAGGCTATGCATCAAGTAGGAATTTGATTGAATATCGTAATGCAATAGTATAAACATAAGTGTATTTAAAGCAATCATTTTAAATACAAGGAAGTGTTTGAATGCACCGGGGCTTGCCTTGGTTAGAGGGATAAACGAACTCGGGCTCAGATTCGAGAGAGAAAACCTCTTCACTGGAGGTAGCCAACCCAACCAACGAACAATCTACACGATATAATGACATGTTTAGACGATGCTTGAATAGTAAACATGATGCTTAACTCAAACAAACAGATTACACCTTGAGTACCACTTCCCTTCATGAAGGAAAGTAACACTAGGTTAAAAAGCAAATTAATTAAACCCTATTTATCTTGATTATCTAAGTTAACACTTACATCCAAAAGAACTGAGCAAACAACATTACATCAAGCATGTCCAACTTGTGTTTGTCACTGGACAATGACCATTTGAATCAAATAATCCAAAATCACTCAAAACCTAAAGTCATTAGGGTTTCTAAACATTTTATAAATAACTTGGACATTTTTATAGGATTAAAAACATACTGAACTAAAGAGGAAACCGGAAAAACCCTGCACAACACCTACGGACGGCGAAGATCTGCCCAACAGAGGCATAGACGCTCGAGCGGCGTCGAGAACCACAAAACACGGCGACGAGTCGCCGTCGGTGACCAAACCGAACGGCTACCCCTCGAACTTGCTTCGGCTCGCCGAGCCGAACCCAACGAGGTACGCTACGACCCTAACAAACCCTCAGAGACACCTCATCGAGGGTGCTGGTGATCTGCCGGGGCTCGACCGATCGCGCACCGTCGAGAACAGACCTCGATCGGAGAAACTAGGACTCGATCGACTTCGGGGACAACCACGAGCAAAACGCCCACAGAAACGAGGCTAAAACCTACCCAGCTGACCTCGTTCGACGACCATGGCGGTGAACCGAGCTCGACCGCACACATGCGGACGGACACAGGCCTCGATCAAAGGAGCTAGGCCTCGATCAGAGATGCTAGGCCTCGATCAAAACAACCAACAACTCTAGCAAGCTAAGCGGCCCCCAAACAACGTGAAACGCGCACGAAACAAACTCAGAGCTAAACGCAACACCCTCGTCGACGGCACTGGCGATCGATGGAGATCTGCGCGAAGCGCCGAAGAAAACACGCACGCGCTCGAGGGCAACTACCCCTCGAAACAGACTCAGGACGACTAGACGAAGCTAGCGCAAGACTTGGATCTCGAAAAGATCAACTATAACAACTAGACGACGAACACACCGCCGCGCCGAGCAAGAACAACAGCGGCGCTTGAGGACAGAGCTCGGAGGCTCAATACAAGGATAAATGAGTAGAGCGGAGAGGTCGAGGAGCTCACCCTGGTCACGAAGCACTAGCACGCGTGGCCGGAGATGAAGCAGAGACGACTATCGAAGGAGAACGTGCCGGCGGAGACGAAGAACTGCTCGGCAACAAAGATATTCCCGGAGCTATTATCCACCATTTGCAAAACGGAGAACCCGACAAGCATCAGAGATGGACAAGGAACAAGAAACACAAGATACAAAGGCAATGCAGCTCCTGCGTAGCCCGGTCGAAGACTGACCAGAGCGGCGGCGGTCGCGTCGGAGCTGAAGAAGACAGAGCCGCGCTAGACGAAGGCAGGCTCGAAGGCTTCAACAAACTCACTCCGAGGATGCACGAGGTCAAGGCGAAGACAATGGCGAAGGATTGAGTGGTTGGAAATGGCTAACAAGCTCGGACGAGTTCGTCAAAGAAGGTGGAGCGCTCGGCGGAGCAAAACGGAGCAGAGCAGAGAAGAGCAGTGGCGTGGAAAGGGAAACAAAGAGGACGGTGTCCTGCTTTTAAAGACGGCAACGGGTTCCGTGATTTCACCACGTACACTCGACAAGACGTGCGTCCCTGGACAGGTGTCGGCGTCGAGCACCGTCGAGCACAACCCCGCCATGCAGCTGCTCGGAGAAAAGACCGAACTAACCCTGTGGCTATTTTACAAAATGCTCAAGCTCCCAGGGGTTTTCAGGAAAAACTTTGAACACGAAAGATGCTCAAAATTTCAGGATCTACAACTTTGCTTAAACAACCATAAGCAAAAACTTTATCGATTTTGAAAATCATGTTTAAGGTTTAATCCACCCCCTCTGGGAAAAGGGTTTGGATTCAAATTTTTAATTTGAGAATTTGAAAAGATGACCTGCATTCAAACAAATGATCAAACATAAACAAATAAACTCATTTTAGTTCAATGCATATCCAGGTTTTCAAACAATTGAATGATGCTTAATGCATATGATGACATGATCAAATTTTAATTAAGTTATTAACACCTGGGGTGTTACACCAGCCGTCAGTGGGTTTTTTTTAAGGGTTTTCCCTTTTTCCTGTTTTACACAATAATAGCTTTTGTTATTTTTTTGTATGTTTAAATCTGTGCATGTTTAGATTCTGCAAAAATTTGTGTATGCTCTCTGTGATGTGTAGTTTTTGAGAAAAATATAACATGTCTATGTTCATATGTTTTTAATCCTGTAAAAATGCCCAGATTAATTGAAAAAACAGTTTTCCATAAATATTCATGCTCTGTATATTGCTCCAAAAATTCTGGGAATTTTTGTGTAAGATTTATACACTGTTACCTTGCTGTACGAAAAGTTTGGGAGCTTTTGGATGAACTTTTATACATGGCTAGTTGTTTAATTAGTTATAAAACGTTTAGAAACCCTAATGATTTTAGGTTTTGAGTGATTTTGGATTATTTGATGCAAATGGTTAATTGTCCAGTGACAAACACAAGTTGGACATGCTTGATGTGATGTTGTTTGCTCAGTTCTTTTGGATGTAATTATTAACTTAGATAATCAAGATAAATAGGGTTTAATTAATTTGCTCTATAACCTAGTTTTGCTTTCCTTCATGAAGGGAAGTTGTACTCAAGGTGTAATCTGTTTTAATCATCTCTTAAGAACATGTTTGTTTGCGTTGAGCATCATGTTTACTATTCAAGCATCATCTAAAACATGCCATTATATCGTGTAGATTGTTCGTTGGCTGGGTTGGATATCTCTAGTGAAGAGGTTTTCTCTCTTGAATCTGAGCCCGAGTTCGTTTATCTCTCCAACCAAGGCAAGCCCCGGTGCATTCAAACACTTCCTTGTATTTAAAATTGTTTGTTTTAAATACACTTATGTTTATACTATTGCATTACGGTACTTTATTAAATTCCTACTTGATGCATAGCTTTATCCTTGTACAATTTGTACCTTTAACCTTGACACTTGTTTAAAGATGCAAAGTTTTGCAAAAATGCTTAGTATGCTTAGAACTTTTATAGTAGGTGATTTCCGGTCACCTACGCATAGCGTATTGCTTCGGCAAATGGTTATGTTTTCTGAGAAAGGGATGTTGTTGTTGGAAGTAATAATCTGAGACCGGGCGGACACGGTGTTGGAGAGCCATCAGCGGTGTCTGGTGAGCGGTTCTTTCCGCCTGTGTCGATTAGGAACCGTCCATTGTAGACCGTCTATGGGTTGTGACTTTGGAGTACTTATCACATACTCCGGGAAGCTAGACTTTGGCTAATCCAGTCTAAAGGACGGTTAACCTGCACTGGGAGTGGAGAGATGGCGAGAGTAGTGTGTACCCTCCAAGTTAGCGAACTGGATGGAGGTGTACTGTACTCTCGGGTGGCGGGACCCCGTTCTCGGATGGAGGATCCAGGGAAAAGTAGTCATATGCGTGCTTTCAGCGGCTGTATATGTCGTGTGATAGGGAAGCCCCAGCTGGGATAAACCGGTTCGAATCGTCGTGTTCCTCGGAAATGGAAACATGACCCTGTCCTCTACCGCGTAGTAATACACTTAAACTGGATACTTGTTAGATCCCTTTATGGGTGGTTATTACCTTGTTATCGATCATACATTTAGATCGGTACTTGTGTAATCTTATGAATAAACGAATGAATTTCAATTCTTTTTATAAATGCTCATTTATGCAAAATACTTGATTCTTGCAAACCACACCTTGAATCCTATGACTTGCATACTGTTTTGTCCACCAAATACTTTTCTTTGTCGGATAAGTCTTGTTGAGTACTCCCGTACTCAGGGTTTGTTAACCCTATTGCTGATGAGGATCACAACCCGGTTTGTGTGGCTTCATGCTGCATGACCGTGGTCAGTGTAGATGAAGATGAAGAATAATCTGTCTTTGCTTGACTCTTGGGCAAGAGTACCTCGGTTGTTTGTTTATACTCTATCAGCAGCTTGATGTAATGTTATCATATGACACTAAGTTATGTTTCAAAACTTATGGTTTGTAATATGACTTTAAATTTCCACTACTTTGATGTAATATAAAAATTTCGTATTACTTCTGTAATGATTGTAATGAGGCGATCCTGCTCGGAAAGAGGTGGATGACCCGCTGCAAAGTGGTGACACCTGACGGACTAATTAAGGTTTGGATCACCTGATGGGATTAAGTTGGTTAATCCTGACAAGTGGGCCCTATCTTAAGAGGTTCTATCACAAATAGCACGGCTTGTCGAGATTGAATGTTGGCGATGGGTCGAGCCTCGATCCATTTCGAGAACTTGTCTACGGCCATGAGGAGCTGGGTGTGACCACCTTTTGTTTTCTTCAGGGGGCCGACCATGTCGAGCCCCCATACTGCAAATGGCCAAGTTATGGGTATCATCTGAAGAGCTTGCGCAGGCAGGTGAGTCTGCCTGGCGTAGAATTGGCATCCCTTGCAAGACCGAACAAGTTTGGTAGCGTCGGTGACGGCTGTCGGCCAGTAGAAGCCTTGTCGAAAGGCGCTTCCTACCAGCGTTCTTGGTGTCGCGTGGTGGCCGCAAGCCCCCGAGTGTAGGTCCTTCAGTAGTGCCCTCCCCTCCTCGAGGGTGAGGCAACGCTGAAGTATACCTGTAGGGCTATGTCGATACAGCTCGCGGCCATCCCCATACAAGACGTAGGTTTTGGCGCGTCGGGCTATGCGTCGGGCTTCGGTACGGTCTTCTAGGAGCTCGCCCCATATTAGATACTCGAGGTAGGGCGTGCGCCAGTCCGTCGAGGGGGTTGGTGTTGCGGCCGTTCCGTCGATCTCCATGACTTCTTCCCCGTTCGAGGGGGGATCGGTTGAGGGGGGTGGATCGACCCCTTGCTCGAACCGAGCCTAGGTCAACGGACGGCTTGTGAAGGTCCCTTGAAAAGACATCGGGAGGGACTGTACCTCGAGTGGACGCGATTTTGGCCAGCTCGTCAGCAGCTTCGTTGTACCGGCGGGCGATGTGGTTGAGCTCGAGGCCGTAGAATTTGTCCTCGAGCCTTCAGACCTCCTTGCAGTAGGCTTCCATCTTGGGGTTGTGGCAGCTCGAATCTTTCATCACTTGGTCGATTACCAACTGCGAATCCCCCCGAACGTCGAGGCGTCGGACCCCGAGCTCGATGGCAATGCGCAGACCGTTGACGAAGGCCTCGTACTCAGCTACGTTGTTGGAGGCGGGGAAGTGGAGGCAGATGACGTAGCGCATGTGGACCCCTGAGAGTGATATGAACAGCAATCCGGCGCCTGCCCCCGTCTTCATTAACGATCCGTCGAAGTACATGGCCCAGAGCTCGGTCTGAACTTGCATCGGGGGTAGTTGGGTGTCGGTCCATTCTGCAATGAAATCTGCCAATACCTAAGACTTGATGGCCTTCCGAGGGGCGTAGGAGAGAGTTTCCCCCATGAGCTCGACCGACCACTTGGCGATTCTTCCAGACGCCTCCCGGTTCTGTATTATCTCCCTGAAGGGGAAAGATGAGACCACAATAACCGGGTGGCCCAGGAAATAGTGCTAGAGCTTGCGCCGAGTGAGGATGATGGCATACAACAGCTTCTGGATGTGGGGGTATCTCGTCTTAGTCTCGGAAAGTACCTCGCTCACGAAGTAGACAGGCCTCTGAACCGGCAGGGCATGTCCCTCTTCTGCCCTCTCGACCACTACGGCAACGCTGACTACCTGGGTAGTTGCTGCGACATAGAGCAAGAGGGGCTCAGCTGGGCTCGGGGGCACCAAGATAGGTGGTGAGGTGAGCAAGGCTTTGAGTTTGGAGAGCGACTCCTCGGCCTCGACGGTCCATCTGAAGTGTTTTGTCTTCTTAAGGAGGCGATAAAGGGGGAGGGCTTTTTCCCCGAGCCGTGAGATGAACCGCTGAGGGCGGCGAGGCACCCTGTGACCCTTTGTACACCCTAAAGATCCTTGATCGGACCCATCCTGGTGATTGCGGTTACCTTCTCAGGGTTGGCCTCGATCCCGCGTTGTGAAACTATGTACCCTAGGAGCATGCCTCGAGGAACCCCGAAGACACACTTCTCTGGGTTCAGCTTTATGTGATTTGCCCTGAGGCACCCAAACGCGATCTCAAGGTCCCCGACCAGGCTCCCGACTATTTTGGATTTGACCACGATGTCATCGACGTAGGCCTCGACGGTCGGCCCTATGTGTTTTCCAAAGACATGGAGCATGCATCTTTGATATGTGGCCCCGGCGTTTCGCAAACCGAAGGGCATAGTGATGTAGCAAAACATGCCAAAGGGGGTGATGAAGGAAGTCGCGAGCTGATCGGACTCCTTCATCTTTATTTGGTGATAGCCAGAATACGCATCAAGGAAGCAGAGAGTTTCACATCCCGCAGTGGAATCTACTATTTGATCAATACGTGGTAATGGAAAAGGAACCTTGGGGCATGCTTTATTTAAACTAGTGTAGTCTACGCACATCCTATCCTTTCCATTATTTTTCTTGACAAGTACAGGATTTGCTAACCACTCGGGATGATGTACCTCCTTGATGAATCCGGCCTTCAAAAGCTTGTCGACCTCCTCCCGATGATTCTGCGCTTCTCCTCGTCGAAGCGGCGCAGCCGTTGCTTCACTGGTTTGGATCCGGCCCGGATGTCCAAGGAGTGCTCGGCGACATCCCTCGGAATGCCCGGCATATCCGAGGGACTCCACGCAAACACATCAGCGTTCGCGCGGAGAAAGTCGACGAGCACGGCTTTGTATTTGGGCTCGAGCATGGCGCTGATCGTCAGCGCCTTCCCATCCGCGTGGCCGAGGTCGAGCGGGATGGTCTTGGTGTCCTCCGCAGGCTTGAAGTTGCCGGCGTGTCGCTTGGGGTCGGGGATCTCCTTGGAGAAGTCGTCGAGGGCCATGAGGATGGCTGACTCCTCGACCGCCTCGGCGTTCTCCATGCACTCGACGTCGCAGTCGTAAGCGTGCTCGTAGGAGGTGTCGACGGTGATGACTCCCTTGGGCCCCGGCATCTTTAGCTTGAGGTAGGTGTAGTTCAGGACCGCCATGAACTTGGCGTATCCCGGTCGAACGATGATGGCGTGGTAGGTACCATGGAATGCGACCACCTTGAAGGTCAGATCTTCCTTCCGGAAGTTCGAGGGGGTACCGAAGCAGACGGGTAGCTTGACGCGGCCGATCGGGAGTGCCTTCTTTCCTAGGACGATCCCGTGGAACCCCCTCGCGCTGGGCAGGAGCATGGTCCTTGGGATCCCCAGGAGGTCGAGGGTCTCGGCGTAGATGATGTTGAGGCTGCTTCCCCCATCCATGAGTACCTTGGAAAGGCGGGTGTTGAGTATGATCGGGTCGACGACGAGTGGGTAGACCCTGCGTTGGGGACGTTCTCAGGGTGGTCGTCCTGGTGGAAGGTAATCGGCACGTGTGACCAGTCGAGGTATCGAGGAGCTTAAGCTCGAACGGAGAAGTCCTCTCGACGCTCACTCTTGCGCTGATGCGTGCTGAGTCGGGTCGAGGGTCCCCCGAAGATCATGAAACAGTCGAGGATCTCAGGGAAGCCCTCGTTCTTGCCATCACCCTCGTCTTGCGCGTCCTCCTTCTTGTCATATTTCTTGAGGCCGAGGGAGCAGAAGTGCTTCTTGAGCATGCGGCAGTCCTCGAGGCTGTGGTTGGCCGGTCCCTTGTGATAGGGGTAGGGCTCCTTCAGCATTTTGTCGAAGACGCCCCCCTCGAGAGGGGTACCTCAAGGCTTCTTCTTGTCTGTCGCAGCGACAAGATCGTAGGGTTCGACGTCGCGTCGACCCGGCTGGTTCTTCTTGTTGTTGTTGTTATTGTTCTTCTTGGGCCCATTATTCGAGCCCCTGGGCTCGTCCGCCTTGGCCTTCCCTTTGCTCGGGGATGCATAGAAGAACGCGCCAACAGCTTCCTCGCCGGCTGCATAGTTGGCGACGATGTCTATAAGCTCGTTGGCGGTCTTGGGGGTGTTCCGTCCCAGTTCCCGCGCTAGCTCCTTGCAGGTTGTCCCGGCGACGAACGTCGTGATGACGTCGTGGTCGGAGATGCGGGTGAGCTCAGTATGTTGCTTGGAGAACCGTCGGGTGAAGTCGTGGAGGGTTTCCCCTGGCTTCTGGTTGCAGCTGCGGAGATCCCAGGAGTTTCTCGGCCGCACGTAGGTGCCCTTGAAGTTCCCCTCGAAGATCCTGACCAGGTCAGGCCAGCCATGGATCAAGTCCGGGGGGAGCTCCTCGAGCCACCTTCGTGCGGTATCGGAGAGGAAGAGCGGGAGCTGCCGAATGATGACGTGGTCGCTGTCGGCTCCTCCTAGCTGACATGCCAGCCTGAAATCAGCGAGCCAGAGCGGACGGAAACGAACAGGCAAGGCGGTTTGCCAGATTGCCTTGCTGAAGACTCGTGGCCCTGGTGGTTCCGGGGATCGATGTTGATCCTCGTCGCTATCGTAGCGCCCACCTCGATGAGCACTATAACCTCGAGCCTCAGCGTCACCGTGTCGGCGTCGTTTGTTGTCGTTGATGTCGTATCGCGCATCTCGCAGTTGTCGACCGTCGAGGATGCGGTCTCGAACTGGTTGCCGCTTCGCTCCACCTTGGGGCGCCTTGTCTTGGTGGACAGATGCCTCTCGATCTTGTCGAGGGGGCACGTCCCGCCGCTCGGAAGCAGCTCCTCTGCGCCTTGAGGCCGAGCTTTCCGCTTGTTGTACGGTTGCGGTTTGGAGAAGCCCCTGGATTTCATTCCTGATGCGTCGCGCTTGGGGCGTCGATGGTGCCGGCATGTCACGAAGCAACATCGCGGCTGCCACGGCATTTTGGCTGGCACGGATGTAGACGTGGCGCTCGTTTGCCCCCTCCTCGACGATCTGTCGATGGACTTCCCGAGCCCGCTCGCGCCCTGTGGCCGCCCGCGATCTTGCTCGAGGGCGTGCTCGAGCTGCTGAAGTCGCAGGCGCTCTTCCTCGAGCTTGGCGAGCAACTCTCGGACTTGCGCGATCTGGACGTCCTGAGGTGGATCAGCTTTGTCAGGACTCGGGGGGTTGGCATTTCGTGCCGGTGTAGCGTTGCCCCCTCCTCCTTCATCCGTGGCTGCAGCATCGTTGATGTCGTCCTGAGAGTCAACTTGACCATCGAGGTGGAAACATTCCCGGGTGGGATCGTAATCCTCATCGGGGGAGTCCGAGTCGGGGTAGCTGTGGTAGAAGTTGGGGAAAGATCCCCAGCATTCTTCCTCAAGCCATCGCCGTGTTGTCCCCCAGGTGTGACACCCTAGGGTCGGGGCTCGTCGTGACTCCGGGCGCTCGTCCAGTGGAGGGGTGGTGACGAGGTTGATCGTCGTACGTAGCAGGTTCCCTGGGGAGCCGTAACGTGCCTGCATCTACGAGCCTACAAAAACAGAATAGAGTCTGGCGCTGTTGTAGAGCCCATGTGGAAACAGGTTGTGCGGTGGTGCGGCCGAGTATGTCGGAGAAGCCACGGGAACCCTCTGAGATGACGGTATGGTAGAGCCAAAGTCAGGTTCAGCGAGGTACCCGCCCCCGACCCGCAAGCATGGGTCAAACAGGCTCCCGAAGGGAGGAACTGTGTCACCAGCTGAGGCCGGGGAGACGGCATCCGGCGTCTCGGGATCCGCGCGGTGAAGAGTGCGGCAGCATCGTTCGCGCCTCCTCCTGGTCGCAGGCGACAGGCGCGAGTGGTGGGACCGTCGTCTGGTCCTCCTTGACCCCGGCATACCGGAGCTGCTGCTATCCATGCCACTGCTGGAGAGTAGAATCATGTCGTGGTCGTGGCCCGTGGACATGAACTCTAGACTCCCGAACCAGACGGTGGTGGCAAATGGAAGTGATGGGATCATGGAATCCATCTGGGAGAGTAGTTCGGAGTTGATCGACACGCAAATCCCCCTACCTGGCGCGCCAACTGTCGGTGTTATGACCCAGGGGGTCAAGACCACCGGCTAGTAAATTTGTATATTGCGTGCTCCCTCTCCCAGACGTGATGCAAGAAGAACATAAGATTTATCCTGGTTCGGGCACGGAAGGCCCTACGTCCAGCGGGGGAGGATGGATTGTATTATCTCGCACCGAAGTGCTCGTACAGGGGGGGTACAAGCAGATTTATACGGGGGTGCTCAGAGTGAGCTGAAGCCTAGGACTAGCAGGGCTACCCTAGGTGGTCGATTGGTTGCTTGAGAGGTTGATCAAGCAATCGGGTGTGTGATGTATGTAGGTCAGAGCTGATGTCCGAATGCGAATACCAATGTGTGAGCCGATATCCGTGTCCCTGCGCCCCTTTTCTTCTATCCCGGCGTCCCCTTTTATAGATCAAGGGGAGGTAGGCGAGTACAGAGTCCTAAACTGTAGCGGCATGGGAGGCGTGTCCGTGGCACCATGCTGGCGAAGGGACGTCGATCGCTGTAGCGGCGTGGCCTTCCCGTCCTTCCGGTGTTTCGGAGTATGGTGATGGCGGACTGGACGTTGCGGCACGTCATGGCGCAGCAGGGTTGACCTTCTGTAGACAGGTACGAGTCCCACAATTGACGCGGGACGGATTGGACGGGAGCCATGCCGAAGTGATTGGGGACGGTGGTCGAGCCCCCCGGTCGAGGGGGGGGTCGAGGCCGGCGTGACCCTGTCGTATCCCTGAAGACACGGTCGAGGGCTGCCCTGTTCATGGCTCGTTGGGGTGCCTCTGGATTCCGTACTTGCAACGTGGCTACAGCAGTCGCGCGGTCAACGGAGGTCCAGGGCATGGGCGGTGAGCTGATGGATTTCACCGCGGTAGTGGGCGCCCATGGCGTTAGGCGGGGGCAGGTAGGCGCATCGGATCCCCTTTAACCCATACCGGGAGCAAGTAAGTCGGTCGAGCTTCCTTCTCAGGGGTCGTTCATTCGACCCCCTGTCCGTCATTCGAGGGGTCGAGGCGGAGGGGTCGTTCGTTCGACCCCTGTCCGTCAATCAGGGTCGAGGCGGAGGCGGAGGGGTCGTTCGTTCGACCCCTGTCCGTAAGTCGAGGTAGGGGCGGGGGGTCGTTCGTTCGACCCCAGTCCATCTGTTTTTTCAGTAATGGGCCGGCCCACGACTGGTTGCCGTTGCCGGTGAGGGAGGCCTTTGTGTGATGGGTCCTTCTCCATTGACTTGAACGGCTGATCGGATCCTGTCTTAAAAATGGTTGCTATGTTGAGCGTTAGTTTATCGCAGGTTTAGGGTACCCCTTACCTTTGTACCCGACAGATAGTATCCCACGGATATAGATAAGAGATTGTTCTAGAGTTTGGTTAGCTTACGAGCTATTGTAATCTTGCTATATGAAATACCGAGGACACCTATAGGTACCTCGTTCAGATATATTCTTTACAGTCCTACCATAATAAACCTAACCAATTGAACTACACTTGGTTTAAAGCTATGTACAATACGTGCCATTGATATTTTATTACAAGCACATGGACACAGAATCAACAAAATCAACGCTTGGAGTTTTCTTTCATTTCCCAAAATTAATGAAGCAAATAGATCAGTAGTCACCGCTTGAGTTTTTTCTTTAATTTCCCAAAATTAGCCTGTGTATATTGTGGGCTAGTGACGACACAACCATAAACCCCTAATTTTGTATGAGCTTGCACACTAAATTCTTCAAAACATTTTACTCAAGAATTAGCATATCAAACTAGATATTTGATTATTTGTTTGGACAAACAAACATGTTTTAGGCACTACTCCATGTATTGAATGCACACCATAGACATGAGTTTTTTAAAGAATATATATATGAACTGGACATGAGATCTTTTGTAAAGAGAAAATTCTTTGTTTGTTATTGGCAAAAACTTAAATTCCCTATCTGCCACCTAGAAAATACAATTCACACATATATACCATCGGTGCTAAACCACAATAACTTTTTCTATGCATGTAAGATCGTTGCCTCAATGAGCATCCATTTTTAGGGATGAACATTCCCTAAAAATGATATGAGAGATGTTATGGTTCGTGGCCCCCTCTCGGGCACTCCCCGAGTCGCAAAACGCAGCATCCGTTGACTCTGTTGACCCGGCCCACACGCAGCGACACGTGGGCAGGGCAGCGCATCGTCCCCGCCGGTCCAGCCTCAGCCAGCTCTCACGCTGACGCCACGCGGCCAGGGTGACCCACCAGTTGGTCCGTGCCAGCCATTGGTCCAACTCCTCCTCTTCCTCCTGCCGTCGTCGTCGTCCACCCCACCTATGGACAGGCAGGTCCAAAGTCCAAGTCTTTCCGTTTCACGTTTCCGGCTGGCTTATTCTTTCACTTCTTCGTCTTCTCATCTCTGTAGTGAGTACTAGTAGCAGTAGCTTGCATAGTTGGACATCTCTCTCTCTCTCTCTCTCTCTCTCTCTCTCTCTCTCTCTCTCTCTCTCTAGCTAGTACGGCACTGCAGGTCGTCACAAGAAGCTGTATATAGCCGTCTCTTCCTCACCATTACCTGGGTTGATACCTCGCTCGCTCCAACCCGACCATCCATGGACTTGTTGGTACCCAAGCATCAGCAGCAGCAGCGGAGCAAGGAGACCAAGGAGGAGGAGGGAGAGGAGATGATGGTGTTAGCGGAGCACGGGACGAACCGGCAGGCGACTTTCGGTCACGGCGGTGGGCGCAGGAGCGAGATCAAGGAGGTGGACTTCTTCTCGGCCGCCGCCGGCGTTGCCGCCGCCACTCGGCGCAGCAGGACCGACGACGAGGATGGTGGTGACGACGACTGCGACGGCGGCGGCAGGGACGACGATGGGGGTCAAGATGCAGGAGCACTACTCGGACGACGCGGCTGCGGTGATACTGATACCACGGTCAACGTAAGTCTCCCGGTTTCTCCCCGTCGAGATCTCGCCGTTGACGATGGAGCTTCTGCTGCTGTACGTTGTTGTGTGTACGTGTACGTTCTTTGATTGTTTCCTTCCTGTCGTCGATCGATCGCAGACAGCACTGGACCTGCTGACCAGGACGGCGGCGGCGGCGACGCCAACAGCAGTCGACGGCGGCGCCGAGGGGACAACGGCGAGTGGTCGTGATAAAGAGGTTAGTAATTAATTAAGTTTCGTCTGACCGACGACCTTGTTCATAACTTCATATTCTTCTTCTTCTGATCCGATGATGTGTTCGACGGTGTATATATATAACAGGTGGATGTAGAGGCGGCAGCGGTGGAAGGGGAGCTCCGGCAGGCCGGCGAGGAGAACCGGCGGCTGCGGCGGATGCTGGAAGATCTCACCCGCAGCTACGGCGCGCTCTACCATCAGCTCATCCAATCCCAGCAGCAGGCTCAGCTGCAGCAGCAGCAGCAGCAGGTAAACCAATTCGATCCATCGATTTGGTGGCTTGATTGATTCGTCATTCGTGTTCAAACTTGGTTGAAAAAGAATCAAATATCTGGCTAGCTTAAACTATGCTACGTACGCGTCTTAATTGGAGCCTACCTAGTCAACGTTGTACTTGCCTTGTTACCTAAATAAAAGATACTGTATGATTTAAAGATCTCCTGAATATCTCTGTGTTACTATATAATCAAATCAAAGGGGAAAAAAATAGGGTTCTCGAGCCTACCTCGTGAATAGAGCAGCCAGCAGCAAAGCGAGACTCATGTGATACTTTATTCACTTCATTCATACAAAATCAAATCGATCGTTCCTACTACAAACCCGCGCGTATAGTATACAGTACTCCTATATATAAACAAATATGCTAGTTATTGTTAATTGCAATCTGACGCAAAACATATATATATATATATATATATATATAGCTGTTTGACTCATATATATTTTCTTTTTTGGATCCATTAATTTCATTCCTCAAATTAGCTAGGTCGATCTTGTTAATATATATAATTCAAGCAATAATTTTACAATATATATGCAAATATAGCGATGTTAGACCAATGAATTAATGATTGATGAAATTGTAGAAACTATATATGCATTGTAACGGCATTAATTAATTTCCTCAATTTAGATTAATTGCATGCATATACACCCATCATATTTCCCAAATCATACTGTATGTGAACAACACAACTATCAACTACAGTATGCTGCTAATTTTCTCTCAAGTAGTGGTTCAGATGGGCACCTCATTTAATTTCCATGCCCACTAGCGCTATAGTGTTTTACCGTATTGAATTGGAATGGAAGCACCCTTTTCTATTGAGATTCTTGTGCTCAACTATTAATAATAGTAGTAATAAATAAGCATTAACATCCCCGAGAAAAATTTGGACACATGCTGATGTTTAGGTGCCTAATCAACTCCCATGCATTTGATGCATTGATAATAATTTGGATTGGAGAGCTAGAGGTGTCTCCATCCACATGTGGGGCCATGGGGGTGCCCCCACCCCGACAGGCCTATACTAAGTATATATACTTACAAGTATGCTCTAACAGAGCAAACGTGTCAGTACATTGTAACAGAACTCAATGTCTTGAGTGTCGCCATACTCCACAGTACACCATCATCATCATTGGACGCGAGTTGTTCTAATTTATATGAACATGGATCATAACTTGAGGTCACATGCATGTCAATGACACGGAAAGCACGTGTATTTTGGGAAGTAATAAAAAAAGACAGATGAATGAATCACTTTGCTCGTTAATATTAGGTATATATAGTTATATAGTCATATAGATATAGATGTATATGTAGATCTCGCCATCGAAAGCGGCTTGGCCGTGCAAACACAAACTAAGCTTGATAGCAAAGCTTCACTTACTACGGTAGTTAGCATGTTCATTCACATTGGTGGACATTACACTGCCCCCATGCATTTCATCCGATTCATACATTTCTGTACTCCTTTTCTTTTTTGAGGAGAAAACCATTTTCTCTACTCTTACAAATAAACTACTCTCTAATCTCTAGCTACGTGCTGCTGCATGAGCAATGAGCACTAGTAGTTTCATGGAAAGCGATATGATGGATCGATCTATGCAGGCCAGCGGCGGCGCAGCGAGCCCGATGCTACCGGCGGCAGCGACAACGACAACGACGGGAGTGCAGTTCATGGACCCCGGCGGTCGCGTGGCTCCAACGATAGCAGGAGTGGCGGCCCCGCCGTCGTTCAGCGGTGACAGGGGTGATTCAGATGGTGTTAGCGGAAGCGGCGGCGAAGCAGATCAAATCGATGGGATGAGGACGCCTGAGCGCGGCGAGAACGTCGAGCGGGCGCCGGCGCCGGCGCCGGCGGTGGATCAGGCGCCTTTGCGGAGGGCAAGGGTGTCCGTGCGCGCACGGTCCGAGGGCCCAATGGTACGTAAAAGAATTAATGCAGATACAGATTTATATATGTTATAATTGCTGCTGTCAGCAAATAGAATACTCCCTCCATCTCCATCTCAATTATAAGACATCACATGAATCTTGGAGAGTCAAAGTATCCTTCATCTCGAATTATAAGACATCACATGAATCTTGGAGAGAGTCAAAGTATCTCAAGTTTGACCAAACTTATATGATAATATAATAACGTTTATGATGTCAAATAAGTATCATTGCATTCGTTGTCAATTATATTTTCATAGTATGCCTATTTTCTCTATAATTATTGATCAGACTTGAAATGCTTTGACTCTCTAAAATTTTTGGAATGTCTTAGTGTTGGTTTATTTCCACAATTTCTTAACAAATCTTGTTTGTGGATATAGATCAGTGATGGATGCCAATGGAGGAAGTATGGGCAGAAGATGGCCAAGGGTAACCCATGTCCCAGAGCTTACTACCGCTGTACAATGGCCACAGGATGCCCAGTCAGAAAACAGGTATAAATATGCATAACGGTTTATTTATAAATATTTACATTATCACATTGAACGTATGAAAATGGTTATTTTCTTTAGAGCGTCCTAGAATTTGCATGCCAAGTGGTATAAGTAATATATCAGTCTTAAATAATCCAGAATTGTTATGATAGTATTATGCATTATTCCATTTGCTTAATTATCTATTCAACAACGACGACTGATGGTCCTGGCCGTCCATCATCAAAAGGACAGATTTTTCCTAGCTATTAGTCAAGGAAATGCCAAACAAAAGGCTGCTGGGTGTACTTGATTTGAATTAAAGGGCGACTACTTACTAGTACTACCTGTATACATAAGAAAATGATCTCATGGTATATATATATATATATATATATATATATATATATATATATATATATACCCGTGGTCTGCTGATACGTACGTTGCGTGCTCCATACAATAATTCAAACACATGTGTAGTACTTTCTTTGCATTTCAATGTTTGGATATATATAGTCAAAGAAATGTGGCATTTGAAAACGCACACACACCCAACAAACCAGCTGCAAGTACATTTGAATATACATTTGCAACTCTGACGATATTATTGTTATCCTATGATAGACGATGACATTTAAATGTGAACATACTATTGTATATGCTTGCATACGTTATTGATTTGAATTGAACCTACCTACTAGCTATTTTTCTCTTGCATGCATGCCTTACACATGTCGTCCCCAATGAACATTTACAAATTGATCAAACTATTTACAGATTGTGACATCTCACCAGACGGACGATCCCTCTAAAATATTTTGCTCAAACTTGCTACGTGTGTTTGCCTTTAACAACTTTTAATTAATATATATATAAATGCTGCTACGTGTTTGGATTTTTTTTATAAGAATGCATGCAAGAAATGAGAAAACGTGAGTCATCAGTGACCAATAATAATCGTACACGTGCAGGTGCAACGGTGCGCGGAGGACAAGGCGGTGCTGATCACGACGTACGAGGGCACGCACAACCACCAGCTGCCGCCGCCGGCCGCCGCGATGGCCAAGACCACCTCCGCCGCGGCGGCCATGCTCCTGTCTGGCCCGGCCGTCAGCCAGAACGCGAGCGCGCTCTTCGCCGGCCACCACGTCGCCGCCCCGGCGCCGCTCTTCCAGTACCAGCACCAGTACCCCTACGCGTCCGCCATGGGCGGCGCCACGCTCTCCGCCTCCGCGCCGTTCCCGACCATCACGCTCGACCTCACGCACTCGCCGCCGCCGCCGCCGGGGGCGCCCGCGGGACTGCTCCAGCACCGCCACCAGCTGCCGCCGTTCCCGATGTACGGCGGCTTCCCTGCTGCCGCCGCTGGGCAGTACAGGCCGGCGGCGCTGGTGCCGCCACAGACACCGGCGGCGACGCTGTTGGCGGGTTTGGATGGCAGGAACCGGTCGGCGGTGGAGACCATGACCGCCGCGATCACTAGTGACCCCAACTTCACCACGGTCCTGGCGGCCGCACTCTCGACGATCATGGCTGGAGGCGGCGCTGAGCCACCACCGGTTCCCCGGAGCGGCGGCGCCGCTGACGCCGGAGATGGTGGCAACGGTAGCGGCGGCGGCGCTGAGCTCGCCACGGCCGCGGCAGCACGTGAGACTGCATTGCATTCGCTTTTGCAAAGACTTAATGACAACCGGCAACAATGACATTTGGAATCATCATCTCAAGCTCATGCACCTCGATATATATGATCCATCTGTGCATACATCCATCCATATACACATCGGCTTAATTTGTAGTTTGTATACGTAATAATGCATGCGGTATACCATAGAGTCCTCTTGTAGACGTCGTAGAGTTGTATATGGATTACAATTGAGGTTATAGAGGCAACAATTTGATTTTTTTCACACCGTACCTTTTGTACATTGTACATTGTTCTGCAGTTAGTTGGGGAAACATAGATGTCCCAAAGGAGCGTCCACGTTAACACTCTCACAAGACACGCTAAATACTATAAAATCTTATAATAATTGAAGCATCTGGCGTTTAATTTGAGATATACTATAATCATTATCACCAATTAACAAAATGGATTAATCATAGAAAATCAAACAGTAGTAAGAAACACCGCATTTAATAATTTTGAAGACTCTAATCATCATCACCAATAATAATCATTGACTCTATTCCCTTTTATAAAAAGTTACCCACCTCTACGTTAATATATACGGTAATCCCAAAATTTGTATCTAAGTTACCACACCTCTGTTGTTCTGAAAAAATAATTTAAATCCTTAATTTTGATCTAAACTACTATGTCATTGTGAAAGAGATAATGCAATGTAAACCCTAATAAGTTTGTATCTATAAATTACCTACCATTATAATAAAGTAACCATATCTATTATTAAAAAAACTAAAACATTCCTCAAATCATAAAAATACTAGTATAATACACTGAAGAAAATAATACAATAAACATAAAGTAAGCTATATATATCTTTCTAACTTATGCAATTATACCCTATTATATTAAAAGTACGCATGATGAATGCATAATAATGCTACATGTCCCATGTAGCACTACTACCAAAAATGATGCACCCCTGACTAATTAACAGAGGCGTGCCTTTTGTGGAGCCGCCTTTGTATATAGATAAGCTGGCTCCAAGCAAACGTCCGCCTTTGTTAATAACTTAGAGAAGGGGCATCCTAAACTGATTGTCTCTTCTAAATTGACTATTAACAGAAGTAGGCATCCTAAATTGGTCACCTCTATTGATCGATTTACTGAGGCAGACTTCTAAGATGCATGTCTAGGCGGGTATTCTAAGTGTCTAGAAATTGATAGAGGTTGCATGCTTAAAAGGCCTGCCTCTACAAATAGTTGTATAAAAATATTAATGACTTTTTCATCTGAACACAAATGAAGACAAATTGTTACCAAAATTATAGAACTTGATGTGATATACAACTTTGTAGTTGCTAAGTTTTTAGTGTTTTGAAAAGTGCTAAGTTTTTAGTTGCAGATGATCACATGCATTGTTCGCCTTAACATTTGTTTAAACAATATTAAATGGTAAACAATGGTCAACTATGTCATTTAGGGTCTAAAGGGTTCATTAAATGGTTTGACCATGTCTAAATGGAATAGAGTTAAGTGTGATTAAATAGGCTACAATAGTTGTGAATTCATCATTTAGTCCACTGGAGAATTATATCTAACACGTTGGCACTCAACTAATTAACATCGTAAATATATAAGCTAGATTGTGATTTAGTTTCCTTTCCAAATATTTTTTTAGCTAGATTACATATTTCATTATATACATAAATGTGTGAACTTTCTTGTATATTTGAATTTTACATACATAAATATGTATGTTTAATGGTACTTTACAAGACAATTGAACTCTATTTAAATGCAGACTAAATGGGTCATCCATTAAATAAAGGTGATCAACTATTTATCTTTTGACGTTGAGGATACATTCATCTCATATGTCTATTGTGCGTCTTTCCCCTAGGGTAGAGGATGTTTTCCCCTATTTTGCTTAACAAAACTATCGAATCCAATATAGAGTGACTTCTCAAGTGTTTGGCGTCAATTTGTCTTGCCAAATGTCTCTCACATGTTCCAACTTCCAGCACTATTTACATGGGAGACCAATGTTGTGAATAGTAGGAATGCAAGAAACGCAACCTACGGGTCCAGAGTTTGACTCCCCAAATGCCACTCGTGCTACTTTTAGCAAAATATGTGGTCCATTAACGCTGGTAGCACGATACGCCGGTCACCGGTGGTCCTCGTCTTTAGTGATATGTCTTGATTAGCCGGGGTTTGTGGCCTTTTCTCAATCCTATGGAGAGAATATTTTACATTCATGAGACCCCTATGGGTGAATTTTTTGTTTTTTTTAGACTAATGTTCAAGTTGCTCGATCAAGTTTTAATGTCAGACCAGCTTTTCTTACCTACAGATTTTAACCCATTCAACTAGGCGATATAGGTGTTTATTGGCACTACCCCTTGCTAGAAAAATTCTCTGCTGGATCACGGTTTTGGCAGCAGTGACCCTATTTACAGATTCCTGATGTAGGTTTGTTAAAAAAAAAATCTATTTTTGCACTATGTTTCTTTCCTGGTGATTGTATTGCCCCGTTCTTAAAAAAAAGGGTACACTTAGTAAACAGACCTATTGTTGTCTCTCATGCAAGGCTTATAAATGGCACTATTGTTCAGGCCCAGCCCATGTTCAGTCTCTCCATTCTTAAGAATAGCCCACTTTGACACCCTGAGCAATTAGAATTCAATCCATATTTCTTCAAAAAAAAAAAGAATCCAATCCATAACCAAGAAGACAAGAGCTATCCCACAGAAGGAAGTAGATTGCAATGATACATGCTCATCAGTTCAAATGCATTCCACAAATTATTTTACAAGTGATAAATTGTACAACCATGAACAAACAGTTTTCAAGAAAGCTCTGTCCAAACATTTGCTCTTCAAGCATACATGTCTTGGAGCATCCATGTGCTCTTCTCCAGAAAGAAAGCTCTGTTTCACGTCTTCGGTTTCAGCATTTTTGGCCATCAATTTATTTCCAGCGTGTTGTCTGAACGTAGTGGATAGAGAAACTACACATCCCTAATATATAGTACGATATCTTCATGAAGAGCAAGCAGAGTGCTCCCACACTCCTTATGCAGATTCTGCGAAGCCAATCCTGTCGTTGCCGAAGTCGAACACCGTGTGGTAAGCTCCCATGAAGACATCCCCAAGAATCCTGCAATTGTTCGTATGCAAGCTCTCGCTCAGACTGAGATGGGGTAGAAGAAAAAATATCAAGGTATGAAACAATGCCATGTCCCATACATACCAGAGAGGACCACGCGGTGGTGGTACGTCATATGCCATGAAGCCACTGATGCAGACAGTTTGGCCTCCTTGCTCCAGCTTCACAATGTACTGCAACACATGTTTCACAACGTTTGAGGATGTAGGCGCTTGCAGGAATGATTTTTATGTAATATCTTCTGATAAACAGCAAGTATAAAATGTTGGAGGCTACTAATATCTCGTTTACAGAATGTTCAGTAAAATTGATGAATCATTTATCAATAGCAAGATCTGTTGAAAAAAAATGGCTACTTTGTTGTAGGAAATGAAAAAAAAAGTTACTATAAGTTGAAAAATGATCTATGGGCTACTAGAAAGCACCTGCTCTGGTGTTAGGGTAAAGGTCTGGTTTGCAATGGTGAATGCAAGGCTGGGCATCTTTGAGATCTCCTCGCAGCTGACTGTTGATTCTCCGCTGGGGCTTGGCAGACGCTCACATAGCTGGAACGAAAGCAGAATCTTGTCACCAATTATATGATCCAAGAAATGGCCAAAGGAAAAAATAGCACACAGAGTAAATCATAAATTGGTAACCTGGTTAGCATATTGCAATATCAGCTCCTTCGTTTTGTTTTCACGGAGCTGATTCTCTATCCACACAACAGCCATCTCGCAGGCTGAGCACATAACATCTGAGCCCAAGTTTTCTTTCCCAACAACAGATTCAATTCCCTCGCTGCAGAAAATTTTCACACCATGAAAAGAACATGCAGGAACACGGGAAAAGCAGTTTGGTGTATCACAACTGCGCAATGGTATGGTACTCTGAGATAATCATAGGCTCACCTAACAGATTGAGCACCATCAAACATACACAGACCGACTTGGCTGCACACTTTCTCTGGATCTGTCTGCAGTGTCAAAGCATTACCAAATTACTGGAGTTCAAAACTAGTTTAACAGAGCACAACAATCATCTATAACACCCGTTCCACAGTCACAAGTCTGACGAAAGATAATAAAATGCAGAAACTAGCAAACCTGTGCTATGAGCATTTCGAGGATCATCTCTCCATACTGGCTCACAACTGCTTTGCATCCTTGGCTGATAATTCCAGAAGCCCCAATTGCTTCGTTCACCTGAGCAATTATTGTCTGTAAAATAAAAAAAACATGAGACATGTCTTTAGTCATGGCATATTGCAAACGTTGTACTCCCTCCTTTTTTTTGGACTGCGTATCATTGCATTAAGATAGGAAAAAGGCTAAAAATGAAGAACCCCCCCCCCCCCAATGGGGTAACAGTTGTTACACAAGGCGCATGTTCAAACACAGAGACGACCGAATCATCTCGATCTTTTGTAACTCAAGTGCCTGCCTATGATCATGCATGCAAGGAAAAAAACAGAGAGAGAATTTCAGGATCATCAGCATGGAGATACAGATACATACCGTTGGACCGCCGAGCAAAGAAGTCCCAGAGTCGACAATAGCAGCACATCCTTTGGAGCAGAAACCAGTGGACTGGCCATCAATGAGAAGATCCCCCATGTTGAACTGCCAGTAACCTTTGGTGGAAACAGGGACATAGGTGTGGTTCCCCTTGAAGTGATCAGGGTCCACTCCACCAAACACAAGCTCGCCACCAGATTCAGCTTCAGTATTCCGGTTCAGCCAGAATGAGAACACATCTTGTGCAAGCAGGTTCTGCTCTTGCATGTTCTGCCTGGCAAAAAAAAAAAGCAGGTCGATCGCCTGTTAAATGGCGAACAGGACAGCCAACGACGTACACGTACGGTACGGGTACAAGAGTACTCGTAGATAATAATACCAGATCGGAGGAGCTTTGCCGACGGAGATGTCAGGGTATCCAAGACCAAGAATGCCATCAAACTTGCCGATGATAAACGTGATGCTGGATTCGCGTGTCGTCTCGATGAATTTCTGAAATTTGGTAGATTGATCTGTAGCGTTAGAAAAGAGTCAACAGTGGGGGCAGGCGATGTCAGTATTAGATTTATTTACCTGGCTTTTGACAGTGAGGTCTCCAACCAGCACGTTGTCGTTGCTGAAGAATCCAGAAATTGAACCAGAGCCATAGGTGATTTTGCAAGACTCTCCTGAAGAAATTGAGAGTAGATGCGTTTAGGATCGGAATGGTCTTTGAACTATCCAAAAATCATATCTTTCTTTCTTTCTTTCTTTATTTATTTCTTTTGATTTTGAAAAGAAAACAAAAGAAGATGAGGCCGGCCTGGTCACAAGAAATAGCTCTACGTATGTACCATCTGCTTTGTAAGTGCTAGACTTGGCGGACTTGTATTTGGGGTGGAGGTAGCACGCAATCTGCATGCAGCAGTAGAACATTAATTTCAGTGAGAGATTTCCATTAACCCTTCCAAGGATGCAAATAAACGTGCAGCGCAAATGGCACAATAGCAAACCAAAACATCATCAGAATCAGATAGATCGTCGAAAACGACGACGTACCGAGAAGTAGCATTTGGAGGATGGGACCCAGAGGTTGGAGCTACCAGTGTCGAAGATGACGGTGAAGTTCTGCGGCGGCGTGCCGATGCCGACGACCCCGTAGTACTGGGTGTTGAGATAGTCGACGAGAGGTACGTCATCGCCGCTACTGACGGCCCCGAGGCCGCGGTGGATACTGCTGCTGTAGGCCTCCTGCCTCGCGAGCTTGGCGGCCTGCAGCGCGTGCTGGTCGAGGCCGCGCTTGGTGAGACCGACCCTGAGCAGGCCCTGAGGGGACGCTGCTGACGCCCGGAGAAGCAGCGCGCATAATGACAGAAGCAGCAGGAGGTGGTGGTGGGTGCGCCGGCGCTCGGCCATGATCCTCTGTTCCTAGCTATCCCCTGCAGAAAATTAAAAATACAGGAGGTAGAATTTCGTGAGAGGATGTTTGGCACTTGGCTGAATATGCACAGTGCTGCAGAGTGGACAGAACAGCCAGTCAGTGATGCATCCTATTCGTACTACTACAGACAAGCGTCCAGAGTCCAGACGACCTATCCTATCCTACCCGGCAACGGCGACGGCGAGGCAGAGCAAGCAAAGCAAGAACGCGCGTGGCAGAGTAGAGTAGAGCTCAGCTCAGGGAAAGGCGAGTCAACGGTATGGTGGGCAAGGCGGTTGGAGCAAGAGACTACTCACCTTGTTGGCTTGTTGCGTGTAGCTTGGCTCTTCTTCTTCTTCTTCTTCTTCTTGCTTGGTTCCTCCACTCCACTCGAGGAACGGATTGAGTTGAGGAGGAGGATGAAGAGGACGGCCGGCGGTGGCGAAGGAAGTCAAGGCGGAGAAGGAGAGGGAGAGGAGACGTAGAGGAGGGGGGAAGGAAAGAGGAACAGCAGCAAGCGTCTTCCCGGTTCCGGCCGGGCGACAATGGATGGCCGAGGGAGACGCGCGGACCAATGGCTGGCGTGCGTCACACTCACAGGCTCCTGTGGCCACTGGCAAGCACAGTCACTGGGATTGGCATCGCCCATGTAGGTAGTACGAGTACTACTGGTACGTCGGTCGACGCATACAATGCGAGCGTTACACCGTCTCCAACCACCACTGCCCTGCCCAGAATACAAGTCTCATTCTACGTTTAGATAGCGTTAGAGTTAATATGTTCGATATCCAAAATACAAGACTCATTCCGCCGCGTTTAGATAGCGTTAAAGTTAGAAGGTTCAATATCCGTGAAAGATCGATCTTCTCTAGCAACGAAACATAAAAGATACTAACTATTTATATAAAGGGTTAAATACACTTTTCAACCTCCAACTTACACACAAGTTCGATTTTCAACCTTCAACTATAAAACCGGATAAAATACACCCTCCAACTATCAAAACCGGACAAATTTGACCTTGAACTGGTTTCAAAAGCGGTTTTCTATTTTTTAGAGACACTAAAATATTATATTATTTTTTTGAGCATCTTAACATTCTCAAATGAAAAAACTCAAAACTACAAAGTTGTATATTCCATTAAGAGCTACAACTTTAGTATAAAAATTATTTTTATTTGACTCAATACAAAAGATATATTATTTTTTTTAAATACGGCAAACCCTAGAATGCGATTATTACAACTTTGGATGAAGATAACTTTCAAAAAATCATAACTCTTTAATACAACTTTGGATGAAGATAACTTTTATATGAAAATTATAGATCTCGATGATATTTATAACTTTGTAGTTTTAATGTTTTTCATTTAAGGACGTTAAGATGCTCGAAAAAATAATATAAAATTTCAGCTTGTCGTATTTAAAAATAATAATATATCTTTTGTATTGAGTCAAATGAAAATAATTGTATACCAAATTTTTAGCTCTCAATGGGATATACATCTTTGTAGTTTTGAGTTTTTTCATTTGAGAATGTTAAAATGCTCAAAAAAATATATAATATTTTAACGTCTCTCAAAAATAGAAAACCGCTTTTGAAACCAGCCAAGGGCCAAATTTATCCGGTTTTGATAGTTGAAGGGTGTATTTTACCCGGTTTCGTAGTTGAAGGTTGAAAACCAAACTTGTGTGCAAGTTGAAGGTTGAAAAGTGTACTTTACCCTTATATAAATAGATCTTCAAAAAAGAATATCCAAATTTAGATTAGGCCTCTCATGACACTCAAAATAATACATCTTCCATATAGATGCCATGTTGAAGGTTATAGGTATTGGTTTGGAGACCCATATTAAGTTTGGGTCTTCAAATGCCCTCTCAAAGATAGTCGAGGGGGTGTTTGATTTCTTCCCTCAACTTTAGTCTCTGTCACATCAAATGTTTGACACTAATTTGGAATACTAAACATAGATTAATTACAAAACTAATTGTACCGATTATGGCTAATTTATGAGACGAATCTAATAAATTTAATTAGTTCATGATTTGACGATGTGAAGCTACAATAAATATGTGCTAATGAAGGATTAATTATGATTTATAGATTCGTCTCGAGGATTAGTTGTGTATGATTAATTCATGATTAGCACTTCCAATTAGTATACAAACACCCGATGTGACCCACCCTAAACTTTGGTTCTTGTAGTATCCAAACACCATCTAAATGTAGATAAAAAAATAACTAATTGCACAGTTTGTATGTATTTTACAAGACAAATCTTTTAAGCATAATTAGTCCATGATTTGACACTACTTATTATAGTAACATATGTTCTAATAATGGATTAATTAGACTTAATAAATTTGTCTCACGATTTACAGATAGATTCTTAATTTGTTTTTTATTAGTATCCACCCATACGACGTCTCATGAACTGCCTTCATTCTCTTTTATAAGACACAACTACATATGACACGGTCTTCTAAATTATACTTTGACCCTTTATTTATTTTATATTATATTATTTATACTTATAAATTTATAATATTCGGATGGTAACATTTAATTACAAATCTAATTATATCAAGCTTATGTTACAATAATTAAAAATTATTAGTTAAATATTTGAAAGTTTCACTCTTTGATATTTGTGTGTGCCTTATAAAAGAGTAACATTCAGCAGGTGTTAGATGTAAAAAGATTTGGAATTTTGACATTGTAGAAATTTTGTTTTTATTTGACAATTATTGTCCAACCATGGAGTAACTAGACTCAAAAGACTCGTCTCGCAAATTACAATTAAACTATGCAATTAGTTAATTTTTTACTTATATTTAATAATTTATATATGCGTCCAAAGATTTGATGACGAGAAATCTTGTAAAATTTTGAGAATTTTGAAGACATATAAAAAGAAGGGAGCATCCTATAATCTAAACATGCCTTAAAGAAGATAGGCACAGCCCAGCTGTCCTGCCCAGTACCAGCCTACCAGGAGGAGAGGAGGTGACTGGACGTACTACGTACGATGTGTCGCCCGTGTGCTGGGCTGGGCAACAAGGCCCAGCGTGAGCATGGCCCACGTGTCAATCGTCCAGCGCCGCGGAGGCATGGTAGGTTACTTGTGTGGACACAAGTGGATGAAACGAATTGAAACATCCCGCCCGCGAAAGCAACGGGTGGACCTTTCTTTTCCATTATTACGATGCCCCCTAGTTATTCCTAGGGCAGAGGCCGCACTGGATATACATGACCATTGTACTTTCTTCTCTCAAAAACTTTATTTTCTTCTTCTGCTTGTAGATTCTCGCTCGCCTGTGAATAAATAGCTTTTTAGAGTCGTCTTTACCGCTCCTACATAAATGATTTTGTGAGGCGAGACCCTTTTTTATTAATCGTGATGGTCGTGAAAACCAACCACCTCGTAATATGGTCGATTGTTAATGGATACAGTCGTTTTATTTACGAAGGCCGTCACGAAATGAATGCCTCCGGAAGTTGATGTATGGAGACAGTAAAAAAATGTCCAACTCAGAAAATCAATTTACCGGTACGGTAAAAAATGTTTGCTTCCATAAACCATTTAAGAAGACAGATATTGATAAAGTGTCCGCCTTCAAAAGTCGGGTGTGTGCGTTGGGAAAGATGTAATGTCGGACCCTTCTACCCTCGCCTCTTATCATGCTCCTGTTCGGAAACCAATGATGTCGCCCCTGGTTTTGTGATACCCCACCGTCACATGGCGCGACACTGGTGGCCACATGCCTGTCTGCCACCCCCCCATGGGGATCGGATCCACACCGCTCTTTATGTCGACCATTACATGCGGAGAGTCCTCTATCACTTCTTACGGAATCTACTTCCCAAGAGCACACGGATTGCTAACGTGGACCGTTGGATCTCAAGCCGCGTGGACCCTTTTTAACCATCAATGTGTTTGTGTTTCTTCACTGAGGATGGCATGCAGGGCCTACGTGTTGTTATCGAGTTTGGAATCCACGTCGCTCGTTTGAACCACAGTGATTGCTTTAACGTAGACCTTTGACAAAGGTGGTTGGTTTACCCATCTCAAAGAACCCAAAATGACCGCCTTGCAAAAGAATATTGTAGTAATGTAAGTTAAACTTTTAAACTTTGATCAAATTTCTAAAATAAATATTAAAATTTATGCCAACAAATTGGGATAATTTCCATATTTGGAGGGATTGCGTTTACTGTGTTGGCAAAACCTATTTTTTTCATGGTGCAGAGTGTAGACTGTGTTTTTTTTAGCTAAAACAACTTTTTTAAAAAAATATTACATTATATTTTAGTATTTTAAAATACTTATTCTAAAATATTCCAAAATTTTCATAAATTATTAGAATCCAATTGACCTCCACGGATCGTAAAAGTTCAATTTATCTCGGTTATAGCTAACGTGGCGCCTTGCCAGCCAAGACTATTTTCAAAACGATTAACGGGAGTTTAGAGTTATATGTGAGTGAGTCTAAAGATCCATTTTTCTAATTAATGTATTATTTAAATATATAAGTATTTTTCTTAAACCAGGTATGTTAGAGTAGTTTGTCTCATGCTTCATATATTATCTACTAAATAATCTACTCCAATATATGTGGTTCGAGAGCCAAACAACGCCTAATTGACCGTTGGAGGAGGTTATATCGGCCTTTCTCCGTAATCCAGCTATTGCCGTTGCTTGGGCCTTGAGTCCATCTTCTTTTCTGGGCTGCACGCGTACGATGCTGTTGTATATGGGCCGGACGCGTGTTTCGTTTGGTCAGCTGCCGCACCGCCGGCCGACCACCGCCGTCTCGCCCCGTCGTGGCATCGCCTCCTCCCGTCCGGCCAACGAGCGAGGCCGCGCCGAGCCGCGAAGACGAGAAGCCGACGCTGACTCACGACGTCTTGCTCCGGCTCCTCTCTGACGGGCAGCCGACCTCCATCCTCCCGACGCACATACTGCAGTTGGGCAGTCGGCAGTCGCCACTCCGTTTCCCCCAGCAACAAGGGTGAGGTGAGGTGGGAGGGCCTCTTTGTGTTGGTTCGTGTCAGATTCCATTTGATTCGCTTGGGTTGGGCATGGATTAAAGTATCCATGCTATAGACACTTTGATTCCTTGCCTCCGTAACTGTAACCTAGGTATATAACAATGCTCGGTTCATAACTACCACAAATGGTTTGAGTTCATTATAGTAGTGCAGCCCTCAAAATAAGGCAACCATTTTACGGTATTACTTGGCTGTGTAGCGTAAACAAGATACTGCTGCAAACACATTTTCATTTGCTTTCTCATCTAAGGTTACTGCATTGCATTTCATAGGAATGGCTATGGGGTTTATTAATGGTAATCCTGTAATCCACGAGAAGAAAGAGAGGCGCATCGTCCGACAGGCACCAGTGGGCACAGATGAAAATGCGGTAGAGCCCATAGACCAGCTAGAACTATTTGATATCCTTCGTTATTCGTTATGATTTCCCTTGAATAAATGCAGCAAAACTTGTCCCCCCCCCCCCCCCCCCCCCAATATGTGAATTCTGTGTCCTAGCCATTTGGTTGTGGTCCTTAACGTTCTTCACATCACATTAGAGATATAAAGGATCCAGAGCACCCATACTCACTGAAACAGCTGAATGTGGTAACTGAAGACTCAATCGCACTCAATGATGAAAGGAATCATGTCAGGTAAGTTCTCATATCTCTAGGTTCCTTTGGTTTGGATGTACAATTCAGGATTGTTAATACTGAAATTCACTCTTGAGATTCATTTTGCTCTGAATCAGGGTTAGTTTCACCCCAACAGTGGAGCACTGCAGCATGGCAACTATTATTGGCCTTTGCATACGTGTCAAACTTGTACGAAGTCTCCCTCCTCGTTACAAGGTTTGTTGTCACTCTAGAGCTTGTGGCGAATAGGGGTGCAAACGAGTGACCTTTAGGTGCACCTCTAAACCTCTTTAGTTCAAGTATTTATACTACTTTCTCCAAATTTTTTGAAAATGAGTACAAATATTTGAACTAAAGAGGGTTGGAGGTGCACCTAAAGGTTACCCCTTTGCACCCCTAGTGGCGAAGTACTCATGTTATGGTTTACACGATCAATATTATTTTTCTAGAGCCATCAGGGTTTGATTCGTTACCTTCGTGCCCAGTTTAGCAAGTTCTAGAAATCTGTGATAGGCATGTCATTTATGTCAGCATACTGATGGCATTAGGGATTGCATTGTTGCTAACTACTTTTCCGGAGGTGTTACATGGGCCTGAAATGTCTGTCTGTCAGATTGAATTATAAAAAGCATTATACCTTTGTTGCACATAAAACTTGGTCACTGAGTTAAGAGAATTAGTAGCCCCTGTACATATCTGCAGTAGTACATTTCAAGAAAATATTTATTTTTATTGGTGGGAATACAATCTAATAAGGCAGACCTGAAATCTTTCTCTTTTTTTTTTTGTTTTTTAACCATCAACATGCTAGGGAAATTGTTTCTTCGTCTGTTGTATGTGAGCTTTCTCTCGGTGTGTGTGGGTCTGTGTGTGTATTGTTTGTTATCTCCTGAGAAAATTTAGGCAGTCATCTGAATCTTAACTTTTGTAGGTGGACATAAGGGTTGCCCCTGGATCACATGCAACTGAAACTGCTGGTATGTGTTCTACAGCTTCTGCAATGGTTACCACATCTATCGCTTGGTTGAATATCTCAGCATATGAATTAATTCTTTATTGCAGTGAATAAGCAACTGAACGACAAAGAACGCGTTGCTGCTGCATTGGAAAACCCAAACCTGCTGGACATGGTTGAAGAATGCTTATCACCAACATTTCAATGTTGAGGCTTGAATATTATATCTGGGTACCATGGTGGTGATGTTCAGAAGCCACACAAGCTTAGGAGTTCACTCGTGTATTTCTTAGAGTTGGTTCTTTGCCTCTCCTTTGTCGTTCTTCTATCTAAATGAAATGACACGCGGCGGCTCTCTTGGTCGCTTGAGAAAAAATGTTAAATTTTGATGGTGCTGATCTTTTGTCAATAATTTGCAGTACTACTGTCCAGGCCTTCTAATTGCACATGGCTATTTCAGTGTTCTGGCTAAGATTCCCAATGTGAAATGCAGAGATCTGTGAGATTCAATTCATCCTCTACGTGATGCTGTGCACTCCAGATGTTAGATATTCTGTCTTTGTGAGTGGACTCAAGATGATACTGATGGTCTTGGGCATTATTGACATTCTGCTGTTGGCAGCCTCTCAGATTCCAACCAATTAGCATAAGTTGCCCCAACCAGTTTTTATATATCTCAACATGGTTCGAAACAGCATGTTGCTCAGATCAGGTCAACTGTAGTATCTGGTGATTTAAAAAGAAAAAGTTTTTATCTATCTCAACATTGTTGTTGCATTGAAAAGTTTAATTAGGCGGCCATGGCAACGTACGGATGCCCCAAAACCTGGAACATAAGAACGAGAGACCCTATCCTGGAACGTAACGTAAGAACATAAGAAAAAACAACACAGGACAAACAGTCCAGAGTCAATAATAGTGAAATCGAGTAGCAACGGCTAACTTTTTTTTTTGCTGGGGATGAAGATAAATAAGTAATGAAAATGGGCAAGAGCTTATCATTGAAAACTTATATGAATCCAGTAACCTCGAACACAAACACTGCACCTGCAGCACACTCGTTGCCTAGTTCCAGTTATTTCTTCGTCCAGACAGTGGAGAACATTAACCATCCGTGTATATCCCTAGATAGTCAGTTAGCACCAGATGCTCAAATATGAAAACCATGAAAACCATCACAGTCCAATATGGATCAGAAATCAGAAACATTAATTACCATACATGATACATGTTGTATATAGACATATATAGTACACAAACTTAGCACTAGCAGCCTAGCAAGGCCATAGCTATGATCTGCACTATATATTTGTTCAGTGCAGATCTGTGAATACAAGCTTCAACTCTTGAAGTACGACTAGGTCGAGGTAGTACAACCAGGGTCTAGTTGGATGTCATGCCCATGCCCAGATCAGCGCCTCCAAAGAGACCTGCCACTATGGTGCCAACATCTTCAAAACCAACACCGATGCACAGTGGGCTTCCCTTTGCGGAACCTTCTGCAGAGACATCGCTCCTCAGCCGCACGTTGGGACCTAGGCCGCACTTCCCCAGGCACTTGCAGCCGACGACCGCACCTCCAGTACCCACAGTCTTCTCAAACTCCTGCAGGAGAGCAAGCGCGCCTGACTTCTTGCATTTGCCCCCCATGCAGACCTCGATTCTGCTGGTTGTGGATGTCTCGGCTACTGCAACACTGCTGACTCTGGTGGCTTGCACCGCGGTTGCTGGCTCCGAAGGTTGAGATAGTTCCGGTGCCAAAGGTGCTGGAATTTGAGGAACTATGATTGGGAAGCCCATGCTTGGAGATGGCATTTCTGGTGCGGTGATTGTAGCGCAGCGGCTCATCCTAACAACTTGCCCCTCGCATTCGCTTTCACTGGACTCTGATGAGCATGAGGAATCGTCTTCATCCTTGCAGCCATTCAGTGTAGCCATCGCCATCTTCTTTGCTTCCTTCTCCATCTTCATGGCCTTCTTCGCGGCCTTCTTCTGTTCCTTCTCCATCTTCTTCATGGCCTTCATTTGTTCCTTCTCCATCTTCTTCATGGCCTTCATTGCAGCCTTATCACACTCCATCACGGAGACAGCTGCGATGCTTGACGCAACAACTTCGGGAACCGCTGTTGATATCATCCTGCACTGCTCAACATTCAAGGTTGCCTCGTCCTCGCAATCGCTCTCGCTCGACTCAGAGGACTCGTCTTCTTCACAGTTCATCATCGCCATGGCAGTCTTCTTCTCCTGCTTCTTCAGTGCTTTCATAGCAGCCTTCTCTTCTTTCTCTACCTTCTTTATCTTGTATTCCTCATCCTTCATCTGGCTCAGCTCCTGCAGCAGCAGATCTGCGGCTTCCTGCGTGCACAGGTGCAAAGAAATGAGAATTCATTCAACTTGAGAGCTTCAATCAACACGAATCAAGAACACGAAACTATCAAGTAAACCAATTGTCAGCACTTAATAATACACATGTCGAGCCCAAGTATTATGTAGTGGTAATTTCATTCAGAAACTGTTGGGTTACCAGCAGGAACTGAAATTAGTTGGTACCATAAAACGTACTAGCGATTTTTACCATTTGGGTACCAAATCGACCATATATTTACTTATATCATCACCATGATTATCCTCAACGCGCACCCAAATTCTTCAACAGGAACCAATGAATTACTCAGATTCCTCGTCCATTTCCCAAATCGGAACAGAAACCTGACTACTACCTAGAACAGCAAAAGGCGAGGAAGAGGGGGAAAGAAAAAGAGGGCTCACCGAGAGGAGCTTCTCCTTGGCCGCGTCCCCCGCGACGAGCCCCATGGCCCGGAGCTTGCCCAGGTCCCTCGCCACCGCCTCCACCGCCTTCCTCCGCGGGGCCGCCTCGTAGTACCTGAGGTGCCCCTCCTCCACGAACCCGCCGCCCCCGACACAGGCTACCCTGGCCGGGCGCCTCCTCCTCCCCACCCTCGCGGCCACCGGGGACGCCGCCGGAAGCGCGGATCGCCGGAGCGCGGCGCCGGTGAGCTCCATGGCCACGGCGAGACCTTTTCCCTACCTGCCCGTCTTCCGACGCCACACGTTTCTACGATTTTTTCTTTTCTTTTCTTAAAAAAAAAACAGCTCGTGTGTCACGCAACATTGGGTTGGGATTTTACCTTTATGCCCCCTTGGTGGTCTACGTGGCGCGGTGTGAGTGGCCGGCGACGGCCGCTGCCTTGCGCGTGCTGTTCGAAGATCCTGGCCGTCGGGCGCTTGCGTGCGAGGAATGGACGACCGCGATGGTTTACACGTCAGCGAAGACATGGTTGACTTATTCGCCACGTGGATCCTGCCTGCCTACCGTAGTAGACCAAGCGGAAGCAGTGGATTGCCGGATTGTTTTTTGGGAGAAAATTTCAGAAGAGCCGGGGTCGTCGGGTCGATTCAGATTCAAGAGCGAGCTGGATGGCTGTGAACTTGCCGCGCCTTTCTGCTTTCTTCTAAGCTCTGACAGTAAACACGAAATGTTTTCTTTGGAGAGTTTTTCTGCAGGCTAAGTAGATGCTTGCTCATCTTCTCTTTGGGATTAGGGTTCATCAGTCTCTTAATTTAACGTTCTGTTGCTTGCAGGAGGATTCACTGACAGGACTTTCTTGAATTCAGCATCTTTTGAAATCATTTATGGTGGCGGAATTGCCGTAGGTTGCTTTCTCCACACTTGATCCGATTTGGTAGACAGATGCTCGTGTTCTTGGCACATCTGAACTCTGAAGAAGTGAAGGCTAAGCTTTTCTTCGAACTGGGATAAACTCAGGGCAGGCAACAAGGTAAGGAGATGTAACCATCATCTACTTCTTTGTTGTTATATAAATAATAATACATATACTAGATTCAATATATGTTACACTGAATATCTGTATTCGTATTAGTAGTGACTTAGACAGTATATTAGTAGTTTAGTTGTGTAATCTTCTTTCCTGCGTAGCTATGGTGCAGAATTTATGTATCTTTGCCTTGTATCTATGTCACCAAGAGCTGGTGCTGGACAACAAATACCGGCGGCTGAACTTTGTTAAGCTGCCAGTCTTGCTCACCTACCACAAATTCAGATTATCCCTTCTGCCTGAACCTTGCCATGTGCAAGGCTACGACGGTGCTACAGAATGGAGCGCGACGATCACAGTTAGCAATGCTCGGTTTCATTAATTTATATGACGAGGTTGAAATCAAGGAGCACTGTAATCCTGAGAAATTTAAGTTGTTTAGTACCTTTCCAGATTGAATTGTCAGGCATAGGTCTTGGAAAATCTGAACGTCGGGCCGTGTTGGATATCTGAATCTCACATGCTGAAATTCAATGTTGCCACTTAGTGGCTCCAGGGTTACCCCAGCATCATCGCTTGGATCTATCCTTGATTTTCGATCCATGATGGCAAATATAGAAGATACAGCTGATTTTGCTTTGGAAGAATCTGATGTGAGGGTACTCGTATGTGACACCCCGATTGCTGCCATACTGAGAGCAAGAAATACCTGCATTCAGATGCCCAAGATAGGATAATGTTTTTCTCTGCAATTATTATATTTAGCTAGCCATCATATCATTGAACCATCATTTCCATCTTCAATTTTATATTGCAGTGTCAATATATATCATTTATATATGCTTTATAAAATTTAAATCCATCAATGAATATCTTTTTTAATGTTTATTTGAACTCAGAATCGTTTCTACAATAATATTAAATAGATATCAAGTAATAAAAAATCATTGCAATGTCCAGGTTTATATTTCAGTGCCATAGTAAAATCATATATCATTTACAAATTTTTTATACCATTAAAATTCACTTTTTTTTATAGTGTAAACATCTCATATTTAACATGATACATACCCTGAAAACTTTGGGAAAAGTTGTTTTCTCGTTCTCTACAAGCCGTGCACCAGCATAGAAGCTGGCTGCATAGACTCCAAACAGCAAGAAGAAGGAAACCCCAAAGCCAATACCGTTTGTTATTCCTGTCCTTATCCCTGCTCTTAAAGGCCCTTCACATTTTTTCTTGTACAAATCCATCACCTTTTCTTCAGCTGAAAATGATGCCACTGTCCTTATGCTGCTCACTGCATCAGTTGCTACTTGACTTGCTTCCTCATACATCAACTGAAATCATAACGAGGAATTGATGAAATGTGAATAATATGATCACCTAACTGAAGAAACAGCAACATTTGTTATGGCTTCTTGTCATACCTTTGCATCTGCACTGAATCCCTGAATAAACTTCATCTGTATCCATCCGTTGAGGCCAATAAGCGGTACGAGAGCCAGTATAATAAGAGAGAGCTCCCAGTTTGATACAAACGCTATTACCAGACCGGCAACTAAAGTTGCCAAGTTCTGCACCACCAGTTGCAATGCATCACCCACAAGCCCCCGAACTTTTGCTGCATCCGCCGATAGCCTTGCGCCTATTGCTCCACTTGAATTCTCTGGGTAATCGAACCATTCGATCTCCATATTGACCACCTTTTCAAACGTCATCAGTCTGATCCTTCTTATCAACTTGCACCCAGCCACTGAGAAAAGGTATGAGCCAAGAGGAAGTGACAAGAAGTACACTGCACCGAATACCAAGAACATAGATGACCAAAACTCAGCATCCTTCCTCAGAATACGTGGCGGCTCATAAAATGCTTTGATCGCATTTGATAGAAGTATCGCAAAGATTGGGAAGATCATTCCGCTGACAGCCGAAGCAATAGAACCAAGGATAAGCACTGGGATTTCGGGTTTGTTAAGTGAGGCGAGGCGACTGAGAGGCACTTCGTGCTGAATTTCAGCATCTATATTCTTGGATGAACTGTTCTGGACGTCAATTTCTAGAGGCACGCCATGTGATACTAGGAACGAGTGGTTGCTGCTGCTGTTCTGTGGTGACCTTTGGCTTGGTGACTGATTTGTGGACATTTGTTTGCCTACTAAGTGAATCCCAGAATCACCCTTCCTACTTGGCTTGTTCTGGTCAGAAGCATGGCTCGATTCCTGTAGTTGTATCAGTTGACTGTAAGCTCCCTCTGGATCCCTTACAAGATCATGGTGTGAACCTGATGAAGTGTGTGATTTTGAGGAGTCAAGTAATTGATAACAGAAAAGGCATGTTATGATTTCAGGACAAAGGAAATACCTTTTTCGACTACTGATCCCCGATGAATCACGGCAATGGTATCAGCATTCCTGACAGTGCTCAGACGGTGAGCAACTACGACAGTTGTCCGGTTCGTCATGACCCTATCAAGAGCCTCCTGTATAATCCTTTCAGATTCAGTGTCTAGAGCGCTTGTTGCTTCATCTAATAGTAAGATCCTTGGATCTTTGAGAATTGCTCTGGCAATGGCTATTCTTTGCTTTTGCCCACCTGAAAGTTGTGTTCCATGTTCACCAACTGAAGTAGCAAAACCCTGGGAAAACATCAAGAAATTCAAACACATAGCAGGATATAGCTTGTCTCCCTCATTGTCATTGGGGTTTTGATTTCCATGTTACTACTGATATATTTTCTTTAGAATTCGTCATCAGTGATGAAATTTGCAAATTCATAGGATAAGCAGTATTCTGACCTGGGGCATTTTATCTATGAATTTGGAGGCATTAGCAAGTTCAGCTGCAGCTCTGATTTCCTCATCGGTTGCATTGTCCTTGCCATAAGCTATGTTGTCTCTTATGCTAGCAGTGAACAGGACCGGTTCTTGGCTCACGAGGCCGATTTTACTCCTGATCCACCTCAACTGGAACTCCTTTAGATCAACACCATCTATCAGAACTTCACCGAGCTGAGGGTCGTAGAACCGCTCGATCAAGCTGATAACCGTGGATTTGCCACTCCCATTCTGCCCAACTAGCGCGACAGTTGTGCCTCTCTGTATGGCAAGGCAGAAACCACTGAAGATCTGTTCATCAAGCCTTGTTGGATACGAAAAGTAAACATCCCTGAACTCAATGTCTCCCTGGATGTCGTCCAGCTTCCTACCTGTCGTGCTGTACGCGTCAATCTCAGGTTCCCTGTTGATTGTTTCGAACATCTTGTATGCCGCAGCCTGCCCTCCGGCAAACGCCTTCATGCTCGGAGACGCCTGGCCCAGAGCTCTGGTGATTGCAATAGCAAGAGGGTCAGCTTCCTTTAGTAAGCTTTCTTTTGTTCTGAACACTTTGCTTTAATAAATTATTATCAGTAGCCAGTAGGGGTCAAAACCCCTCCTGTCTCTGTCAAAAAAAACCCCTATAGTAAGTAGTTGTGTGTTGGTCTGATCGAAGAACTCCAGAATTTTTATCATATATATAGACAAAAACAGCAGAATTAATTATGATACAATTTTTTTCGTAGTCCTTTTTTTTGTTCCTGAAACCACCACCCAACATTAATGGTTTCTTGCAGTCGTGGATATATAAAGACTATTTGTTTGGTCACACACACACTTGTCATGATCTTGACTGAATAATCAACGAGACGAGATTACTGGTGCAGTGCAACTAATATTCCGTCGGAAATCGATCGGAAACGCATGTGTTAGTGAACAAAAACAAACAAACAAGAGCCAGAAACTTACAGTGAGCCAGTGAGCACAGCGAAGATGACATTCATGACTTGAGCTCCAGTGTATCCCTTATCAAGAATGAGCTTAGCACCATACCAAATCCCCAGTGAGTATCCACAGAAGAGAAGCACCATGACGATGCCCATACCAACACCAGCCGCAAGCCCTTCCCAGACGCCGGATCCGTACGCCCTCTCAAGCGACCTACCGTACTTGTCCACCGCCGTCCTCTCGCCGGTGAATGACGCGACCTGCGGTGTTCCCGGCCCATTGCAAATAAAAAAAAAACCGTGACGTGTCTGTCAGTCATCGAACCACCACCACCAGGCTACAGGATCAGTGTCGGGCTTACGGTGGTGATGGAGCCGAGGGTCTGGTGGACGACGCCGGCGGCGTCAGCGTAAGCAGCCTGACCAAGTGAAGCCATCCTGGAGACGACGCTAGACATGAGCCCGCCAGCGAGCACGAGCGGCGGGATGGTTGCGAGCATGACGAGCGTTAGGACCCAGCCTTGGGCGAAGGCGACGGCGAACCCGGCCGTGAAGGCGACGAGGAGCTGGATGCACTTGCCGACTTTCTCGCCCATCGCGTCTTGGATTAGTACCGTGTCTCCTGACATTCGGGATACTACCTCACCTGTTTTTGCGTGATTGTCGAAGTAGGATACCTCTTGCCGGAGGATTGCGAGGAGGTACTTGTTTCGGATCCGTGATGATTGTCGCTCGCCTGTTATCATCCAGCACGATGCCTCTGTTGATTTTGTTCAAGCAGTGCGGATGGACGGACGTCAGTGAGGTAGTGAGGATGTGGAGGAGATAGTGAGGATGTGGAGGGACGGACTTACGGAGGAAGGAAGCGGCGGCGGATGCGACGGCGAGGTAGAGGAACTGGAGCGAGACGGACGCGCGACGACGTCGGTGGTGGTGGATTGTAGTGTAATTAATTTTGATTTTTTAATGTTGATTCATTTGCATCACAGCGGGAGTACATCCTGCACTTTCTTACTACTTCTTGCCATCTTATATGATCGCATTTGCGAGCTAGTGCTGACTGATTTTCCTTGTCAACAGAAAACAGTAAGCTTCAGTTACAAAAACATCTCTAGTGCTGGTGAAAGGTCTAAGAATGGCTAGAGGGGGTGGATAGCCTAATTAAATTTTCTACAACAACACTTAGCAAACTTGTTAGAATAAAACACGGCGATAAGCAAGTTTGCTCTAGCACTACAAGGGTCGACAAACCTCCTATATCAAGTCTAGTTATTAGCAAGATATATCTTATGTCACACAAGGGCTAGACAACTAAAACTACTAAACTAAGCTACACAAGCTAAGCTAGAATCTCTACTTTGCAAGAATGAACGAAAGTAATACAAAGCTAGAGATAGAAGGGTTATACCACCACGCAGGGATGAACCAATAGATAACCAATTACAATATGAATCCTCGGTAGAGACAAGTTGACACAATGATTTTTTACCGAGGTTCACTTGTTTGCCAACAAGCTAGTCCTCGTTGTAGCTATACACCCACTTGGAGGTTCACGCGCTAATTGGCAATCAAAGCCAAACCCGTTCAAAGATGCCGCACAACCAACACAAGATGGGGATCCACAAGCTACGCGGATTCCACTAGAGATACATTTCGCGAACTCCCGCGGGGTAGGTTCAAGAACCCCTCACAATCCACCGATCGGAGCCGGAGACAATCACCTTCCTCCGCTCAACGATCGTCATCGCACCAAGCTATCTAGGAGGTGGCAACCTCCAAGAATAACAAGAGCTCCGCGATGACGACGATCACCAAGTGCCACTAGTATGCAATCAACAAAGCAATGCACTTGGATTCACTCTATCTCTCTAGAATATGTCAAATATGTTTAGAGAATGAGTGGCGGAGCTTCTCACAAGCAAGCACAAGTGTGTGAGTGAATAGAATGTGCAAGAAGTGCCCCAAAGAGCCGACCATATCACCTTATATAGCCCACACTCACAACTAGCTGTTTTGCCCTCAAAACAGAGCCACTGCGCGACCTCCGGACGCGCTTTTCACAGGGGGTCCGGACTATCATTAGCGTCCGGATCCACCTACAGTAGTGAGCCAACGGCTCTGCTTGAGCCTCCGGACGCAGGGTCCGGACGCACCCGAGGTGCAGTCCGGACCAACGTAACTGCATCCGGTCGAACCCCCTTTCGAACAGCTTCTTCCTGCGCGCACGGCAGCGCGCCACGTGCCTCCGGACGCTCGCAACAGTGCGGGTCCGGACTCTACTGTTCATCGGGTCCGAAAATATTTTCCCGAACACCCGAGAGCAGCCTTTGCCTTTTCTTCCACTCCGGACGCATGTCCGAGACACGGTCCGGACCATCACCTTGCGTCCGGACCCTCTTCCCAGAGAGTTACAGAGAGCCCCAGTCTCCGGACGCGCATCCGGAGCACTGCGTCCGGACCAAAGAATGCGTCCGGATAGCTCCTCCTGCCAACCAGCCCTAGGGTGTGCCTCCGGACCCATCTCCAATGGTCCGGATGCAGCAAACCCTAGCGTCCGGACTGCCTCTTGCTGCCCAAAACAACTCCTCCAAATTCTCCAAGCTTCCAAGAGCCAACACTAAGTGATCTCAACACTTGTGCACTTGTGTTAGCTTTTCGTTCACAATTATCTTGGATTAAGTTGGTTGTTTCACTAGTTCAATTGATTTTAATGCAATGCATATGAACCTAGTGGCACATGATAATCGTAATCATACTTAAGAGCTCCCTCCTTGATAGTACGGCTATCTATCCTAAATGTGATCACATCCTCTATGATGTCTTGATCACCAAACCGAAAATGGTTCCTAGCAATCACCTTTGCCTTCACACCATTTTCCTTTCCATCACCATGCTAGAGCTTGTGCCATCCATACTTGATCCACCTTGCTCCATCACATAGTATGTACCAACATATCTCATGATTCATACTTAGAGATCAAGGTTAGTACTTAGATGGGTTTCATCAATTACTCAAAACCAAAACACATAGGGACTCTCAGCTGGTTGATTCTTCCTCAATTTAAAGGTGAATGAGTGTTTAAAAGTTATGAGATTCATTGTACCATTTTTTGAAATTGTTTCAATAATTTTGTAGGGCTTTGCACATGACTCATGGGACACCTAAAGCTTCAAATCTATAAGCAGTACCATATGGAAGAGACAGGAAATGGTTTATTTTTATATGAAGGATTATCAATTTGCTGGTTTTCTTTATATAATCTAACATGTACTGTATTCACAAAAAGCTTTTCAGGACTACTACAGTATGACCAACCTCATATAATTTTCTTAAATATCTAAGCTGATAGGGTGATACCATTTTCTTTGTTTTTCTATTTCAATGAGCTAAGAGATTGGATGGACAAACTGCTTGTGTTTTAAAGTTCTGTTGCCATCAGTCCTGGTATAATTTGCATACTTATAGTATCTGTGATGAGGGGGGAAAAGATATCAGCCTCCTGGTTCATAAACTGATTGTAGGTGCCATCTGAAGCTCTTTATTTTTCCACATTTCTATTATGGGTTTCTCGGCTTTCAAAGTTTTGTTCAATACTTAGTGTTATATTGATAGTGTGCCTATATTTACAAGTTCAGTGGTTTTGTATTATGCACTTCTGCTATTGTTTTTCCCTATAAAGTTTGAGGCCCGACAGTAGGATGATCAGCCTACTTCTATTGTCATAATATAATACTGCAAAGCTATATGCACTTTTAACTACTTGCTTCTAAAAAAACTACCTGCTCAAAGAAGCAAAACAGGAAGATAGACTCAAATTACCATCATCATCGAATATAATATTGCTATCTTAAACATTGTTAGGCCAAACTGAATTTGCAAGAAAACTGTTTTGGCACCTCTCTTTTCTAATTGTAATGTATTGTCTCCTGTTACTGAAAACTCAGCTATGTTAGATTCACTTGGTGGTTGTATTTCAGTTCTGCTCCTTCTAACTAATCCAACCATGCCCTGTGTGCTGCGCCTATCGTGGCTCTATTAATGCTCATGTTTCCTATCATTATTCCAGTCCATTTACATGCAAAGATTGCGAGTGCAAACAAATTATGGATTTCTAGGAACCACTTCATGTATGTCAGTGCTACATGCCATACTCGGTTAGTGTGTGACTTTGCTAAATTTTGGGCTCCTAAGTTGTAGTCTTCCAAATTCCAGTTTACCATGACTTTGTAGTCATCCTAGATTCAGTTACTGAGATGCTATGTAATGCTTGTGTTTTAGTCCACTGATTTTTGCAGATGCTCGGCTCTTTCAGAGATCCATTCAAGATCCATCAGGTCCTTTATATGTTTGACATTTACTCACTTTAACACTTTTCTTTTTATCTTATCAGGTGTTTTCATTTTGTATTTTTTTTATCTCATCTTATTATAGTCTGCGCTAACCAGATGATCGTTGCCAATCACCAAAGGTCTTGGTGATGGTTCTCTGGTTCGTCTGTCAAGTAGGGTGAGATTCAGGTTGTTGATGGTTCTCTGGTTCATCTGTCAAGTAGGGTGAAATTCAGGTTGTTGTGATACCATCTGCATTCCACACATACTTCAGACAGGTTTATATATTTTTATGACAGTATTAACTAAGTAATGATCAGGACAGAAGGTCCAAGACCAAGACATTACATACTAAATTGCATTTTGTTTCTTCCTGCAGGGCGGGATTAAAAAAATGGCCGGAATTGAAATGCTAAAGCTAGAAAAACTCTACACAGAGTCACGTTGGACAAGAACCTCATTGAGGCTAGACTTTGACCGTCTCGTTGATCAAGATCGTAAGTCTACATAGTGGGGGATCGTAAGTCTACATAGTGGGGAGAAACGTGACAATAGATTGGGTGTTTCTTTTCCATTTTGCAGAGTACAGATATGAAATTATAAACACAAGACACATTTGTAATATACAAATATTCAATATATATATACTTTATTGCTCACGACATTTTTCCATGCTTAAAATTTTTCATGTGCCTAAGTATCCGCGCGATGGCGCGCGCCCCTCCACTAGTGCTATATGATGTTCTCTTCTGATGGCCACTTCTCAATTTCTCATCGAGGAATTAGCTGCCCTAGCTATATATAGCTTAATTCTCAGATAACATCAATGTCTAGTAAGTCAGACTATGGATGAGATCGATCGATGTCCGTCCCTCCCTCCCTCAACTAATAACCAGCTTTGTTGAGATGCGAATTTAATTATATCAGCGATTATGTAGGCTAGCAGGATATGATCCAATTAATCGAGGCTTCACTCCTGAACCACCTAGCTATATATATACATACCTCGGTGGATGCAAGATGATGATAGTACTCTGTTGCAGCATGCAGCCCCTAATGCATACAGGTAGTAACTAATTAACCAAGCAATAATAATATAACTTATAACATCTTGCTCTTCTTTATCTGCTCATCATGCAATTAATGCAACTTCACCGCCAAACACTTTCTTTTCTGAAACACGGTCCATGCATGTCCCCTCCCGGCCCCCTAGGATATACTCCCTCCATCCCAAATTGTAAATCATTTCAAGAATTTTAGAGAGTCAAAACATTTTAAATTTGACCAAGAATTATAGCTCGTCAACCACCACCGCCTTCGCCGCGGGGGCTTTCTTAATTTGCCCCACGGTGTCCGTACGTCCGTTCGTACTGACAGTCTTCCCCCAGCGAGCCCTTCAAAGCTCAGTCTGATCTACCACTGGTAAATTAAATTCAAAGAAAGCACGCCAAGCATGCTCAAAACATACGTCTTCCTTGATTTACGCTGAAAACTAACGGGATGATCAGCCACGTACAGTAGTTTTCGTTTGACAGAGAGGAGCACAGAATCATTCCATTGATCGATGGCCTACGTACACTAGCTTGCATCGAATATTTTTTTTTTATCGTCTCTGGAACTTATAAGTGAGCCGCGCGCAGGCCATGGTGATCGTTTTAACAAATTCTGCATCTATCAATCCTTTGCTAGTAACTTTATTAGACGAATAGAAATACAAGTCTACGACGCTAGCTAGCTACTGTACATTTTTTGCTACTCTTGAATGGTATAGCAGTAGCAGGAGCTTGCACGCTTTGTGTTTCCTGTAGTGGTATGTATACTGACAGACGGACACTGCATCTATAAGTAGGTCTTTAACCGGCAAGTAGTGGTTGTGCTAAGCTTTCTTTTTTTTCATAAAAGTATACATATATCACTTTTCCATAAATATTTTTATAAAAACAAAGGATCAAAGTTGTGTTTTAGAGACCGTATCGCTGTCCTAAACGTCTTCTATTTTCGATACGGAGGAAGTACAGTACTGTATTCACAATTTAAGTTTGGGAATAATGAAATCAAAGCTATATATGGAGTACTGTCTGTAATACAGGACTACGGCAGGTACAGTACTGTATATTGAGAGATGAATTGGTGTACGTAGCTAAACAAAACATACAACCAGATGATTTTGAGAATGTAAGCTGGTGTCACCGCACGTGCCCTCTTGGCTTCGCCCAGGAACGCGCACGAGGTGGAAGAAGAACAGTAGTTTTTCAGGGAATGAATTAGGACGGCGACAAACTATAGCTTGTATCTTTATTCTTGGCTATTTTCTTACCTCGATGCTCGCCCGGAAGTGAGCATATACTCTTGTCATGAAGCCTTAGTAGACTAGTATGATTGGTAGTGGGCAGGAGGTACAGAGTTACGAACAAGCTGCGAGCAGGACAGTTCTATTGGGTGGATCCTAACTTTTTAGCTGACTCAACCTCAACTCAATCAAGAATACGTCCCAAAGTGTTGTGCTGGCTATATACTACTACTAGCAGCTCTGAATTTGTTGCCGTCACGGTCGTGGTCCACACACCACACATGCATGTATATATACATTGAACGAATGAATATGTTCGAGATATATACAGGACAAATACGTCTGCCGTGTCAGATCTATCGCTGCACCGATCGAGAACTCTTGGATAACTCTGAGGAGATCGGCAGTCGTACAAACAGCTAGATGCATGGATTGTGGATGTAACATAAGGTCTTCCTCAATCCTCAGTGCAACATTTTTATTTGTAATCTCAGGTATCACACAAGATCGGATAAAAAAAATATATAATTTGCATTTATCATAAGCTAAATATACTCAGAGAAAAGGTAATATGCTAAGAAAAAAAAGAAAGAAAATAAAGTTAAAATATGATAAAAAATCACTTTAGAAACTACAAGTAGTAATAGTTTGTATTGTGTGAATAATAGTCTTAATATTTACTTAGGGTATGTTTGGTACTGAAGTTGTTATAAGCTGTTTTTTTTTTGTCAAACACCTCTTTTCAAACAGCTTCACCCCTAAAGCTGTTTTTCTCCTCCTCTCACAAACACATGAAGTGGGATGAAACTGAAAATAATAGTTTATCACAACTTTCTCCCACCTTTCTCTCTCACATACATGCATAAAGTTATTG